>VXBB01004265.1:647021-663143 GCA_013399915.1 Illadopsis cleaveri
AGAAGCTCCGCAGTGGTAGCTGGAACGGCAGGGATGTCCGGGCAGGGCAGGAGGAGTGCGGGGCCGCAGAGTAGCAAAAAACCTCCATGCAGTGGCGAAGAAACAGCGGTGGCGAGACAGGGCCGGCCTAGCAGGGCAGGAGGAGGGGAGCTCACCGGGACTCACAGATGGTAGATTTTCTCGGGACCGGACTTGGTGGTGACAGTGAATTCCTCCCTCAGCAAGCAGCAGCCTGGCCGTGCCCTCTCCAATGCCGAGAGCAAGAGAGTGAAGCTGCCCCCAGCCCCGTGCTTTACTTGCCCCCAGCCCCGTCCTTTACCTGCCCCCAGACCTCACGGGATCTTTTCACTTCTGAGAGAAAACTCCCAGAGACCAAAAAAAGGTGTAGCCCGGTGCTGCACTCTCCTTTGGCCACTTCTTTTTTCTCCTCAAGCAGCCATAAGTACTCAGTAGTTAGTTTCCTGGCAACTTACAGGAAAAAATTCTGTAAGAAAAAAACAAAACAAATCTAACCCCCAACGGGAACCTGTTCCAGTGTTAAGCATCTTCATTCTAAAAAACGTCTTCCTTTATATCAACCCTTTTTCAGGTTAAAACCATTGCCTTTTGTCCTATCACAACAGACCCTGCTAAAAAGTTTGTCCCCAAAAGGAGCTATATGCGGTATAAAAACACAATACATGTTATAAAAAGTACATGTAATACAACAGCATATTTATTTATGGTTGTACTCTTGTCAAGTGATGACTAAGAAGGTACAGTTGTAATTCTATGATGGATTTGTTCTTAAAAGACTTTCTGCTCCTAAGCTGTAATTTTTATATCAGATTTTCTGCAGATTTTGAGTGCTTCAGTTCTTTATTTAAAGTAGTTGTGTCTTCTTAAATGGGAGTCACAGGGGTTGGAGTGAAACACCAAAGCTTTTAGTGTCATGGTTCACTTGGCTTTCCAGGGTACTCCTCAGTGCTGTGGCTTTATTGCAGCTTCAGCTACTCATGCACTCAAGTCAGGACTAGACCCTGCTGTGAAGGGTCAGAGAAGCTTTTTGCAGTGGTGCAGTTTGCAGTAGGCATTACTCTGCCATAGATAAGAGGTTTATCTGTCCAGTTGTACTTGTGGTGACTGTGGTTTGAGGCCCATCATACTGGCTGGCCCTTAGGATTGAACTGTCAGTGCAGAGCAGATGCTGACAGGGGCCCTTGCTTTCCATGATTCATTTCATCTGTGTGGAAGGAAAAGGGAAAAAAAAAAGGAAAAGCCAGCAAAAACAAAAGCAGAATTTCTGCTGCAGCTGTTTGAAACAATGAATGAACCATGATGTGATGTTGTGGGTGTTTGTTTCATTTTTCCCTTCATTTCCTCATCAAACTTTTATTATCTCTCAGTCTTAGGGGTGGAAAGGTCCATTCTCAAGACCTGCCTTGCCCTGAATCCAGACATTCCATCCCCCAATTAGCTAGAGTGGTGGGACAAAACCACAAGAATAGAGATATCTGAGATTAAAAAAATATGTCTGTATATCTGTCTGGAAGTAAATGGTTGGTTTAAGCAGTGGCCTTGTGGACCTCTGGAGATTGCAGCAGGTGATCTCCCAGTGATGCAACTCCCACGGCAGATGTTGTCATCTCTGTCAGCTGCTTGCCCTGCATCCTGGAGGCTGCTGTGCTTGCCATGGGTGGCAGAAGGGGAGCTGTGTCAGCTTCTCAGCTGCTACCAGTCAAAGCTGAGGAATTAGTTTAAACTGTTGATTTAATTAAGCTGGAGAACACAGCAAATAGTTTGTGCATGCCAGTAATGGGTGCCAGCAGGAGTGTCCTCTCACTCCTGCCAACTGCACGGATCTGTGCTCCAGAATATCTGAGAACCGGATGCTGACTAAGAGTGGTGGTTGGATTCGATCCCCTCTGGTCATTTTTGTGTCATCATGTTTAAAAAAACATCCCTTTCACTGGGAGGCTCATCACATGGTCTTTGGAGGGTTCACATTCTTCAGAGTTATTCCTGGTGCCTTTAGATAGGCAGAGCTGCGATCTTTAGGTATTGTGCCTGTTGTGCCTCAGGCCATCCTAATGAAAGGGACTACATTAGTGCAAAGCAACCACTTAAAATAATATACAATAAACTATCACAGGCTTCTGGGCTGCGTGCTCGAGGGCTTGGATTTAGAAGGCAATTTCACAGAGGTCCTTTTCTTAGGACATGTGGAGAAGGAGAGTGGCAGGAAATGGTGACATTAAGGCAGTTGAGGATCACAGAGTCTCTCATCCCGCAGTATCCCACAAATGGGGCTGTTTGTAGCCCTTCATTACACTGTGTTAGTGTTGGGACAGAACAGACTCCTTTCATCCTTCCCAATCCCTGTGGGTCTTCAATGATTTTACACTGTTATGAGTGTTCATGAGAAGACAGGGAGATTGGATGCCCTCATATCATCTTGGGTGCCTTGATGCACATCTCTACCAATGGAACTGCTTCAGTTCAAGGAAAATCAGCGATTTCCCTTGGTTTCAGGTCCTTACTAGTGTTGTTTCTGGTACTTGCAGGGCATGGGGCAGCATGTGGCAGCATGTGGCAGCTATGCATGTTTCCAAATGTAGCTGAGAGTAGTTAGACCTCCTCAAATAAAGTGTGCTCAGAGTTGATGCAGATACTTACCTTTTGCTTGCAATAAGCTGTTTGCATTCAACCTGAGTAGCCAGGTGGCGTGAGGTTGGCAGCTGTAAGGAAATGCAGCCTTGAGAGGGTGAGTTCTTACACAGATTTGCCCTGTGTGAGTGAGAATAACAGTTACCAGTTAAATGGGCTTTGTTAACTCAAGGCCAGAACTTTGGTGTCGCTCTGGAAAGAGCAGGCTGGCTTTGGCAGGTTTGGCTATCTACATGATACATTTCCTGGTGGTAGGTGGTGGGAAAGCCCACGTCTGCTGTGAAAAGAACACTCTTTCCTTGGAAAAGTATTTACTGAGATAGCGATGATGGACAAGTCTCTCTTGGTAAACGTGACTTCACAGATTGTGTTTTCAGCCTCATGGAAAAAATAGAAAAGGTATCTAACACAGGTCTGGATATTTGAAGGTAATGTGTTCTAAAAATAAATATTAAGAATTATTTTTGATCTTGAGCCAGGTTGTTTCAAGATCAAAATCAAGGCCAAGGCACTTCAGTTTAGGTTTTCAGGTCATTTTTATTTGCTTTGTTAATTCATGCTGCTTATGAGGTAGAAAAAAATGGTAATATCTGGAAGGATCTTGTCACTTTCTTCCTGAAAACATGTTCCTAAGGAGTTCTGACTTTTCTGCCAGATACACTGGTCTGCTTTGATATACCAGTTTATAAATTGGGAAAAAACTGGGTTTTGGTGCTTTTTGTCTAATCAAGAGTATTCTGACATTGTTCTGGTATATATATGATGTATGTATAATGACAATATGTGGGTGACTTTAAAGGGTTGTAGAAGGACTTTAAAAGATAGATAGCTAAATAAATAATTAAATAAATTAGAAATTGCCGTTAGTGTGAACCCAGATAGCAGACCAAAAACATAGCAAATAAATAGCTGGAATCATTTCTTCCTGGGTTTTCTGACATCTTAGTGGCTAGCCCCAGCACTTCTGATAGCTTAGAATTTCATCCAGCTGGATGGCAGAGCTGCAGTGGGCACATCAGCCGGAGCCAGCTGGGCCCTGGGGAGGATGTGGAAGAGACGAAAACCAGGTTATGACCAGGCCTGCACAGCCTGATCCAGCACAGGAGGCAGTGAGAGCATTTTGATGGAACCAAGATCAGATTTGGCTCTAAACATTCTCTTGATGGTGGCTTCTGGTGCCAGCCTCTGTGGCTGATGATTTCTGATGTCTCCTCTCTGAATTTTCCAGATTTTTGTTGTGGGCTTTCAGGTCCCGAGTCTGTCACGCTTTGCTCCCAGGCTGAAGAGCCCGGGAATTGGAGCTGAAAAAGCCACTGGAGCTTTTTGACATGCCAGAGCTGTTCCCTGGTGCCCCTTTTTGGGAAGGGAACATCAGTCCCCTGCCTGAGACTGCTGGGCTTCTGCTTGCCCCAGCGTGGAGCCGACTCTGGAGGGGCAGATGGGGCTGAGCACTTCAGGAACCACCAGGGATGAGAAGAAATTCTCTTTTCCTAGGAGAGCCTGTTCTGATCCTCCTGTCAGTGGGGATGGCTTTGGGCATGGGGTCCCCCTCTCCTGCCCTTAGCTTACTGTCCTAGAAGGACATAATTCTGATCCTGGGACCAGTTGGAGCAGGCAGCCATGACAGGGCTTGTTTTCCCAAGATAATCTCTTATCAGGAAGGCAGCTCAGCAGATGTAGGTGAAAGGTGATGCTGGCACGCTGCTGGCGCAGGTTGGCTGCCACTCTCCAGGCTGAGCCCTCAGCTTTTTATATCTTTGCTGCATCACGCTGCAGCTGCCACCCTTCTCCCTGCGCTGAGGATCAGCGGGCAGGGGATCATGAGCACCGTGTCAGCTGCAGGAGCAGCGCTGGACACCGCAGTGTTACAGCAGGGTTGCATCAGCCACAAACGTGTCTGACCTGATAGCCAAACATCTGACTCCCAAATGACCAGCGTTGGGTCAGAGTGGGGCAGGAGGTGTCATCTTCTTGAGAAAAAAAGAAAGATTAAATTTAATCTTCTATCATTTTAATTATTGTTGCTGTTTTTTAGCCCTGTATCGTGAAGTTTACTTGGCAGTATGCCACTCCCTATAATATTCTTGATGTGTTCCCTATGATAATTTTGATGTGTTTCAGTGTCCTCTCCTTTCTCCTTTCCTTCTTTAACCTTGGAGCTTCTTCAACTATATCCTGCATTCTGGTTATCTGCTGTGAGTACCAGCTCTGCACTTGCCATCCTAAGTAAATGGGGAAAGGGGTCTGGAAAGAGCACTGATTTCTGCTGCAGCATCATGCCCAGGAGAACTGAATTCAGCCTAGGAAGCAGACTGGTGAAAAGGGTGTCTTGATGAGCATTCTTCAGAAAGAAGTTATTTCAGGTATTTCAGCCGAATAGCTCTGAGGACTTACAAACTGGGACTAGCACTATCTTCACTTGTGTAAAGATAGTGTCACTCTCAATAATCTCTCTCCATTCTCCATAAAAGACGGACATTTGCAAGAAAACAGATCTTCTCTCTCTGGAGCAGATTATGACCGTGACAGAGAAATCCTGACTCCATTGAAGGGAGAGGCAAGAGTGGGACTGGTTGCTCCCAGCAAGGGCAAGTCAGATGCTTAGGAAAGGCTGGTCTTCTCCTCCAGCAGTTCTTGGGAAGCAGAGACATAAGGTCAGGCAGCAGCTTCACAGGCATGTGCAGTGACAGGTGGATCTGCTGTTGATGTTAAGGATTTGCACAGCAGGGAAGAGACATCCCTAACTTCACCTCTGGGTGTTGGTAGACTTTTTGGTGGGCCTTCTTCTGCAGGGAGGCTGTGTGGAGGCTTTGGCTGAGTCTTGGCAGTGGAGTCATGGAATTGTTGTACAGTCACTGCTGCAGGACCAGTTGTACAGGCTCCAGGTTTTCCCTCCCTATCCAGTGAACTCAAGTTGGTGTTTAAACGGCTTCATCTAACTATAGGGTTTTTCAATTTTTTTTTCTGGAACAGTAAAAGAGCACTCCCCTACATTGCTGGTGAGTGATTTGCAGGAGTGGCAGTGCTTCCATCGATGGGGCTGTGGCAGAGCAGAGAGAACAGAAATGCCAAACCATGGGGTGTGTGGATGGAGAACCCTGTACCCTCCAAGGCAGCATCATCCCTGCAAAAGAGAAGAGACCTTTTGGACTGAGAATGTTGATGAATGTGGCTCTGAGCAACCTGATGGAGTTGAAGATGTCCGTGCTCATTGGGCGATTACAGTAGATGACCTTTAAAGGTCTCTTCCAACCCAAACCATTCTGTGAATCTGATTCTCTAAGTTCTCCTGAAAGCCTGTATGTAAATACACTGTTTAACTGCATTCCCATATAGCAAGTGGTATGTGGCTAGGAATTCCTTTGATGCCTTTAGATGCTAATGTAGTGATAAAACAATCCCTTCTTTTTCCCTTATTTTTCTCACAGCGTGTAAGCTCTTGAGAAGTCATGTCATTAAGTATTTAAGAGCCTAGACATGATTAAAATAAAAATATTGTTCACAATAAATGAGTGAGAAGAGGTGCAATACTTTGTCAGTCTTGGAATAAAAAATTAGAAATATCTGGGTTACAGGGAGGTTAGTTGAATTTGTGAGCATATTCAGGCATCAAAATAATGGGGATTCTTTTATATAATAATATATAAATTATTTTATATAACAATACATAGCCTCCATCCTGGGGAGATTATCCATCCATGCAGTTGAGCTGGACCCTGGCTAATGCCCTGTTTGTGTGAGGTGCAGGGTTGGTGGGGGGCAGCTCCAGGGGTGAGGAGCAAAGAGCTGATTCCCTGTCACTGCTGGGCTTGTGCTTGTTTTGCAAACCTGGAGAGGGTTATACAGGAGCCAGACATTTTTTCAGAGGTCTTGTTTTTTTGTATCTCTATTTTTATTCCTCTTGAGGTTGCTTCAGTAATAATCACTAGGGATGGAGGTGAAAGCAGAGTGGTAGGAACAGAGACTTGGTAGGACTGAATTGTTTTTGTTTAGCAGAATTAAAACTAAATTGGTGCATGGTTTGCAGCACATCAGGAGTGCTCTGTGAGTATAAGACAGTGAGCAAAACGTGTTCACAAACACATGGGATGGGACAGGTAGAGCTGGAGTGCAGTCCCTGATAGGAATCCTTGCATCAGCAGAAAAAGGATTTACTCTTGGATATCAGCAGAAAAGTGAATCCTGGCCTGTAACTTAATAGTGTGACTGTGATGCAATAAATAGAACCTTTCCATGTTGATTTAATTAAACCAATGCAACGTCTATGTTTAGATGAAGCAAAGTCCTACACTGTTACAAAATCTTTTCTAATAATAGTAATTTTTTTTCACCTCATGGAGGTCCCAATGACTGAGCTGCATGTTAAAGCTGCCTGCAATAGCAGGGCAGGCATTTATTTGGATCTGACAGCTGGAATGAGTCAAGATGATTCCATGGGCTTTGGTTTAATGGCAAACACTTTCTGTTATTATTTACTGAATATTGAACACGTGCCCTTAATAAGAAGGACCTTTCAAAAAAGTAACAGGAAGACAGAGCCTAATGTGCCAAAATGTTTCTGTGCTGGTATTCCCAGTGCTGTTTTGAAATCTTCACCTCAGTTGCCTTTGCAGAGCCTTGTGCCAAACCCGGAGCACGTGGGGCTTCTCCTGGGCTCCACAGGGATGCTTGGACCTCAAGCCAAGTGTGACAGTGCACAGGGAAAGTCATTACTACTGGGCTTCTGTCCTGTTCTTGCATGAGGAGGCAGCCACCAAGGATTCAGCTTTTAAAGGAGCCAGATATTAAGCTGGAAATGTGTCAGTCCTGCAAGGGGTGACTTAAGCTCATTAAAAAATATCTTCTTCCTTCTTGACCTTTACCCTCTCACTGCTTCTCAGCAGCTTTGTGCTGATTTGCTTTGCCCACAATAAATGCTCCCAGCACGAGTGGAGTGTGGTTTCCTTTGGGTTGAGGAGTTGAGGTCCAGAGGGATAGAGAGGGGCCCAGCAATGTCCTCTTTTGGCCAGAAAATCAGTTTGGTGTTCATGGGGCTGGTGCTGTGTTGGTCCAGTGCCACAGGTATCAAACCCCACCAGCACTGGAGCCATTGGCTCAGTTTTTGTCCCACCGGTGCCTTCAGAGGACCAAGCCCATCATCCCAACTCTGCCTTTTTGGAGCTGAAGCAGGGCAGCATAGATGGCATAAATGAGGACAGTGATGGCATAAATGGGGACACTTGCAAATCCATTTTAATAGAGGGATTTCAGGAGGCTGCAGTGGTGGAATGTTAATGAAGGCAAGTGTCAACTGTGACCAAGATGCCTGGAGTTGGTTGTTTTTATCTTTGGAAAGTAAGGGCCTGGTGTCTTCTGTTCTGTGATTTTTGGTGTGTTTTTTTAAATAGCATCCAATTAATCTCTCTATTAGCCATTTTTATAATTTTAGCACAACTCCTTTGCTTCTGAAGCAATGTGGTCTTGTGAGAATTTCAACATTTATTTGACTACAAAGCATGTTGTTAGCATGCATGGTGACAGCCTTGATCCTGAAGGCTTAAAGAATAGGTCTAAGATAAAGAACTGAAAATGTAATGAGCAGGAGGATTATTTTTGCAGCTGGCAGTGATTTTTCTTTCCTTTCATTGTAAGCTGGTAAATAATGCCGTAGACTGAAAGTCACAAACAAAAGGTAGCAAAAGGTGTCTGCAGGGTTCAGACTGAACCCTGCTCTGGGAAGCCAGGATGGTTCATGCTGACCAAGCCAGGTGTGGGGAGCTGTGGGTCGTTTTGGCCAAGGCACAAAGAGAGTTTGCAGTGAATTTTCCCAAATTTCTGTGAACTGAGCAGTGCCCAGCAAGGGAACCTGGCACTGGGTTGTGTGTTGGTATGCAGTGGTGCAGCTCTGGAGATGGAACAGCAGCTCCATGTCACACGTGTGAGAGCACCTGCAGGTCCTTGGTGCTCAACATGGGGTGGTGGGAGGGCCATTGGTGGCAGACCTGCTGTGTGCCTGTGTAAGGGGCCAGGGAAAAGAAAGAGGCTCTTGCTTGAGCCTGCTGGCAGCCTGGGCGGTGAAATGGTGCGCCCTTGGGTGTGAGCAGTAGGATGGAAGGGCCCTTCCTTCACCCACTTTTGTTTTGATGCACAGGTCTTGACTTCCTGTGGTAGCTGAAGGTGGCGATAGAGTTGGTAGAATAATTGAGAGCCTATTCTAAGCAAGCAAGCAAACAAACAAAAAATGTGCAAAAATTAAAGGGTTACAATTTATCTCTGCAAGATTAGACTTGGGACCAGCATTTCTAAAAAACCCCTTTTAAGCCAGAAGGCACAGTCTGCTGGGAGAGCAGGAGGCATGAAGTGCTGTCCTGAAGTGCTGTCCCTTGCATTACCGTGTCCACTTCAGTGGATCTTCAGGTCTGATTTTTCCCTGATGTGCATCTTGTGCCATCAATGTTTGGCAACTGACATCAGACTGGTCTTTTTTATATGTCTGTTACTGAGTATCCCACACTCTTGGATCAGTGAGTGGTCCAGATGGATGTTGCTCCTCCCCAAGGAGCCTGATTGCATCCCAGAAGGAATGTGGTCATTGTCTTGAGCTGCAAGTGGTTCAAGGCTGAAATTGTCCTTCTTTGCGCACTTTGTTTCTCTGTAACCTTTCAATTTTTCTGGGTGAGGCAATCCAGTATCTCTTTAAGAATCACACTCTTCAGTTCATTGTAAAACATTTTTTTCCAAGAGGAGGATATGTGGAATGCTGTACTCCACATTAGAGGTGATTTTGATAGCATGAAATAGAATTTTATTTTGGTACTATCACTCAAGTTTGGAACATTCATGGCTTGAATACTATAAAAAGGTGAGGCAATATTTATCTTACAGTTTGTTCCTTCGGTCTTTTTATGTAAGTCTGCCATTTATGAAAAGAGTGTCTCCCCCCACTTCTCCTTTCAAGATTTTTTCTCTTAATGTATCTGTGTCAGTTGGTGCAGATGGAGAATAAGGTTATGAAATTTTGCTTTGAAAATGCTCCAAGGTGACATTAGGTGCTTAAAATGTCAGCTTGTGTGACATTTGCTTAAAATTTTGCTTTTTGTCTTCAAAAATGGTTAAAAAAAGGGAGTTAATTGTAAAGCATCTCAGCAGTGCTTCAAATTGTAGCATCCCAGCTTGTGATCCTCATGTGGAGTCATTTTGTGAAGTCAAAAGAGCATAGTCATGACCTGCATTTTGTGTGAGAACTTGAGTTGTAAATATACAGCCTGTTGGTCACTGGGGTATTGGTTCAGGTTGGTGTGCAGAACCATCCCAAGTGTGGGAGGAGTCCTGGATGGATGTGAGGGACACAAATTTGTGTGATGATACCTTCAATGGAATAGCTAGACTTACATTCAAAAATGTAATTTCACTTTATTATGAAACTGTTACAAGAGTTCTTGGAAGCATTTTTATGTTGCACTTTATGCATACCAAACAATGCATCTTTGGGCAGAGTGTAGGCTGGAATTCCCAAACTGCCAGGCAATCCTTCTGTGATTGTCTTTTTTCAACTCTCCCCTTATCACTGGAGTTCCCAGAAAGGAATTGATTTTTAGGATGAAAAAGGGTAGGGTGAGGCAAGATAAATGGTTCTTGCCTCCATCTCGTTTTTCTCAAATACTCAGACTTTGGATGTGCACATGTCTTTGCCTGGTCACAGACTGGTGGAGCATCTGCAAAGTGCCCTCCCCTCATTAATCATGTCCTAGACATAGCTGCTTTTTCTTTATCTGGGACTAAAGCCCCAGCTCTAGGCACTGCCTGGGATGTTGGCCAAGCTTGAGAAGCCCTCAAAAAGCAGCCAGGTTACTCCAAAAACTTGGTGTGGCTGAGTGAGGAGAAAAAGGCACAGCAGCCTTTATGTTTTTTTCTTTGTATTTCTTTGGGAAATAATTGGTTTTGTTTATCTTTTATAAGGACATAAATATTATGGGCACACGATATAAGAGATTGTTAGCTGGTGTCCTTCCATAACTCCATAAAGCAAACAAGTTCATGTTTCCTCACTGATACCAAACACAAGTCCTGTTGACCCAGAGCTCCCTGATTTTGCCACCCTCACTGCTATGTCAGATGCAGTCTATAGCTCTTCTAAAATTTCATGCCTAAGAACAGGAAGCCAAGGAGAGGTTTTGGAGGTGGCTTGAGCTGATTCATCAGCTGGATGTTATTGCAGGTGACAATCTGGCCTTGATCCTGTCCTCTTCCCTCCGCCAGGGTTGGTGCTGAGACTGGTTTGGAGAAATGCAATCCCTTGTGGTAGCTGAGATACCCATGGCAGCAAAGTGCTGCCTATCAGGAAATACACCTGGAACCATTTGCTGGAGAATTTATAAAAAACTGGAAAAGTTGAATTGTTTTCTTTTTTTTTTTCCCTTTTTATTCTCTGCTGGGTAACATTGACCTTGATAAGCAGTCTCTGTATCTGGAGATGTTCTTCTGCATGGGGATGTAACAAAGCCATTTTGGGATGCTCACCTTGTGTTTAGGTGGAGATTTGGTGTTGGCAAACTGAGCACATACTGCTCACAGTGCCTGGTGGCAGGAGCAGCAGACATGAATGCCCCAATTGCATTCTTGCCCATAATAAAGTCACTGCTGGAGCTTACTGCAGTGATCATGAGGTTTAACAGGTCCCTTACTGCATTTAACTCACATGGCTGGGTTGTAATGAACATGTTAGAGTGTAAAAAAACACATAAAATAAAACACAGACACAGAAAACATCCCTTGTTTTTTAAAATAAGCCATTGCACTTGGGACTCTTTAACATTCAAAATTTAACAGGTGGGACTCCTTCTCTCTTCCTCACGCATTTTTCAACTAATGAGGAACAAGTCTTTTAACTCTTTTTGTGTGTTTATGAATCATTTGGGGTCTCTCTGTTGCAGGGCACACTTTGCTCATTGCTGGTTTCCTGCAGCTCATGTTGACAGGTTCTTGCTGCCCTTGGAGAGGAGCCGAGGGCTCAGGGTGCCGCTCTCGTGCTGAGGGTGATGCCTTGTTTGCTCAGAGCTGACATGTGCTCAGTCCGTGGTGTTTCTGTGTGCCAGTGTTGTGTACAAGTAATGGAGTTAGTTCTTGTCAAGGGATGGGGAAGATGAATGTGTTTTTCAAGTGCTGGCCCATGACTTGAAAAATCTGGATGCACTTCAGGGCTTTGCTGCCAACCTACTGCATGACCTTCAGTGAGTGGTTAAGGGCAAGACCTAAACTGTTAGTGTTGGACAACACTCATGGACAGTCTGCAAGGATGACCCTCCAGTTTGAGAGGGAAGCAGCAGTGGAGTGAGCTGGAGTGATGTTCTTTCCAGCAGGCAGTGTGCTCTGTCTTGAAAATGTGGCACATTTTAAGGGTAGAGTCCAGAGAACTGGAAAGTTGTCTTTTCAGGCATGTGCTGGGCAAAGGGTTTGAATTTCATCTGCCTCTCAAACAGGGCAGCAATGAGATAGTGTCTTCTCCTTACATCGGGGGGTGGAGGGTACTGAGGTTCCTCCACACCACAAAGGAAGATGCTTAAATTAATCATCTGCTATTGGTTTATCTGTTATAATCTGACTGGAAAAGCCCATATGTTTATGTGAAAACATAACTTGTGCAAAGTACTGGTCACGGAGTCCTGCTGCCATCCAGCTGGCCTTGAAGGCAGATGATGGGAGTGCTGTGAGTGGTGTGGTATATGCAAGATGGGGAGAGATAGAAAAGACAGAAAACAAAAAAATTACGTTTTTGCTTGTTGGACAGTGAGGACTGCTGGGCTCGTCTCCCAGGAGAACTGAGCAAAGTACATATTGACACATCCGTGTTGGAGCCTGGAGAAAAAGCCCTGCTGGTGCATCAGGCACAGCACAGTGAGGGGCTGGATTGGTGGGACAAGCCTCATTTTTCTGGAAACAGAGATTCATCTCTGTTTGTGTGCTCATATTTTACAGGTAATTGGTTTATGGAGAAAACAGTTAGCTTGAGGATTTTGGGCAGGTGTTCTTGCTATAGAGAAATAGGTTTTACAGGCATTTTCCATGTCATATAGTCATCGGAGTGGCTGATATTGTCTGTGTAATTAGTGGGATGGGAGTTTTTTTGGGGAGATTTAAATCCTTTTCCAAAATGTTTTTATCAGCTCAAGGACGGGTCAGACTTGCTTCAGTTCATTTAACTGGGGGGAAGTTAGGGAATACTTCATTTCCTAACCCTCCCCATCACTGGGAAAACACTAGAAGCAAGGACAAGGCAATTCAGAATTCTTTTTCCACTAATTAGCAGACTTCAAGTGCAACTTCATCTGCAAACCTGTCTGCAGACTTCCAGTTGCCTTGTACTGATTTGCATGCTGGGTTTTGTCACAACAAAAACACGTTGCAGAGACACCAGATTTTTGTGGGTTATGGTGTTGTCCCCCACGAGCCAGCTTAGCCTGGGTTGTGCTAAGGTAATGATGCATCTTTCCTAGAGAAGGCAATTTTGATTGTTTTCCCAAGGGAGGAAGAAGTTTTGGTTCAAAGTAGATTTTGTATGTGAGGTGGATTAAAAATGATCAAAGTCAGTGGAATTTTATTTCAAATAAACATGTGATTCTCCTAATCAACCCTTTAAAGAGAACATCTGGGGAAAAAAATTTGAGGTTTTGTACATTTAATTATTCACTTAGGTTTTTCCCTTTTAAATACCTGATGACGTTTCCGCTGTTTGAGGGTAGATAGGACTTTATTGACACAATTAGCAAAACAAATGATTATCACACCTTTTCCTTAACCCTGTCCTATTTGATGTATTTGCTTGCACTTTCATTACTCCTTTGCTTGGTTACATTACACACAATGTTATCACCTTCCTGTGCTTCTGCAGCAAAAACGAAGTGAAAAAACCTCTCTTGGCTCTCAGCTGCTCTCTGCTGTTTTCTTGTTTCAGATGAGCTAGAAAGCAGTGTCGGGCAAAGAGTTATTTGAGTTTCCTTTCAGCACTTGCTGGGCATTATATCCGGGCCTGGCACTTGCCTGTGTTTATGCGACAGCTTTCATATTTTAAAATAACAAACAAAAATCCCAGCAAGTCTATTCCCAGCACAATTAGTAAGATCAGATTAAAAGAACTGAAAAAACAAACAACCCAAAACCCCTAGATCATGATGGGTTTATATATGTCAAATACTAGAATCTTTATGACTAATTCCTCTGGTATTTTGAGCCACTTTGCTGGGATGTGTTTATTTTCTCTGAAAGTAGAGGTGGGAAGTGTGGCTGTGCCTGGTCGGAGGTCACATTGGGTTGTTGTACTGAAGAGCTGAGTGTTTCTGCCGTCACTGATGGGCTGTGCCAGACCTTGCTGTGGGTTGCTGAGGGTGTGATTCTCCTGATGGTGGATAGACATTTTCCACTCAAGTCAGGAAGGCAGATGGTGCTGCTGACCTGCTGCCTTACAACCCTTTCCATCCTTCTCTTTCCTGCTAGTGAAAATACATCATTGGGTTTAGAAGGTGTGCAGAAAAGGAGAGGGGAGGAAAACTCTGTCCTTTCACCTAACAAAAAGAAAAAGAGAGTTTTGGAAAGATCTGTTGTTTAGGTGAGAACTTCTTTCAGTTGCTGGCTTGTCCTCCTCCTCCTTTCACATCACCTAGAACCTATGAGGCATCTGGAGGTGGTGCTCCATGCTGTGCCTATGCTCACTGTTATATTAATTTAAATAAATAATGCAAATTAAAAAAGAAAAAAATAATAAAAAAACCACAGCACCCTAAAACCTTCCTTCTGTGCAAAAATAAATCAAAAGATAAGAGTTTCTATTGAATAAAACCTTGTCCAATGTGGTAAGAGCTGTTGTGTAACGGCCTGTCCCTTTCTTCTCTCTGAAGGTCCCAACCCCATGCGTCCCACTGGTCTGGAATAACGTTTGGAGTCTGGCAGTCTGGTCTTTTTTGTAGCTCCAGAGGATTTTTAGGAGCATGGGGAGCATGGGATGCATGGACATATGGACCCACAAAACCCTCTGGAGAATGCTGGCTGTGGATAAAAGCATCTGGAAGTTTCTACCATCTCTTTACCCCGTTTTTTCCTGGGTCACCCTGTGTCATTTGTGGCCCTGTCCTGAGGATTATAGCATACAGTCTGGAATACCTCCCCATGCATCTTCTTGAAATGGAGCCGTTGCTTTACCCAGCTGGAAGATACTTCCTCTTCTCCCAGAGCTTTTTCAGCGCAGCAGCAGTCCTGTCCAGCAGGTATGTAAATGGTTTTCTCATTGGCTGCCCAGTTTGCTTTCTTGATCTTCAGTTCAGTTTTTTGGGAGGGTTTTTTTGTTTTTTTTTTTTTTTCATTACTAGCTTCTGCTAAAGGTAAAACTTTCCAAAGTCACTGGTGACTCTGAAGGTGACTTTTCTTTGTTGGGACAGACCCAGTTTGAGATGTAGGTTCTCATGGAGCAGTGGTGTCAGCTTCTGAAGGTTTTGATGACCAACCATAGCCTTAAACATGAGGGAAAGGATGGATCTGGTGCTTTTTATTCCTCCACCTGGATCCTCCAGGACTCTTGGGCAGCTGTGTTTGTAACCCACAGCTGCCATCACCCATGTGTGGATCAGCTTATCGGGCTTCATGATCTCATTTCAAAAAAGATGACACAGGTGTTAAATCCATTTTTTCTCTTTTTAGTTCAACAGAATTTCTGCTGAAGGAGATAATTTTGAGGACGACTTATCCCATAAAAAGGGAGATGCCTTTAGCTCTAAAATTAAACTATTCCTATTCCATATAGATGTGTATAACTCAATAGCACTAGTGATAACAACCAAATTTGCATTTTTAGAGTCATTTACAATGAATTAGATGTTTTTGTGAAGGTGACAAATTTTTTTTCCATTCTTTTTGGCAGAGAATTGAATCATTGCTTTGGTGTCTGTAGGTATCAATTTGCTGTGAAAATCATTCTTTTTGGCACTTGTGCTGGCTTGGTGAGATGCTCTGGTGTGTTGAACAGATCTCTCCTTCTACAGGGTAGACAAAAAATTAGCTCTTTGTCTCTAACTTTAATTTTTACTATACAAAGAGGAAGTGCTGAAGGAAAAGGGATGAAAATGCTTTGCAGGACCTTTATTCTGCATTCCCCTCAGCATTTGTGAGGCATTAAAAGTTTCATCTTCTTGCTTTGTAAGCACAATTTTGCATCAAAGGAAGGAAATGAGAGGAGTAGGGTGGATAGAGCATGAGCATGTTCAGTGGGAAACATAATCAGTTGCCTCGTTCTTCAGTTTGACTGTGACTCCTAGGCCAGATGGAGATGGTAGACAAAGGTTGGGGATAAAGATGTTCTTTGCGTTTTCAATGAGCAAAGTCAAGTGCTTGCTGTGCTTGTAAGAGAGGCCGGAGCTAACAGCAGGGATTTGGGATGGAGGTGGACAGCAGCATCCTGCCCCGTGCAGTGTCCTCATGTGCCAAGGCAGAGCCTTCTCCCGTAGCACTGCC
>VXBB01004265.1:663941-727370 GCA_013399915.1 Illadopsis cleaveri
TTTATTAATAAATATAAATAAAAGGTTTGCTTTGAGTCAGGTTGCAGATCCTTGGATCAAAATGTCCTTTACGGGGTTGGTCTGTAAACAGATGCATGTTATTAATAATAATTAAAAAAATACAGAAAGCTTCTGTTTGGTTGCCTTTGAGGGTTATGTATGTGGGTGTGTTTTTCAAAAGCACATAACTGATTATAAAAATCATTGATCGTCTAAATCAGTATTAAGGATGGTTGGATGACAGTGAAAAGCAGCCCTGGCACATTGCAGGGATGTTCTTGTCATGACTAACCCCTCTCACTCTCACTCCAGTGGAATTTTTCAGTGCCCAGCACAGGCCAGCACTGAAATTGGAGGTTTGCAGAAGTTTTTAAATCTCTCCCCAGCTGGCAGCAAATTAAGGAATTGCAAGTATTTATTGGTTTAAGGATAAAATATAACCTCAAAGCTATAAAAAATTTTGACAATGAGGCTTTTTTTAAGGGAGTCTTACTTTCTTTATGGTTTTGTGAGTCAGATATGTCAAAACCTGACAGAGGAAGAGGTTTTAATCTACAGGTGCTGTCTCTTGCTTGATAGTTTCCTGCTTCTAAAATTACTTCCAGGTTTTTTGGAACTGGGGCTGAAGCTAGTTTCAGCTTTCAGTTTGTGGGCAACCTCGCTTACCACTTCACCAGGCTGGATTTGTGAGGGTTGGGGGCAGCAAATGCTAATGCTTTTAAAGATTCTTATTTTGGCTGCCAAAAGTCCATTTGCCACTTCTGAAATATTTACAGCTGGATCTTNCTGTAGGTATCAATTTGCTGTGAAAATCATTCTTTTTGGCACTTGTGCTGGCTTGGTGAGATGCTCTGGTGTGTTGAACAGATCTCTCCTTCTACAGGGTAGACAAAAAATTAGCTCTTTGTCTCTAACTTTAATTTTTACTATAAAAAGAGGAAGTGCTGAAGGAAAAGGGATGAAAATGCTTTGCAGGACCTTTATTCTGCATTCCCCTCAGCATTTGTGAGGCATTAAAAGTTTCATCTTCTTGCTTTGTAAGCACAATTTTGCATCAAAGGAAGGAAATGAGAGGAGTAGGGTGGATAGAGCATGTTCAGTGGGAAACATAATCAGTTGCCTCGTTCTTCAGTTTGACTGTGACTCCTAGGCCAGATGGAGATGGTAGACAAAGGTTGGGGATAAAGATGTTCTTTGCGTTTTCAATGAGCAAAGTCAAGTGCTTGCTGTGCTTGTAAGAGAGGCCGGAGCTAACAGCAGGGATTTGGGAGGGAGGTGGACAGCAGCATCCTGCCCCTTGCAGTGTCCTTATGTGCCAAGGCAGAGCCTTCTCCCGTAGCACTGCCTGGAGGCTCAGCCCAGCAGTGCCAGACCCTTTGTGTGCTGGCATGGACTTTGTGCTCTGCTGCAGAGACATCCCCTGGAACCAGCTGTTCATTTGCAGATAGTTTTCCTTCTTTAATCTGAATTAACAGTTTTCCCATCACCGAAATCCCTAGTGTTTTATTAACTAGCTCCTAACAACTTCTAAAGCACCTAAAGAAAGATCACTTGCAGTAGTTCTTTTTATCTACAATTAAGGCAAACACCATTGATATTTAAAATCTTTTTTTGGTCAGCTCTTTGATAAAGACGTTGCAAACCAGATCTCCCCTTGTACGATGTGAAAAGGTCCTTTGTCAGCAGCACATTGCAATGGAATGAGCTTTATCTTTTATAAGTAACTGGGTGCGAATGGGGCATCAGTTGCTCTGCTCTGGTGCTGCCAGGCCCTTTGTTGCTTCTGTAGGTGCCTCCTGGACACTGAACAAAACCTGCCTGTGACCTGGATAACCCAGAGCAGCCCCAGGGTGCTTGACCTCTGCATTGTGGGGTCTGTACTCACAGCGAGCAAGGAGAAAAGCCATGGTAGATGTACCGTGAATTTTGTGTTCTGCATTGCCCCTTGCAGTGTGACTCCCTGGTCACACGCAGTCTGGCAGGTACTTGGGGTACCTGGGGGTGGCCCAGGCATTAGAGCTTGGCCGGGAATGATGTTCCAATTGAAAATGTGCAGATGTCCTTTGCAGGGAGGAAAAACCATCTCAGGTTTTCTTTAGAGCAGTAGATGTAGGGCAGCTTCAGAGGGTAAATAGTTTAAGGGCTTTGCTGTTGGTTAGCGTGAACATCCAGGCAGGGGGGCTGCCAGCTGCATCCCTAGGTGCTAATTAAAAGATGAATCCCGTCAGTATTCAAGATATTTGCTGGTAAAGTTAATATCTTTATTTTATATTTTTATTAATAAATATAAATAAAAGGTTTGCTTTGAGTCAGGTTGCAGATCCTTGGATCAAAATGTCCTTTACGGGGTTGGTCTGTAAACAGATGCATGTTATTAATAATAATTAAAAAAATACAGAAAGCTTCTGTTTGGTTGCCTTTGAGGGTTATGTATGTGGGTGTGTTTTTCAAAAGCACATAACTGATTATAAAAATCATTGATGGTCTAAGTCAGTATTAAGGATGGTTGGATGACAGTGAAAAGCAGCCCTGGCACATTGCAGGGATGTTCTTGTCATGACTAACCCCTCTCACTCTCACTCCAGTGGAATTTTTCAGTGCCCAGCACAGGCCAGCACTGAAATTGGAGGTTTGCAGAAGTTTTTAAATCTCTCCCCAGCTGGCAGCAAATTAAGGAATTGCAAGTATTTATTGGTTTAAGGATAAAATATAACCTCAAAGCTATAAAAAATTTTGACAATGAGGCTTTTTTTAAGGGAGTCTTACTTTCTTTATGGTTTTGTGAGTCAGATATGTCAAAACCTGACAGAGGAAGAGGTTTTAATCTACAGGTGCTGTCTCTTGCTTGATAGTTTCCTGCTTCTAAAATTACTTCCAGGTTTTTTGGAACTGGGGCTGAAGCTAGTTTCAGCTTTCAGTTTGTGGGCAACCTCGCTTACCACTTCACCAGGCTGGATTTGTGAGGGTTGGGGGCAGCAAATGCTAATGCTTTTAAAGATTCTTATTTTGGCTGCCAAAAGTCCATTTGCCACTTCTGAAATATTTACAGCTGGATCTTTGGATTCACATCTTCCTTTGCTCAAGGAAAATGCTGAAACTGGCGATGCTGAAATTTTGCTTTGATTTTTCTTTGCCTGTCCTGCGTGAGGAGTTTGGAGGAGAGCGTGCCCAGGGTGAAGGATGTTGATCCACCTGTGCTCACCCTGCACAGGCTGACTTTTGCCCTTTGTGCAGCAGTGAAAGTCAACATAAGCAAAGCAAATTAATGGTGGATCTCAGTCCTTAGTTCATGCTAAAAGCATCAAGCCCTTTTGCAGCATGCATTTTCTCTCCTTAAGGGCTGCCCCTCCTTTGGGGCACTTATTAATGAATGCCATTTGTGCCCAAACTTTGTGCCTTTACTGTAGGGCATGTAATTGGGGATATATTAGGCCATATTTCTGTTTATTTATATAAGTAAAAAAAAATTTTATATTTTTAAATATCTGGAATAATCCTTCTAGTATATCTTTGATGATCCTCTATTGATTGCTTTAAGACCTTGCTTGGAATTCTGTATTAATCAAAGCATCCCAGTCATTACTTTCAGAATAAAAATCTTTCTTTATATGTGATCTTTGCTTTTCCATGAGTGCCTGCATCTGCAGATGCTGACTTACTATGCACAGTAAATACTGATCTATCTGCTGACTTACTGTGCTCTTCAGGTTGCAAAGAAGCAGTGACCTATCATGAGACATATTATTAATGCCAGCAAGAAAGCAAGAGGTATCTGCTCAGCTTCTGAATCCGTTGTGTTGCTTTGAGAGGGTCTGTGCAGAGCTGAGGGTGTCAATGGGCTGTTTTCTTGTGCTCCCAGCTGCTGAGCAGCGTTATGTGGATTAGCACTGAGGAACTCTTAGCGAAATTTGTCTCATGCCACGAAAATGTAAAGCCTCCAAAACTGGCTGGCATCCCAGGGCTGTGAGAGGCCCTTGGAGGGGCTCTTGGTAAAGGTGGCAGGATTTGCACTGTCTTAAAGCTGTGAACTGGATGTGATCCTGGAGAGTTTCTGATGAAGGTTTAATCATCTCCAAGCTGGTTTGGTTGCTTACATAGGGCAGCAGACAAAAACTGCTGAGTAGGAATGGCTGCTATGGGGCCAGTCTGCCACCATGGGAGGGCATCTGCCTAATCTTCTTGTCCTGCAGTGTGGAGCCCAGTCCAGAAACACAAAATGCTGTTTGGGCAATGTTTTATCCTCAGGATGTTTCCTGAGCTGGAATCAAACCCAGCCTCCTAGTTTTTCCTTGGCCCTGTTTTGGGTGTCCTGTGATTTTGCTGGCTCTACTTTTGCAGGGTACTAGCATTGGGCTGCCTCCTCTTTATCTTTGCAGTGTCAAAGTCAGGAGGTCAGATTAAAGACCTGAGGCTCCAGCAGCAGAAACGGGCCCTGAGTGTGTGCAACAAAAAAGAGTACCTGTATTTATAACGATTATTGTAGACAAGTTAGGGGATGAGGCACAGCTGCATTCCAGCCCTGGTGCCTCTGGAAGGTGGATCTCTTACGATCCTGATTAGAAGTGTACCTTCAGCCCAGGCTCAGCAGCCCAGTTTGCCTGGCTGGGGGCATTCCCTGGGGAACTGAGTGATGCTGGAGACCCCGCATTGCCCTGGCTTGGCCCCCTCCACAGCTTGGATGTGCTCTCCTGCCACTGGCAACATTCTTGTGGCACATGGGTGTGGAATTGCCATCATCTTCCCCACTGGCACCATCTCTTGGCTTTTTGCAAAGACCAACTCTTTGTGGTGGCCTCTGTGCAGTTTTATCCAGGACACCATTTGCATCACCATCAGGTGGTTTTCGTTTGACCTTTGCCCTGCTTAAAAATTAAGTACCAGGGTACTAGGAAGAGAAGTAGTTTCCCAGATAAGCACTTTTTCTCTGCTCTTCTGTAGTTCATGGGGGAGCTGGCTTACCCTGCCTGTGGATGACTAAAGAGGAAATTCTTTTTTGGTTAGGATAATGCTGACAGTTCACTGGAATTTTTTTTATCATGGGTTTATCACTTCCTCCCTACGAATTCTTAACTCTTACGTGCAGGGCAGGAAAAAAAATATTGGTGACCACAAGTTATGGAATTTGCCTTCTGTGGAAAAGATGCTGAACCGGTAAATGATACTGTCAGGTCTGCAATTGTTTACATGGAGGATTTGCTTCATAGCCAGTTACATAAACAGGCTGGGTAAGAATCATGAATATTCTAGCAGCTATCATCTTTCAAATGTGTTTTTTTAATGTTGGAGTTAATTAATGCTCATATCTCTTGAATATAAGTGAGTGTAAGCCTGCTCATCTTTTCAGGTGGGGAGGAGGTTTGGATTTATCACTTGTCTCTCAGAGATGGCAGGGTCAAAGTCGAGTTTATGTGTAAGGGGTTTGTGGGTCACCTTGTTAATCTCCCTTCCTCCCTTTTTTTGTAGAGGGGATCTGGATGTGTCTCTATAGAAGGCAGGTGGAGTTTAGCCAGAGAGACTGCCTTTTGGTTAAACGTGTGTGTTCTTGCAGTGTTTGCTTCCTGGTGGTGCTCGGTGATTGCACTGTTGATCCTTCTGCAAAGGCTTGACACTGCTGCTGAAAAGCTTTGACACTGCAAAGCATTGTTTACTTATGAAAGTGTTATTTTATTTTCAGTATCTATTATTCATCTCTTGTGCTAAAAGTGACATTATGTCATAAAATTGCTCTTAGATTTCAGAGCTTTGAGGAAAAGCTGTTTTTTTGTCCCAGACTCTCTGTGACAGTACTGGAAAGTGCCTTACCCTTTGTATCTCTGTAGACCCCTTTTATGAATTGTGAGTGACAGCAGGAAAGTATAGAAGAGTGCAGAGGAACTGGTTTTGATGTTTATAAAAGGCTTTGATAAAAGATGCAGTGCACAGACTTGATATTATTTCCTATTTTTAACTTCTTAGGAGCATAAAGTGCTCAGATCCAATATTTATGTAAAAAGGGAAAGAGGGGGGCTGTATTTCTTCTTTATTTTCCCCTTTATTTTTCTTTTTTAGGGCCAGGTGAATTAAAATAGAAAAGTGTCTCTCTTCTGTGCCCTAGTAAAATTTTCTTCCATGAAACATCAGTAAAGCCAACTCCATGGCGTTGAATGTGTAGATGATGCTGGAAGAGACCAGCTGCAGTTTTGAAGGCTCTTGTTTGCAGGTTTGTGCCTTCAACCTCCCAGCCATGGCTGGTTCCAGTGGACCCAGCAGCCATGGTGATGTGCGTGGTGATGCCTGTGCTTCCAGTAACAGGGAATGAGAGTCAGAGAAATAAAACATGGAAAAGCCGGGGCAGTTCCTCCCCTTTCTCTTAAAGTCAGGTCACAGTAGAGGCATCTCTCTAATAAGTAGATTTGCTTTCTCCACAGAGATGCAAGGCTGTGTGTGTGCTGGCTGGGTAATTGCCGTTTTACAGGTGAAAGTGCTTGTCATTATTTCCAGCTTTCTTGTTGCAGTCTCCTCTTTAGTCTCGTCTGCCAGCATGGCTGGCTTGTGGTGGGCCTCTGTACTCCTGCATATTCCCATGCATGTAACACATGAGGAGGCTTCATGGCACTTTCCCGTGTGTGTGCAAAGGCACATCTGGATAGAAAATACGTGTGAGGGTGGGTGTGGGCTGTGAGTGCATGTGTGGCATTGGCACAGACATTTCCACAATTGGTCCTTCATCCATGCATAGGCCTTCATGCTGGATATCAAGACTCCTGGTAAGTGTGCAAACCTGTCCTTGAGATCCACCCGATGATAAAAGTCATCCTCTTGCTTGAAACACCACACTTTCTATTTTCCTGGGGCTAAATGCCTTGAAACACCCTGTGCAAGGGAGGACAAGTCCTGCTATGCCTTGGAGAACCCCAGGACGAAACAACATTGTTAAGTCCCATCTTGCTGCAGTGGAAGAATTCATCTTGATGGGATAGGCACAGCAAAGGTGTCAGTGGGGGTTTTGAGTTCTTCAGCAACATCCAGTCATCCAAGGGGCTGTTCAAAGCAGGTGCTGGTTTGAGGTAGCTGGACTTCAGCAAAGACATCCCTACCTCTCACCCATCTGAGGGGAGTAAGCACTTTCTGCTTCGTTCTTCATGCAGGAGCTTGTATGTGAAACCATAAAAAAAAGGGGAATTACCAGTCTTGGGTGGTCGTTGGAAGTGTGTTTGCTTGGGTGTTGTCTCCTGGCCTCTGCTGTCCCTCTAGAAGATTGCCAAGCTGGGCACTGAGGTCTGTGGGGTGAGACGTTCATTTGGGGTGTGTTGGCATACAACTGTGGCTGCTTGGTAGCCTTGCATCTTTGTGCTCCTTTGTGGTGATCAGTACCCAGTTACATTCCAAAAGGAGGACTCTGGTCACACATGATTCAAGAGGATGAAGCACAGTTTTATTTTTTTTTTTCTTGCCTCACCCATGAAACTGTGTAACACCATACCTAAGCAGCTGACTTGTTGGACTTGGCTCGCTTATAGCAGTTGTGTGTTGGCTCATACAGGTGTCTTTTCAACTCCTGAGAGGTTGTTCAGTTAGACAAAAAGTTTGGGTATCCTTAGTTCTTTTGTAAGGTATGGGAGGATTTTTTGTTCCATTGGAGTGGGCACTATGGTAAATTGGAAAAGCTGTTGCTGAGTCCATAAGAGATGGGTCAGAGTAGAACTTGTTAAGCTGAAGTGACAGACATTGTCTGTGCCCCATCTGTGGCACTGGTGATGGGGGTGTTCTCGCTGTGCCTTGGTGCCTGCTGTTCAGCAGGTTGGGTGCTTCAGTTGCATTTCCAGCAGCAATCCATATGCCTAACTGGAGCACAGTGGGGCCCCCCAAAACCTGGGGCTCTGTGTCATAGAGCTGTGCCAAAGTGTCTGATGAAACAGACCTTGGTTGGCAAGAGCTGTGGTTCCTCTTCTTTTGAAAGGAGCTGGGAAAGGCTCCCTGAAAGAACCAGTGAAGAAACCATCCAGATGAAAGATCTGGTAAGTCTCAGTGTCCCCTCTGCAGTGTTTTCAGGCTCTTCTGTAATCAGCTGTCATTTCAGGATCTGGGCATATTGGACCTCAGGGAGTATGGATTGAAACTTAAACAAACAGTGATTCTTCTATAAATATTTAGCTCATGCTGTTTAGGAGCTGCTGGGAGTTGGAGACAAAAAATAGTTTAAAGTTCATGACTGTCTGGAAAAGCTATTGGAGGAAGGCACTTGGTCATCAGATTGCCTGGCATGTAGGTTTTGAAGAGGTAATCCTCTTTTTTTTTCCCCTGAGGAAGAGGATATGTTTATGCATTCTTTGGAGAGGCATAAGGTTGCATTTTTCCGGTGCTTACATGGCTGCACTGGGGACTCAAATCAAAGAGATTTTCTTCAAGAGAAGACCTGGTATGGAGTAAATGGATGGTGCACCCTGGCCATACACGTCTTTGCAAATTTGGACTGGTCATCTGAGGTTCATACATCTGCATGGGAGAGGAGGATGTGTCTCCAAGTGTGTGCTTTTATCTGGCCACCTTGATACCAGGACAGAGGTTTGTGCGTGGGCCAGCTGCTGCTGAAGGAGGTGGGGTCCCTGGTGAGGTTTCTGTAGACAGCACTGATCTTGGGCTGCCACATTGTTCCTGCTCTTGCAAAAACCTTGATAGTGAAGTCAACCTATCTCTGCCAACCTTTTTTGTCTCTTAAATATGGAGATAATACACTTTTTTCACTTTGCAGAACTCTGTAAAGAATAGGAAAGAATGAAATGTGCTGATAAGGAAAGGCATTGGTAGCTGAGACAGGCTTTGAATAAGCAGGGAACTTCACCATGCTCAAGAGTCTGCGATTATTGATTAAAAAAAAGAGAAAAGAATTGATTATTTTCTCTATCCCTCTGTCTTACCCTCTCTGTGTTGCTCTTCTAACACAAAGTACTTGCAGTTGAACTAGATGATGGTTGTAGGTCCCTTCCAATGATCCTGTCCATCCCATCCCATCCCATCCCATGCCATTAATATAACTGTAAACACTAAATGCTTGCCATGCCCAGTGAAACATTTTCCAACTGTTTGCACCGCCCCGACACTGAGTACAGCATCCTGGGTCTTTCTGTACCAGAATGATTGGTGTGCCCTGTCCTTGTGGTCAGCTGCTTTGCCTGGAAGATTAATGGCAGAGGAGAAAATGTGAGAGAAGGACAGGCAAGAAAAACATAAATTTCTCATTTCTCATTGAAACTACTTTTGAGGTTTGAGAGAAAATGTCAGTATTTGAGTTGGAGGTGGTGACAAGCTTGATGGTTTTTCTTTTTCAATAGTTTCTTTTAGTGCCCTTCCTAATTTAAAAGTAGGTGTTTAAATTATTAATGTTTTAGCACTGAAGCAGAGGGATTCCAAAGCCTTTGGCAAATCTCTGCTAAAGCATCTATCTTAAAAAAGAGCTTCATGTTTTTTTCTGACTCCATCTTTGACAGAAGCTCCCCTTCTGTGAGAAGCACTGAATCTACAGTGGTGGACAAAGAACTTGATTTATGTAGAAGGTAATTTTCTCCAGTGGTGTTTGGCCAGAAAACATAAAGATGATAATGATTTTTATTTTTTGGCATAGCATTTGCAGATCTCTGCTTCTGCCTGTGGCTGAAGCAACACTATGCCATGGGTGAGTGCCAGCACACAGTCCGTGATGCCCAGGTGCTGCCTGTGAGAGATGGGTACCCTTATCTGCTCTTTCTGGCTGCAACATCCTGGAGATGAGAGGCAGCTGAGGCTTCAGACACTCTCACCAAAGCTGTAGTTAACAGTTCAGGCCTCCCTTAGATTTACCACACATTTTCTTCCCTATTCCCTTTAGGTATTTGTCCTGATTTTGTACCAAATCTCCTTCTTGCTACTTGAAATGAAGAATAAAGTATTATAACTCTGGCTTGGGGCAACTGTCCAAGGGATATATTGGGATACACTTGGCCTTTGAAAACAAGGACTTCAGTCTCCAGCCTTGTCAGTCCTTCTGGCTCCTGGAAGTTTTTCTTCCAAATGGTTATTTCAAACCTCAGAGAAGAAGTTTGTGTTTTTTCAGAGCTATGATTAATACCATTTTTACGCTTCGTTGCAAAATGCCACACAATGAATGAGACCAGCAGGGTGGTGGTTTATGGGTGGGAGGAAAAAAAAAATCAAACAAACACTTTCAAATGGCTGTTTGGGAAGACTGATGTGTGTGTGCATGTTTTATAATCTGCTGTGAACTGTGGGGTTATGTTCCTATTAAAAAGAAAAGGGGAAAAAAAGGCTTAAACATTATCTATGGAAAGAATGTCAGAAATAGTTGAGAAACTGAATAATTTTTTTTATGGGTTTTTTTTGTGGGTCAGTGAAAGTGAAGGATTTCAATGCAATTGGCTTTGCAATTAAAAAGTCACAGGATGGCTGAAGCTGGAAGGGACCTGTGCAGGTGGTAAGCTGCCCAGGACCATTTCCAGATGGCTTTTGCAGATCTCCACAGATGGGGACTCCACAATCTTCCTGAACAAGCTTGGTCACCCTCACAGTAAAATGAGGCATAGTGCATGGTATTTCAGCACATTGGCCATAGGTTTCTGCTCGTTACTATCACAGTCTGGAAAGTTTGTGGCCATGTGTGGTGTTGGGACAGAATGCGTTGAGCACATGGGGAACCTGGGCTGCACCTGAACCTGGTGTCTTGGGTTTGGCAGTGCTTGGCTGGGGCTTGGGAGAGTTGGGCTTGGCATAAGATGCCAGAAACGGTCCCTTCAGCGGTGTCCAGGGAGTCTTGCTGCCTGATGGGCGGGTCTGGGAGCTTGTGATCCTTCTGATTTGGTTTTGAGGCCGTGCTTTTAGCTGACCCTCCAGCCAGGTCTGCTGTCTTTTGCTTCCCTTACCTTGACACTGTGTGCCTATTCCCTGGCGAGTCACTTTGCCACAGGAATCCGGGACTCATTTATCAGCATAAAATGAGGCTAATTACACCTTTGAAGTGTTCAGCATCAGTGGTGCTGCAGCATCAGGTGCTTCCCCAGAAATCTCTGTGTTGGTGGCAAAGCCTGGGGAAAAGAGGCCCAGAGGTTTCTTGCAGCTATGTGCTTAATGTGCCCCCATCTTGGGGACAAAGAGGGTGCTAGTGCATGTTGGAGGTCCCCTAACCCCCTATAGAGACATTGGGGTCAGCACAGATATGCATCCTGGTGGCTTCATGTGCATCCCTCACACACGGAAAACAAGCAAAGCCTAAGACTACACACAGCCTTGGCTTGGTCTCTAGTGTTTCCTCCTGTCTTCCATCCATGGAGAACAGTAGTCCTTGTTTGCCCTGAATGCATTTTTTTTTTCTCTGAGCCGTGTTCTTTTCATCCTGTTTTTATTGCTGATAAGTGATGGGAATAGCAGCAGTGAAATGATGGCTCCCAGTGAACACTGCCACTGTCCACAGGCTTGTCCCATATAGCCCTTCTGCCAGTGATGGGTATTTTCTCATTAAAAATGGACCACAGACAATGCCACTTCCTGAGAACTGTGATTTATCATTTAATAACAAGTGGTTACTCATTTCCTTCGGAAAACTTTCTGGAAGTGTTATTTTTCTTTTCCCCTTGCCTCCTTTTTTTAAATTTCCTTCAAAAGCCTTCATTACCCATAAGAGCCACAGTGTCTGTTAAATGAAGTGTTCCCTTTTCAAGTGGAAATTATATTTATGATTTAAAGTTAATGAAAATAACAACTCTTAACCCATTGGGCATGAGCTTTTCTTTGTAAGTGCCTGCAGCCCTGAAGTCTTAGCTCAGCCACGGGAAATAGCAACAGAGAGCTGGGTAGGTAAGACTTGAAAAACTGTGATGCTGATCCTAAATGGGGAATGGATGATTTGCTTGATGTGACTTTAAAGGAAATTTCAAGTAACTTTAGAACTCATATTGTCTTGAGTTGCCAGCCCTTAGCTGTGATACCTCCTGGTGTGCCAAGTTCTCCTGAAGGATGGAGAACCTGCAGAACTTCTAGGCAGTCTCATACCAAGTCTGGTATTTCAGTGACTTTACCAAAGAAGTGCAGAAAGCTGTAGAGTAGTTCTTGAGGAAATCCCAGCAGCTCAGTAAACAAACTTGGGAAATGTGCTGAAGATGAAATCATCGTAAGTTGGTACTTGAGAAGCTAAAAGAAACAGTTCTCTGTTGGATCAGGATGTCATTTTCAGGGTCAGTAGAAGATGGGATGGTAGACTGCAGATGATACAGAAGATGAAATGCAACCAGGGACATTGCAGGTACTTCAGGTCATAACATCTTCTCTTATAGTTCCCTTAATGAGCTGCAAGGGTAGTTTACAGATAAGAAAAATAAATTCAATAAAGACAAGTGTAAAGCAGCACTCTTGGAAAATGTATGCACGTACCCGAAATGAGCAGTAACTCTCAAAATGAGCAGGTTAACTACAGAAAGGGTTCTGTGAGCTGCAGTGAATCACAAGCTGGTTGTGAATTGCAGTCAGATGCTGTTACAAGACAGGTAGATCTTGAATAGCCCAGACAAAAATGGCAAACGTAATAATTCCAGCTCTTCAATCTTTGTTGCCCTATAAAAGCCTGTTTGAAACATAACATCCAGTCTCAGCCCCTCTATTTTAAATATGAAAGAGGACAGCTTGGGAAGACGAAGCTTCTGCTTGGGAAAATTTACTTACGAGGAATAGCTGGAAAATTTACATACGTTAAACTTAGGGGAAAAAAACCCAACAGCCCACAGGTGTCAGGCTGTGGTTTGATGGTATGCTGTCTTCAGCAGTAGTTTTGCAGCTAAGTATTTCTGCTCTCCTGGTATTGGCTGTGCTGCAGCTCATTGTGTGGTCAGTTGTGTAGTCACAACTTGTGTCCACTCTGTGAGCTGGGACAAGGAACTTCTCTTAAGTATAGAAAAAGCTGAAGTGACTCCAAATTTATTTCAAAGTATGGCCACACAGACAACAGATGGCATGCAGGAGGAAGGTGGGCAAGGAGAGAAACTGGAGATTGTGAGCACTTGGTAGAGTTGAAACATGAAGGGAACACAGCAGATTTGAGGCAGTTGGGAAGGTGGTGTGAAGAGTGCAGCACACAATGTTTCTCCATGTCTGAAGACAGGACTAGACAAAACTTGCAGGCAGGGAATTCCTTCTCTGGGCACAGTCTTCCAGTGCATCATCTCCATCATGCCCGGTAGCAGGGGGTTGGCTGGCATTTCTCAAAGTGTAGGTTCCAGCTCCTGGTGGTGGTGGTGAAGGAGAATGAGTGATGCTGGAGCTGACCCAAAAAGCATTAGAAACCTCTTTGTTAGCAGCACAGCAGCCCTTCCCGGGTCGTGGGGCAAGTGGTGCTCATCGCTGGGAACTGCAGCCGAGTCCTGCTTGCTCTTGGCAGCGCTGTGCTGGTGTTGCCTTGGAGAGCAGCACAAAGACAAGCCAAGAGAGGGTTCAGGGCTTGGTGGCTGCTTGACTTCCCTCCAGGCCCAGCATTTCTGCAGTCCTTGCATCCAGATTTTGGCATGACTTCTGACCCTGTCAGTCCTGCTGAGGCTGAGTATCTCAATGCCTCCTGATGTTCTGAATCCAAATTTCTGTCATTACTGCATTGCACTTGGCTTTTTGGCTCTTGGGAGTAGTTTGGTTGACCACAAATTGGTCACTCTGTGCTGTGATGTAAGCTGATGATTTCCTCTGCTGTGGATTCTAAACCAAATACCCCTGCAACTGCTGCGTGACAAGGATGTTACTGGGCTGGTGTTTGCAGCTGATGGGAATGTGCTGGAGCTGTGCAAGCCTTAGTGATTCAAGCTGATACTTAGGTTTATGATTAAATGCTAAATGCCTGGTCTGTTCTGTCCAACCAGCTCTACCCCTAGGGAAAAAAAGGGGATTTACTGCCAGAAGAAAGGATATTCTGGTATTGGTTGGTTGATAATGAGTACACAGAGCATCAAAGCTGAAACAGTATGTGCTGGGTTTTGAAATCACTGGAGGATATAGAAGTGCCTTGAAGAGGGAGATCACAGATAGGGAGACCTACAGGACACGCCTGGTTGATTTTTTGTAGGCTGCAGAACTTCCCCCTGTGGTTTACAGGGTTCCCTTGCCTTGCTGCATCTCTGCACAGGTCAAAGCACAGCGTCTGTGTCCACCATCTTGGAGGATATAGATGTGAGCCTTGCTGGGAAGATCTAGGCTTCAGTTCCAGTCTTGTTAATGCTAAAATTACCCTGGAAATAATAATTAAAAAAAAAANAAAAAAAAAGCTTACTATGTTTGCTTGTGACATGTTTGACATGTTGGCACTGAATCTGACTTGTGCTGATCTTGGTTGCTTAAAAAATAAAAGAAGCACAGTGATTTGTCTTAAAAAGGGTACAGGGAAAGTGAAGAAGAGAGCAAGTAGTTTACTAATCATTGCCTTTTCCAGGCTGACAGGCTGGGGCTTACTCTGGGAAGAAGTCAAATCCCCAGACAGTTTCATATAATGTCACCAGATAAAGGAGTCACCACCACATGAAGCTTACTGGTGGCAGAGCTGGTGTGGCAGGACTGCTGATAGTGGAGCTACAGACCTCTTCAGGAGGGTCAGCAAAGTTGTAGTGGCATCTCACAGATGTCTTTGGACACACAGGAAACCCATCTTTTGCAAAACACAGTGAGTGGTGTGGGTGATGCTGAGGGCCCTGAACTGCATTCCTGAAACCCCAAAGTGCTGTACAGGTGACTCAAGAGCATCAACTCTGAATGAGGAAGTGCAGAGTCTAGCAACTGCTGGACTTCAAAGGACAGGGTAAAAGGTAGGACTGCAAAGACATTGGCAAAAAGGATTTTTAAAGTGTTTTTAAGGCAGACAAGCTAATAACAACTAACTTCCTCTTTTGCAGTCCCTTTTCAAGGAACAGATCTGTTATGTTAATAACAGTGGTGAATATAATTATGTGTAAGGATGAAATCTTGCCTTTGGTTACTTCACAGGACTAATTCTTCATGCAAAGAAATGTTCTTGGAAGTCAATCTGGAAGTATAGTCATGGTAGGAGGAGTAGGATGCAGGTCTGTGTGGGATTTGTCTGCTAGCCACAGGAAATGTTTAATGTTGTTTTTCCCTTGATGCATTTGTTCCAGGGCTGTTGGTACTGCTGAGCATTCTGAGCAGGTGGATACCAAACAGCATTTGTGACCAGGTGGGTCATCCATCCTCTGGTCAGTTTTCCTGTAAGAGCATCTCTCAGGTAGGATCAGCCCCTCTCCTGGATGGTACCCACAGAGAGCTGTGGGGCACCTTCCCAGGGTGGATGCTGGTGTGTGCAGGACTGCCATGGCTTTGCTGTCACCTGCTCATCTCCCCACACTCGCTCAGGGAGCTGAGAGCAGGGAACCTCAACAGCCACCGAATGGTGATGGAGCACACATAGCTCCCCACCCCAGCTCTTTTTCCCCATCATTGTCCCCAGTTTTCTATTCACCTCTCCCCAGCTCTGTGGCTGGGGGCTACAGTGACCGCAGTGAAGCCTTGCCCTGGCATCTTCCTCCTCCTCTCTTCTGTCCTGCCTTTCCCTTCCTCTCCGGCTGCTGGGTTGCTCTAAGCAACTTTGGCTCCTGTCCCAGGAACAGTCTCTCAACACATACAAACCAGGAAGGCTAAAATAACACTTTAAATTTGTTAAATAAATAGCGATGGAGTTCTGCTTAAATGGGAAATGCAGCTTAATTTGTTAAAGGCTTTTTGTCCTCCCTTGGACAGGGATTCGGCTGGGTGTGTGTGTGTGTGAAGCATTTCTTGTAGCTTGTAAGCTGCATATCGTGGCCCCAAGTGGGCAGAGAGGGTTATGTGAGTCTGAGTTACTAAACACTTACAGTAAAAGTGTAGTCATCCTGAACCTCAGCCAAAGAGCTGGAGGTTTTGTAAGGCTTTTTTTTTTTTTTTTCCCTTCACATTTTCCCTTCTCTATCTGCAGGATGCTGCTGCGTCACTTGCATTCTTCACCCTGGCCCAGCAGTAGTAACTCTTTCCAGACTGCCAGCAGCAGTCCAGGCACTTACATCCTGCTCCATTCCCTTTCCAAGAGCTTTGTGCATAGGGCAAGTGCATCCCCTCTCCCTCAGCAGAGGAGCTGCTGCCAGCTCAGACAGAGGTGCCCATCTTTCTGAAACATGAAAAACACTCATTTCTTTCTCACATCTTTTCAAAACTGGAGCAAAAATAGAATAGCAGTTACTGCTGTATGAGAGGGTGAGAATGGGAGGCTCTGGATAAGCGTTTGTAAAATATCATGGGGAAATGGATGCCGGCAAAGGCTCTGCTGCGGGGGAGTGGGTGTACCAAAATGTATGTGTCAGGATGAGAAATGCATTTCTTGGGAAGAACATGGAGAACTGGCTGCTTCCCAGCACACAGCTCTCTCCTAGGGCTCATCCTGTGGGAGCTCTCTGCATTTATTTTTTTTTAACACATGGACTATCCCCAGTCCACTCTTCTGAGTAGAAACTAATCTGTGTTTTGGGAGAGAGCTATTTCTTTATTAACTCTCTGAATGGGGAAAAAATAACCTTCACTCCCTGTAGTGGGAATTGCACAAATCAAAATTTTACATTCCCTTCTCTAGACTCCAGATTTGTTACTGGAAGGATGAGCTGTGGGTCAGAGAGGGACTGTGCCCTCCTGCTACACCTGTGAGAGCTGCCAGGTCTGGCTGTCAGTCTGAATGCATGATGAGAGCAGAGTAAAACTACAGTCATGGCCTGAGCAGGGATACCCAAAATTAACACCAAAAGGAAAGAAGGGACTGGTCCAAATACAGCCTGCAAGCCTTTAATTCCGTGTGACAGTGATACCCCGAGCCAGGTAATCTCCAGCATCAGTGTTGCTGCAGTGATGGAAGCAGCTGATTCTGTGGGAAGATGAAGGTTTGATGGAAGGTATAATAATCTATCTTAGATGTTTTAATTTTCCCTTTTCATCCCAAACGTAAGGAGCAGAGTTTCCTCCACTTTGAACAGGTCTTTTTATGTTCTCTTTTTATAATTGGGTAGAACAAAATCATGTTTCTTCAGTATATAAAATTAATCTGGCAGCTGGTTTTGTACTGCAGCTTCCCAAAGAAACAAGCAAACATAAAGCAAGAAGATACACTGCCTACTAAAATGTCCCACTTATTAAAAAACCCACAATAAAATCCTCTGCGAACATCCTGTTTCAACTCTGCAATAAAACTCACTGGTCAATTAATGGTGGATCTCCTGTTCCCATGGAGCAAGGCAGTTGCAGACTTAAGAGGTTGCTGTGGGAAAGGGGAAAAAATAAAATTAAAAAGATCCAGTCTTGGTCTTGCAAACAAAAGTTGCCTTGGATTGCAGTCACATGTTGCAGTTCAGCTGATCTTGCTCATGCCAAAAGAAGAAAGATTTCTAGTACTTGCCTGAGCCCCACTGAACTGGTTTAGGGAATTAATTAGAAGAAAGTTACTCACCTTTTGTGTTTTTTTCCTATCTAGTTTCCTCTTAGATTCAACTGTCCTGCCTTGTTTCATTAGGCTGGGGGGGGCCAGGGGCAGCTGGGACAGGATACGTGGCCATTGTGTGAATTTAACTGTGATTTAAAATTACACCACTGGCAAATGTCTTCTGGCTTTTCCCAACTGGGGAAGAAGAAGTCTCTAGGTACCCAAATCTGGGATACCACTGAACTTTGTAAATCATACCTGATGGCTGAGTTCCATTAGCAATATTGGGGCAGAAGAACCTGAAAGAACATTCTGGAGTCAATTGCAATCCCTTGGCTCGTCAGATGAACTGATAAGCTGGTGTTGGTAGAAACCTGACTGTGCATATATATATCTTCATTCAGTAAATAGTTTTGGCCAGGTGAAACTCCTTCCCTAGGGTGCACCACTCTGTGCCATGGGGGAATGTTCAGAAGACCCTCATATGGCTGGACATAGTGTGAAATTACATAGAATCCACTGTTTTGGCTTCACAGAGTTGATAGTTGAGTGTGCATGACATGGCTTTTTGGAGCAAAGCCAGCATAACAGGTTTATCTCTCCTTCTAGGTGGTTTACGCGGGCCTTAGGGCTCACTTCTGATCTTTATAAGGTATATCAGGTCCCTGGATTTCAGAGGGTCAGAGGGTACTTTCATTGAAGGGTATGATCTCATCAGAGCCAGATATTGAAAAACTTCCCAGGGTTTTGTCACCTTGCCTGTGTGTGTGCTGTGTCTGGCTATGTCTACAGAGCTGCTGGGCTGGCAGATGCCAGGAACATCACTGCCTAGCTCAGTCCAGGCTCTTGCTTCCTTGGTACCATGCCATGTGTATTTATGGTGGGGGAAAAAAAATCTAGTACTTGTTAGCTCCCCAGACCTGTTCATTTTTAATAGGTTGGTGGTTATTTCCTTCTTTTTTTTTCTTTTCTTTTTTTCCCCACCCTAAACCTGAAACACCATCGATTAGGGCTGCTGAATAAAAATAAGGAGTGAAAAATCAAGTATGTTTATAAATCTTAATTTTACAGTGAAAAGGCATGTCTCTCCTTCTTGGGTGAGGTGGTATGAAACACTTGCCCCATCCCAAGGTTCCTGTGCTCCCTGGTGGCATCGAGGTCCTTGTTTGCAGCACCCTGTAGCAGAGATAAAAAGCTTTGGTGTATGTTCCCTTCGGGGCAATGTGGATTTCTTCTCAAAAACCTCAGTTCTGGCGACCGGTTTTATAAATGCCTAAAAAATGAGGCTTGTACCTTATCTCTTGAGAGATCGGTGATGGATCCATTTCTCAGAAAGATATTTTATTCAGTCCTTTAATGCCACGCCACTCCCTTCATTCAGATGCCTGGAGTCTTTTATCACGTCTCCTCTTACTCATTGCTTAGCCAGGTTGGGCATATTTAGTTCTTTTAATCTTTCCTACACCTCAGCTGTCTTTAATCATCCTTCTTGATGTCAAAACGTTTGATGCCCACTTCTACCTTCTACGGAAAACAAGCCTAGGTTGTTTTGGGTTGGTTTTGTTTTTGGTTTTTTTTTTGGTATGCATGTGAATTGCTTGGGAAATGTCTCCGACCGTTTGCCCAGGCTCATGCCTGGATTCCTCAAAAGCTCTCTCGAATGTCTGTGTGGATGCTGAGGAAAATTTCTGTCTCACCATGTACACCACTGGACTTGGCACCCGCTGGGATCAATTAAAATGTTTATTTTAATGTTGGGTGTGGGCAGCAACACATTTGCCCCCCAGATGTTCCATGGGTTGTGTTTCCAGGGGCGGATTTCTCTGGGCAGCTGCAGAAGGGTGCAGGTGCAGATCGTGTTAATGGAGAACAGGCCCAGAAAGGTTACTGTAACCTGCTTTTCCTTCCTGTACCTGGCAGCAACAAGGAGAGAGAGGTTTAATTTGCTCCTGTGAGAGCAAAGCCTGGTGGTAACTGTTTATAGGTGCCTGTGCTGCAGGTCAGGCTAATGCTTCTAGATGCTGGCAGGGATGGTGACCCCTTCCTGCTGCAGGTATTGATGCTGTCTTTCCTGAGTAGTTCATCTGTTTTGCACCCAAAAATAGTCATTCACAGCTTCTTAAATCAGTTTGAAGGTGAGGACTGCTGCTAGCTGGTATCAGGCTGAGAGCACTGCATCCCTTCAGGGCAGGGTCTTCAAATTCACTGTCTGAAGCTGATGTGTGGAAGTGTCCAGAATTCCATCCACATACTTCCTGGATACCTGCTGTTTCAGTGGGAGCTGTTTCCTAAAGCCCGACTCAATCATTTTCTTAAAATAGGCAAGCTCAGGTGCTGACTGGAAGGGGTTAAGGCACTGATCTCCACATTTGCTGGGTCTAGGCCATTGCTGTGCAGCCAGGGGTGGCTTCCCTGACATGGACTTTGAATTACAGAGCCCTTGGCAGGAGTTAAAGAAGGCTTGTCCCTCCTCCACCTCCCGTTATGAGGGAATGCTTCTCATACTCTCCCAAATTTAGCAGTGCAAATGTGGCTGGGTTTAAGTAGGCTGAGTGAGGAGGAGATTTTGATGGTGATAAAGTCCCCTTCTCTCCTCTGCCTCACACTCACACTGCCAGCTGCCTGTGCTGTTTGATAGAAAGCTGTTTGATATATGGCTGTGGGATTTATGGCTGTGCCAGCAAGGGCTCTGTGGCCTGAGGGAGGGGATGGGGACCTGGATGATGGGAGAAAACAGTCTATTAGGACCACCACCCAGCAGAGCACTGAGAACCTGAACAACAGCCTGATTACCACCTGGCTTGTCCTGTATGACCCTTGGGCTGTAATCAGAGGGGTCAGCAATGTCTGGAGGTCACTACAAGGAAAAGCCCATGTCCTGTCCATGATGACACCGGGATGCTCTGGGTCATGGAACAGGAGTCTGCTGCCTCCATTCCTTTTCCTCACAGCTCTGGGCCGCCCAGGCTCCTTGGCACTCCTGTCTGTGTCTCCTCCCATTACTCCTTAGGAGTGTTTGAGGGATTGCTCTAGAGCTGGCAGTGAACATCTCAGGAGGAGCTTGACATGCATTTTTATGCCACGTTTCTGGGTCATTGTGGGAGGCCAGCATGAGACAGGCTGTAGGGCTCCATCACTGATGCCTGAACTTTGGTGGCTGCAGAGGAATGTGCTGCTGCTTCAGCTACTTGCATGGGGCCCCATCCTTTCACTAATTTATATATTTATATATATGTATATATTTAAATAGGTAATATATATTAAATAGATATATAAATGCATATATAAGCTGTAATTTTTATAACCTGTAATTTATATATAACTGGTTTCCATTGCAGCCTTATGTTGAACAATTAAGGAAATTGAAGGTTTTTGTTTGGAGGGAGGGACAAGATTGAGCTTGCTGACGTTTCTTTTGTTGTAATGTCATACAGGTCTCGGTTGACTGCAGTAGGGAGGAGTGTGTCAAAGGGAGGTCAGATCCTGCCAGGGTTTCCTGGGAAATGAGGTGAGTGGTGATGTCTTTCAGCGCTCATAAGCCTGGAGATAGAAGCCCTCTTGGTCTTCCCTGCACCTTTTGTGTGAGACCTCTTCTGTTGATCCTCCAGATTTCCTTTTGGTACAGGTTTTGCTATATTTTGCCTCTTCAGGGCTGATAGGATTTGTAGACTGCTGCTGTGCTTGAGAGTCTCAGAAAGGCTGGAGATTGTCTGGAATATGCTGAGGTTTATGCATCACACAGGCCTTATTTCTTGCTATATTTGGGCTTCCCAGCAGGGGACTTTTGCTCCTCTGGGTTTAGAGAACTGCTGCAATTACCTGCTACTGATCCAGGTCCCCTCTCCAGACTCCTTTTACAGTCGCTGGAGGGAAATGGATATTTTTAGGAAGTGCCTGACCCTGACCTGCTGTAGGCATCTGAATGGATTGAATCATTCCCTACAGTACCTGTTTCTCTGCACTGTCAGCACAGCTGGGGCAGCTTGTTTGGTTGTAGGGTCTGCAAGGCATGTGTAATGTTTGTACCCTGTGTAGGAGGACTGGAGTTCAGGGTGCTTGCTTTGTGGCTTCGGGTGTCCAAAGCCACTACATGAAAGCTTGGCCTCTCCTGAGCTGCCTTTAATTTTTCTGTAAGGTTTGGACACAGCTAAATCTGTGAGCCACGTGTCTGAGCCTGCTCTCAGCATTTATACACCCTGACTGGCAGCATATGTACATTCCTGAAGGATAGAGTATGATTGCTGAGGAGGTTTCAGTCCAACTGGGTCATCTCACACTGGCTGTTGCAGCCCCAATGAGAATCAGCAAGATGATTCCAGCCTCAGGAGTTTATTCCAGCCCCAGGAGCCACTGCACTCAGACCCAGCGAGGCTGCTTGGGCTGCACTGTAACCTCCTGGGAACCAGCCCTGGAGCTGCTCTGTCTTCGGCTTTTTGAGTGATGTGGCTTGTGGCTTTTCAGTCACAGGAAGGTTTGAAACGATGCTTGCCATCTCCCCATGGGAACTTGACACCTGTAGAGGGAGCATCCACATCCTGGTACCTTGGCTAAGGTGCAGAATCCCCCAGGTGTGGCTCTGTGAAGAACAAGGGCCATGACACTGCATGTCAGCTCTCTGTTGGCTAGAATCTTCATCCAGAGCTTTTGTGTACATTACTGCATCTCTCAGCCACAGACATCTGCCTGACTGTGCTAGGCCACCTCCTCTGCTTCCCCTCCTAGTTCTTTGAGAAACGGAAATGTTTTCTGCTTGTGTTTGCAGAGTGCTCAGCCTGTGCTGGCTCATCCCCACTGCAGTGAGGATAAATCTTGACACTGGTTGAAATTGAGATGTACAAGGTTTTGTACGTAAGCAGAGGTAACTCTGGAAGATTTTTGGTATGCTTCTGCTAATGCCCTCAATATGTTTGTTCTCTGAGGGCAATCTGTTCAGAAATAGGGGTTGATGATGATGGTCCATCATTAAGATTGTCACCTTTAAGTCAAAGAACAAATATAATTTGCTGTAGTACATCACTCTTGTTTAGTTGTAAGTGGGCAAAGGAAATGTGTGTGTGTGTGTTATTCTTCATTTATTTAATGTGTTCTGTGCAATTTGCTGTTAACTTTTCTGTATTACTAATAATTGGAGTGTTTTCATTGTACCCTGGAGAGAGGAATCTCTCCTTTTTATAGTAAGGGAAGCTGTCACAGTGAAATGATGTGGTCACTGCCCTTTGTCTGAGCCTTCTTGCCTTCTGTCTGTCTGCCTCGGGGACCAGCAGACGTTGCAGGGACTCACGGTGCCCCTTGTATTTGATGCTTGCTTCTGCCACTGGTCTCTTTGCACTGAATCTGTGCCTCAATTCTCCATCCAGAGAGCAGGAATAAACTGATTCTTTGGAGTTGCCATGAGAATTAACGTTAAGGATGAGAAATTTAGTGGGAGATAGAAGGGCTGTGTCTAAAAACGGGGGATGCTTTTTGCAGTATCAGTGATTCCCAGGGAACAGCCTCATTTTTACTTGGCTGCTGGACGTCTCTCTGGATTTTTCACAATTAAGTTCACTCCATCTGGCTTTCTTTCTCTATCACTCCTTTTTTTTGAAGCATTTTTGTGCTAGGCTGACACCGTGGATATCAGCAGGGATATTTAGGGCTCATGGATGCAAAGCCACGAAGCTGCTGGCCTGGTGTGAGGCTCTGTGCCTTCTTTGAGTTTGGGGTTTCCTTGAGCTGGGATGCTTTGGGATTCTGGGACATAGTAAGCAGGAGAATGTTGTCATCTCCATCTTGAGCGATATGAAATGAGCAGCCTGCCTTAAGTGAAGAGGGTTTTGCAAGCCTCAGTGACACCAGTTAAGTACTCGGAAGGGGTGTGAATTGGGGGTGGGTGGAGAAGGAGGTTTGTTGTGTGCTTCCCGGCAGCTAAAAGCAGGTGTTCAGTCAACTGAGAGTTGCCCTAAAGGCAGAGAATAAGGATGCAAATCATCTGTGAAACATAAAAGGAACCATCTGAATGCCCCTTTTCTTGGTTTACCTCCACCCTGGGTGATTTGCATGACACAAGTTGATCAACCCTGAGAAAAAGCAGTTCGGTCCAACAGAAGATAACTTCGTCAAACCTAATGACCTTGCAAAGAGGCGAAAAAAGCAAAGCCCAGAGGCCAGGAGATACAGAGAGAAAAGGGTAGGCTGTGGCTCTGCTGTCTTGGTGGGTCCCCTGCTTGGCACTTGTGAGGTCCCTGCTTCCTCCAGGTTTCACAGAACCCCAGCTAAGTCAATGCACCCAGTCCGGTGTGTGGATTGCAGCTTAAATCCTCCGTGATGGAGGTGATGTGAGGAACACTGGGTGGGCAGAGCCCGCTGAGCTTCTGCCCCAACAGGTGCCACACGAGACTAGGTGGTTTAAACCCATCTGGAACACCTTTTAGGCCGTGCTTTGCCTCATGTTTGATGCAGTAGCAATACATGAATCCAACCATTGCTGCAGCTCAAGGGGTGTCTGCTCAAGTGGGGACAATGCCCTAGCTCAAAACTGGTGTGGATTTAGGGCCCTCCGTGGCCAGCCTGGTGATGCTGAGTTCAGGGTGGAGCAGTGCTGAGCTGTTGCTCTGCCCATCCTGCCCCAATTGTGCCTCAGTCGAGTTCTACACCCAGCCTGGATTTACAGCCTACCAGAACTTTTAATGGAGTTAATGTTTTTGCTGTGATTTGGGCCTGCACATGTGTCTGTTGGGTGTTGTCAGCTCAGCTGTAGCTGCAGATGACTGGTCCCCCCCCACCTCTCACCTGAGCTCTCCTGTCCTGCAGGTGACCTGCTTCATTTCATTGATAGCTTCACTATTTTTCCCAGTGTTAATGAGTTTTTTCCCCAGCTGCCATTCCCTGCCTTCCCCAAAGCCAAGATGTTGACTCTTTCACTGTGAGGGTTAATTGCTTATTTATTTTGTGGACTGCACCTCCCTCTTTCTGATTTCACTTGATATGTGCAGGATGTGGTGATAAATATCTGTTTGAGCTGTCTCCTGTTTCAGACATTTTTGCTTCTTTAAAGCAGCTTCATGGGACAGTGAGTGTGTACACGGGTGCTTGGATAGGAAGGTGGGGAGGGAGCAGCAGGCTGGGCAGCCCTGTGCTCTCTGCATGCTCCATCCTTGCACCCAGGTGTTTGAACAAAGGTTTTGAGGTGTTATATCCTCACAGAGCCATTGTTATAAATCGGGGGGGGCGGGGAGGGGCGGGAATTGTGACGGTGTTCAATCTAGTCTCCCCTCAGCTCCTTGCAGACTTCTCTTCAAGATCCAGCTGCTTTTCAGCAGCAACTCCCAGGGTTGTCTGGGCCAGCTAGCAGCTTGGCATGTTCAGTGGTTCAGTGGTGACACGTCTGTGTCTAGAGAGAGCACGACATCACCATGGATCTGTACAGTCTCCTTTGAAACTGCATGATGTGTATGGCTGTGTGGTCCCTTCCAGCCTTACCCGTTCTGTCTTTCTGTGCAATTCTCTGTGTTCGTGGAGGGCATCCAGTTGCAGACTGCATATATTTAGTTGAACCAGGTGTTTTCTGGTGGTTTTTTTTGGTTTTTTTTTTTTAAGGTTTTGCATCAATGGTTTGTTTGACCCTGGTGTTTCCCGCTAAAGTTAACGGTGTCTATCAGTGATTTACTCACATGCCTGAAAAAGCTGCTCTCAGAGGTGGTTTGTATTGTCTGTATTTTTATCTTGAATGTCTGATCTGCAGCATGTCCTGCAGAGATGGCTCCTTTGGGGAGTTGTCCTTTTGTGGATGCTTTTCCTTAATAAATTTGACTCCTTTGAAGAAAACTGTGTTCATTTTCTGAATTACGAAGTTGTGTATTGAAACCCAATGTGGAGTAAAGGGGTCTGAGGTCAAGAGGGGTTAGTTATGAAGACTGGGGTGTATTCTGCTAACATCCCAGTGCCCCAGGGGTAATGCTTCTTACAGAGCTGTAACCCTGAGTCATAACTGCCCATCCCAGTGCCACTTCCAGCCAAAGCAGTGCCACATTAGAGAAGTTGGCATGGAAGATGGAGCCTAGAGATGTGAGAAGTCCACACTGATGGGGCTGCTGGGTATGTGATGCCATTGTACCCCCGTGGAAAGGGGAATTAAAAATTGGGCAAAAGAACACTGGGTCCAAACTGCCAAATAAATGGCTGCATGTGTTTGGTTTGCTTTTTTTTTTTTTTCTTTCTCTTTTGTTTGGGTCTGTTTGCATGAATTTGTCAACTGGATTCCTCCACAAAAGAGGACCTGAGAGGTCTTTAACAGCAGTAAAGGGTGCTCATCTGTGGAGGAAAGGGTTTCCCTTACTGGGCCAAGCAGACAGACTGGGACCTGCTGACTTGGGATGAGATGTGTGGTGGTTTTCCATCTTGTCTTTCCTTGTGGTCATGACAGGGAGAGCTGATGTTCCTTCTAATTGAGAATGTGTAGTGACATGCCAGGAATACATCCTTCCTTGTTGAATTGCATTCTTCTGTGGGAAGGCATCAGCTATACATTGTGATGGCGATTAACTCATTAGACCTTACTGTATAGATAGTGCTTTACAAATTATCTTTTTCTGGGAAGATTTCCTAACTGGGCATAGTCCCAAAGGGCATGAATTGGATGGTTCTGACCGTTTTATGTTATTCACAATGCCTTGGTGTTTTGGTTGAACACCTGAGGCTGCAGCCCTTTCCACGTGCTCTGCTGTGATGGTGCCACTGGTATGGGCAGGGCTGCTGGGCAGTTGAGCAGAACCAGGTGGGAAGTGGTAGAAAGGGCATTCCTTGTGTTTGATTGCTGGCAAATCCCACATCCCATAGCTTATGCATGAAGAGATGTCTCGATGATGGAGGAAAATGGATTGTCTTGTTGAGTTGAATGTTCATATTTCTTTAACAGTTATGCTTAAAAAAACCCAAAAACAAACCCTCCAAAAAGCCTGATGCTTCTTGGGATTAATTTTTGTGTGTTTTCTGAGAGCACAAATAAAGGCTATAAAAGTAGTTTCATTTTCCAAAAGGGGGAAAAGCTCAAGCCTGAGTGTGAAACACCCTGGTGTTGCAGCATACTTCCCAAGTGACCTTGGGCAGGTCAGACAGCCAGACTAAAATGTTTGACAGGACATCCAAAATGCTGACCCACCTGGACATACTGTACCAGCATTACTGTGCCAGTCTGAACTGGTATTTGGGGAACTTCACAGCTCCTGAACTGCTGTAGTTCAGAGTCAGGTGAGGTTGGGTGTGAAAGTAAAAAAAAAAGTTTTCAAGTGTAAACACCACTTACATTCTGTGGGAAGGGTAGGAACAAATAATGCTTTGGACCAGGATCCTCTATGGTCATGGAAATTTTCTGGATATTTGGCTTATATGAGATGCCAAATTTCCAGACAGCTGAAATTAGGGAGAGAGCAGTCCCACCTTGTTTCTTGATGTTTCTGTTGCTTGTGTGTAAAATGACCTTAGTATTAAGTCCTTGTTTGCCTGAAACAGAGAATAAATGTAAAACTTGGAGCTGTTCTGGCTACAGCAGCAGATGAATGCTTGTGTTTGGGATAACAGCCTGATCTTGGCCATGGGTAGCATCTTTGAAACTGCCAGCATGCTGGGAGTTAATGAATGTGCTTATATTTCTCTTGGTGAGCTGATGTGTTAAGGCTTTAAAATCAATTTTACTGCTGCACACCACTGCAAACCTTTTTATTTAAGATGTTCATTTCATGAAGTTCAATAGCACCCATGTTGGACTGAATTCCAAATCTCCGGGAGAGTTTAGGACATTTTTGCTTGAGGTTTCTGTTGTGGTTGCTTACAGGGGAAAAAAAAACAGGGTAAAGTAACCAAGGTCAGCACCTCACTTCAAGCTGCCAGTAAAACTCCTCCAGGGAGAGAGGGATTGAGTTACCTTCTGCCTGCAATTCATCCCTCATGCCTATAACCAAATAATCCAGTAAAATGGTGTTGAAAAGAATGGGAAAGTTAGGAAAATTTTTTGCTGTAAGTTGAGCTGGGCAAATGATGCTCAGAGCTGCATTGGTGTCTTGGGCACAGATTTCTCCTCAGAAAGTGCTGGGGGATTATTTTACCCAAGGTGTTGCCTTGAAGTGCTGATGTCCGTAAAGAGTGGAGTGGAACGTGTGTCTTCAAATGCGCCGTGGTTGCCCCCATCTCGGTAGTAGGTATTAATTTTTGAGTGCTGGGATTCTGATTACTTTTTGCACTTATTATTGATCAATGTGTATAGTACCTTTGTTTGAATTTAATTAAATCTTGTTGAGTATTATAATGGGCTTTATTACAGATTAGTACTATGTTGCATTTAATAGTTTTTCCATTCTAAAGGATCTGTTAAGCCGTCCCAAGGTTGATTCCTAACCTTAGGATGCTCATCTGCCCCCTTCAATGCCCTTGGACACATTTTCCAATTGTGATAAATCTCTCTGGCCCATTTTCATTCATTTTCCATCTCCCTTTTCCTCCTCAACTTGATTGCAACAGTATTACTTGGTTCAAATTTGTATGCATTTGACATTATTGACATTTCTGCTTTCTCTGGGTTACGTCTCAAGGATGGCATCCTGGTATTCCCTGCCAACATTGCTTTTTGTCTCGTTAATGTTGGACTAACCATCACGAAATAGATTTTGAGAAATTATTTCTGAGCTTATGCTAATTTTTGCCATGTAAGGGCTGTGTGACTTTAAGAAAGTTGCATTTCAGCAGCAGACTGGACTAGACAGAACACTGGTGCACTCTGTGATGTCAAGGAAATAATTTGCTGCAGCGTCCTACCACATGCAATCCTTGTTTTTCTTGGGATATCTCCAGTGGACCTTCTGGCTGATTTTTCTCATTCTTCAATCTGATATGATTGTCATATGTTGTGATATGTAGGGCTCCAAGCCAAGAATATCCAGTATTTTTGAAATATGTTCATTACTGTTCAAAATAGGCCTTTTTTTCTATTCTCTTATAAGATTTTGCCACTTCTCTAATATGCTAATTTTACCCCTTCTTTGGCATCCATACTCCTTGGTGTTATTTTGGTTTGTACTGTATATATATCTTACGTATAGCTCTATGTGAGTATGCATTACTGAATGTGATTTTACAAAGCTTGTCTTGTCTGTGCTGTCACAAGGATATAACTCTCACTTTTGTGGTAAGATCTTGGCTTGGATATGTTGTGTTCAACCAGTCCATTACCAGGTCTGTCTTGCATCCCTTCATCCCCAAACAAGGCCATTGCTCCACCCAGGGAAGACACAAACTATTGAGCACTATTTCAGGTGACTGCAGGTGGGGGATGTGGGAGCTTTGGAGCTGCTGGGTGGAAGTCTCCAGATCCCTGAGTTACACACGCTTGTGAGCTGTGTGTGTGCAAATGAGCACGGGTCTGCAAATGTGGTCAAAGTGAATATGGAGAAAATGGCTTTAAAAATGGGGATAAAACTGCCCTGAAATAGAGGGGGAGACATGTTGGACCATGACTAGAGTGTCACAGGCATGGATGAAGGCTGGAGACAGCAGCCAGGGCAGAGGTGGAGTGTGTGGGTGGGTGGAGAAGATCAGTGTGAGAAACTGCACTGGATGGCAAACTTAAAAGGAAAATTCTCATGATATGAAGATCATTAATTGCGCAACTTGATTCCCCCATAGTTTCTTGAACACCTTCCTTACTTTGCTGTTTTGCTTTCCTAGTGTGCCTGCTTGGGTCACATGCGTAGACCCAAAGACTTAGTAGAAGGACTCTGACAGTGCCAGTATGTTTAGGAGCAGGAAAGGAGCCGGAGTTAACTGTGGGATTCAGTCATGGAGGAAGAGTGAAACTTTGTGGTCAACTCTGACTTGAGGGAACCAGTAGAGCAAAATGACCACTTAATGTTCCCAACTTTTGGTCCTCCGTAGAAGAGGGTGATCTCTATTGGTTGGACATTCATGATCTTTGTTATATGATGGCATCTCTTTACCACATTGTCATGATGGTATCTACCAAGGAGATGGGGACCTGGCTCATGGTGACTTTGTCAGTTTTACATATTTTCCCAGCTGAATTGTGATGAGCTTTGTTGTATGCAAGTAAAGGTTTTCAAGAAGCTCTGGAGTTCCTGGACTGATGACCTGAAAACAGAGGCATAAAATATGTGAGGTGAAAAGTGGGGAGGATGGTTATTCCTTTGAGACAGTTGGGTGTTTATTAGGAGGAAGGCATGAGGCTGAAATTATTGTAGGTAAGTGCACTGTGCACCTTGACTGCCAGTTTCAAGGCAGACATTATACCAGAGCTGGATATTGCCGCCTCCAACAAGGGTCTTGATGGGTCTGGCATGACAGGGAAGGCTGTAAACTGGATTTCTGCTCAGTACTACACTGGATTTCTGGGCTGAAGAGGCAGCTCTTGGTCTAAGGAGTACTGTGGCTTGTCACCAGGAGGTCTGTGCCTGATCAGTGCTGGTGGGGTTGCTGCTAGTGGTGGGATCAGAAGTACTGACCCTTTCCTGCAATGGAGGACATCTCACAGTGTGATGGAGGCCACAAAGGTGTTAAACTGTTGAGCCTATTTAGTCACTAAATGTCACCATTAGTCAGTGAGAGCTCTGAAGATCGAAAACTTTCATAGTGTGAAGTTACTGAAGGAGGGGAGACACTCAACACAATTAGCTTCATTCACTCCAGCCATAGGAAGTTGAAGATGGGTTTGTGAGTGTATGGACATGATCAGGCCTCCTAAATTGGCTTTGTTTATATCAGTCAAAGGGGGATTTTCCAAGATTGGTGCTTATGTTCTCCAAGTGAAGCAGGTAGAATGTTATTGTATCCGACTTTGCAGAAAAGCTGACACAGTGGCAGTAGCACTCAAAATTGTATATTATTCCCTTCACAGCCAGAACTAGAACAAGAAAAATATCTTGTGTCAACCTGGCCTTTGAAATACAAATGAGTGAGCTCAAGCTCACTTGTAAATGTCACTGTGTGCTTTGTGCTCTCGCTCCCTAATGTGGTTGCTTTGCTTTCCCAGGTAACACATTTTCAGGCTTTTGCTTCAAGTGATGCTTTGACAACAGGGACAGGAGAAGAGAGTCACTGTGCTTTGTGTTGAGTCCTTCAGGGCTGTTTTCCCACTGAGAAGCTACACTGACCCTGAGCCAACCTGAAACCAACGGCACAGGCACTGTGCTCCCATGAAAGCCCTGCTGCAGCCTCACGTTCTTCTGTTGTCAGACTCGGGGGAATGGTGTATGAAAGGGCACTGTGCAACTCCTTGGCTTGACAGCCTTGGCTTTTTTAATGTGCTGTAAGTCTTTCTTAGGGCATTTTCATGTCCTTCTGTCAGGGAGTCTGAAACTCCATCCTGTTTTAAGGGATGAGTTGTCCTGTACTGGACCCCCAGCAAACAGCTGTGCCTGGTCAGCTGGCCAAGCCTGCTGCAAATCTGAGGTAGCAGAGGGGCAGGCACTGATCTCTTCTTTCTGGTGAGCAGTGATAGGACTTGAGAGAATGGCATGAAGCTGAGTTGGGGCAGTAGGAGGGGAGGGGGATAGGTTTGTTATTAGGAAAAAGTTGTTCACCCAGAAGGGGTTTTGGCTGGAATAGTCTCCCCCGGGATGTGGTCACAGCACCAAGCCTACCTGAGTTCAGGAAATGTTTGGACATGGTGGGACTCCTGGAGCTGTCCTGTGCAGGGTCAAGCGTTGGACTCGATGATCCCTGTGGGTCCCCTCGAGCTCAGGACAGTTCATGATTCTGTATTTCAATGGCAAAGCATTGACTTGTGCAATCACCTTTAGGGTCATCTCTACTGCCTTTTGCAGGGTGCACTTCTGGGGTTTGTACTCACTCATGCAGCTTCTTTGTGAACTTCTTCCCCTCAAAATTGAATCACAAGGCATTTAGAGTGCCAAGACTGCAACAAGATATGTTGTTTCTGTAGAGAAGCCCGTTGTGGAAAGTAATTGTGCTATTTTGGGTTATACCATGATGGGCTGGTTGGGTTAGATGATGTTTCTGTCCTGTCTGGGATTAACCTGATAGGGATGGCAAGACAAAAAATAACATTAGAAGCAAATAAACCCCTGAAAATTGCATTTTGGGTGCCAGAGGATGCTCATCCTCAAAACCTAATAGTTTTAAACCAATTTGCTGATTAGTTCAAGCCAACTTTCAGACTCCTGTCTGAGTAATAGGCATTTCTGTGGAGTTAATCAGAAAGAACTGCAGTTTCTTTTACCATGAGCAAAAATAAATGTCAGACTGAGGACAATGTGTAAAAGCTATGACTGGATTTGTTGACTTAGCCAGAAATACGCAGCCAGTAAAAAATAAAATCATGTGGAAATACCTCACAGGCTCTGAATCAGTGCTGACAGTCCCTCTGGAGCTTTACTTGCAGTTGGTGAATAAAATTGTTGAGAGGAGTAGCAGAAGTATAGTAGTGCAGGAGATTCTCTTTGGGTCCACGTGGATCAGGGAAATGCTTCTCCTCCTCATCCCTCACTCTGCCCATCTGCAGGGGCTCAGCATCCCAGGCTGGACTTAACCCCTGCCTTTGTGCTTCTGTTTTGGGAGAGAAAGAAAGAAGCCTGTGGTAAAAAATAGAGTTCCAGGCAAACTTTTGGCTGGTAAGTTTTGCTAGATCAGAGCTGTTTTCTGAGCATGACAGAGCTAAGAGAGGGCTCATCCATCACAACTGGAATGCTGCAGAGTTACATTTCAAATGCCCACAGCCAGTGCTGCATGGCAAGTAAATGAAGTGACACAGCTGTCACAGAGGTACTTGGGTGCCTTGGTTGAAGAGCATCTCAGGATCTCCCATCCAGCCTTCATTATTGTGGTGAGTTGACACTGTCTAGATGCCAAAAGCCACTCTGTCACTCCCCTCTGCAATGGGAGAGGGGAGGGAAAATAGTAACAAAAGGCTAATGATTTGAGATAAAGGCAGGGAGGCATCATCAACTGATCACTGTCATGGGCCAAACAGACTCGACTTGGGGAAATTAATTGAATTGATTACCAGTGAAAACATACCAATCAAAATCAAAGCAGGATAATGAGAAATAAAATTATTCTTATAAAGACATTCCACATACCCATTCCTCCTTCCCAGGCTCCACCTCCTTCCGCTTGGGCAGCACAGAGAATTTACAGTNGTCATGGGCCAAACAGACTCGACTTGGGGAAATTAATTGAATTGATTACCAGTGAAAACATACCAATCAAAATCAAAGCAGGATAATGAGAAATAAAATTATTCTTATAAAGACATTCCACATACCCATTCCTCCTTCCCAGGCTCCACCTCCTTCCGCTTGGGCAGCACAGAGAATTTACAGTCTGTTCATCACAGGCTGGTTCTGTCACTACTCAGGGGAGAGGAGTCCTTCCTTCCCCTGCTCCAGCATGGGGTCCCTGCCATGGGAGTCAGTCCCCCACAAACTTCTTCAGTGTGAGTCCTTCCCATGGGCTGCAGCTCTTCACAAACTGCTGCAATGTGGGCCACACTTCTGAGGGGTGCAGTCCTTCAGGGACAGGCTGCTCCAGCATGGGACCCTACAGGGTCACAAATCCCACCAGGAAACCTGCTCTAAGTGTGGACTCCTCTCTCCGTGAGTCCTCAGGGCCCTGTCAGGAGCCAGCTCCAGCACAGGTTCACTGTCCTGTTTTAGTCATCCACCAGCACTGGTGTGGGTGTTCTCCACGGGCTGCAGGTGGATCTCTGCTCCCCTGTGGTCCTCCATGGGGCTGCACCCCAAGCTGCAGGTGCCTAAAGCACCCCCTCCTGCTCCTTCACTGACCTCCATAGAGAGTTCATCACTAATCCAACTATGTGAGTTTGGCATGATATTGGGGTACTATATGGTGTGTAGGTGGCAGCTACAGTGTACCTTTTTTCTGGCTGGTTAATACCTTAGTTTGCAGTGAATCCACCCTCGTCACCATCTTTGTTTTTACCATTTTAGTTTGTAACAGGCTGCTGGGACTGTTGCTCGTTCCCCACAATGCTCAGCCACGGAGCATACACACAGGAGCTGGTGCTCCAGCCCTCTGCCTGGGTTTCTCCCCATGCAAGACTGTGATTAAAAACACATAGTGGGAGACTTCCCAGACTGAAAAGGGCATCATCTTCCCTGGATGAGTTCAGCTTTTTTTACAACACTCCACTTACACTGGTTGATGTCTTTCCAAGAGTTTAAAGTCAGGATAGTGACCCACAGCTGGAGCATCTGCCAGAGCTCCCTGGACAAAGTGCTGAGTCTGCTGCTGTCTGGGCAGGAGCCTGCCAGGAGGTTTGCCCATGAACTTCTGGTATTTAGTGTGGTAAAACAGGGGTTTATAAAACATTTTAGTGGTGGCAGGGCTGTGCCAGTGTGCTTGGATGCATTCATGAGATAGGGTTGTTGTTTGAAGGAAGTTACTGAAATGGTAGCCATGGCCCCATACCAAAAGCTGGTAAAATTGGGGAAGATCTACCTTCTCTCCATTTCTCCTTCTGTTTCCTGCCCATCTCTTTTGATAATTTTGAGTCTCTGCTTTGTGCTTCTTTAAGTTTTTGTTTGCTTACAAACCTTCAAGGTGTGCTGTTAACTGCACTGAGTTCCAGTGCTTTTACCTTTGCTGTGTTGAGCAGTGCATGCTGGTTGGATCATTGCTGTTATTTCAGGTTTTCCCATGTCTTCCCACGAGCTGCTTTTGGTTTCAAAGATACTTGCTGAAAAAAGGAAGGTTTCCCCAAAAAAGTCTATCACACCTCTGATTCATTCAAGCAGGACTCCTGTTGAGCATCTGTACTGTCTTACCTTGGTAATTAAAAGCTGATTAAAGGGGTAGAAATACTGATTTCAGCTATTTTTATGGCACATATGTCATTTTGATACATTTGGGGTGGGATGTCCAGCAGATTACTTGGTGATGGGTTCAGGGACTTTGGGGCGTGCACATGGGCCCCAAAGTATTGCTGTCTGTCAGGGCACTGCAGTGCTGAGCATCAAAGTGGCAGCCCCTTTGGGGCAATCAGCAGCAGAGGCCAGGAGTTTGGTGAAGCTCTGTAGGGGAAACATCTGCTTGATGTGGCTGAACCCTCTCCTTTGGAAACTGGGAATAGGTTGAAATTTCCCACTTGCTGTACCTTTCCTCTGTGCAAGCTTTCCTCTCTCCTCCTCCTCGATTGCTTTCCGTTTCCCAGTGCTGCTACTGGCACATCTGGGTAGGAGCATCATGGGCTTCTGTGCCACACATCAGCTTTGTTCTACCATTCTGACTTCCCTCAGTGATATCCCAAGGGATAGGGATAGCAGTGGTGATAGATACCTGCTCTCAACCAGCAATACCCCTCTCACTGCAATCCTTCTTTATGGGGTGTGTTTCCCACCCTGCACGGAGACAGCCAGAAGCATCCTTTGAAACCTAGGCATCACCTTGTACAGGTGGAACCTCTTTTGGATATGAATCAGGAGGCAGCATCCTTAATTTGGATTGACAGTGCAGTGTTGTAGCCACAGCTCAAATCTGTCAGAGCCTTTTCTGCCAAATCACTTCAAAAAGGGTGTTTCAGTGTTGTTTAATGAGCAGAAGAGAAAGCCCAGCATTGGGCACAGACAAGTTGCAAGGCAGGAGTTACCAGCTGCAGGTACCTCCAGGTGCAACCAGAGCTTCACAGTACCATAGCCAGGACCAGGGCCAAGAGCAACTTTCCTGTCAGTTCATTTACTTTGCTTTCCCACTTGAGTATTTTGTGCAATTTTCAAAGCATTGTGTGCATATCCTGATTCTCTTCTCCTGGACTAAGCAGGTATCCTCCTTTTCCTTAGTTGGTTTCTTCACACAGAGGTAGGGAGTGGGAAAATATTTGTTCAGAGATAAAATAAATTTGTTTATCTGATCAGGAAACCTGGGTATGGGCAATATCTGAGTAAAGTTTTTGTTTGTTTGAAGCAGCTTGGAATTTTTAGGAAAATCAGAGGAATTTCCCTTAGGATGAGCTACGTAACAAGTGTCCTGCCAACCAAGCTGATAAATGCCAGGCAAATCCAAAACAGAACCCAGCACTGTTCTCTCCAGCTGCCAAGTTTGTGTTTGCCTTGGGTTTTTAATTATAGGTAGTTTCCCCAAAACAAGTGTTTTATTTGTTACCGTCTTCCCTTCTTCCTCCTCCTCCTTGTCCACTTCTCCCTTCTGCTGCTGGCTGTTGGCTCTGTGCTCAGCTGTGCTGGGCTTTGCTGGGCTGTCACCATTCCTGCCACCATGGGGATGGCACTGCTCTTTTTTCCAGCTCTACTCAGCCCTTGTGCTTGCTCCAGCACTGATCCACTCACAGCTCACTGTGCTGATAGAAAGTCAGCCTGTGTCTGTACTGGGTGAGCTTCCTGCTGGTCAGTGAACTGCATCAGCAGCTGGAGAGGTTTGGTGAGCACCAGGACCAGCAGTGGCTTTAGGAGGTGAGGAAAGGGAACTTGCTCTTTTTCAGTGATGAAGTGTTAGACTTGCATACACTATGGAGCTTTCAACCCAGTTCACCTCACCCGTCAAGGCTCTATCCATATCACTTGGAGAGATGAGTAAGTTTTGTGGGTTTTTTTTCCTTCTTCCAGAAAAGTCAACCGCTTTGAGAGTCCTGAAAGCACCAAGGTATAGATAGATGGTCCTTGATTTTTTTCCCCTCTAAGCTATCTTGGAACTTACCCAAGTCCTCTGCAGATAATCATGGCACAGGGTAAAATTTTATTTCAATAGGAGGGAAGAGCCTGGTAGACCATCAGCTCCTTTCATTTCAGTGTAGGGTTGTCTTGTCACCCACGCACATGTAGAAATATGCTTTGTTCTCGTGTTCACTGGTGCATTCAAGCTAAATGTGACTGAGCCTGTTGGCTGCTTGGATGGGTTATAGGGTGATTCCAGGTGCCATTTGTACATGAGGACACTGGTGACGCAGGGAATGGTTGTTTTCCCACCTGTACAAGACATTTGTTATTGGAGGTGCCTTTTAATGATCATTCAGGATATTAAAGCCTTTCTTTGTACATTCACGTTTATCTTTGTGTTGGCTAAATTTCAATTCACTTTCTTCCTTCTGAACAGTTTCCCTTTTGTTGAATAAACTGTTCCTTGCAAACCATACTAGTGAGGTCTCTGATGTTGTGAGGGGTTTGGGTGATTGGGTTTTTAACAGCTCTTTCCACCCAAGGGTGGATTTCCTTTCATTATGTACCCTCTAACTGGTTTTCCAAGCCTTTCTCACCTTGTGAGTTTCCAAATATGTTGTTGGGGTTTTTTTGTTCTTTTTAAATTAAGATGTAGGATCCTTTCAAAGAAGTTGAAGCCTTCTGACAATAGAGTTGCATTTTTTGTGTTATTTTCTGCAGACCCATACAATATGGAACATTGTTCCCCAAGGACCAGATGGCTTGAAATCCATCATGCAACCAGGGTAGTGTAGCCCACTTGTTCGCTTAAATCTGTTCTTTCTAGTAGTTACCAGTTACGGTTATTAGGAATTTTCTATGCTCTTGGTGATTTATATCCCTTCCATTCTCGTATAACTGTTGTGGACAGCAAAATCAAAGGTCTTGGTGTTTGCCCAGGGCACCCACTTTGGTCATATGAGCTTGGGCAGAGTGCTGTACTAATGTGCCTCTGTGGCTTTTGTCTTAAGCTGGATTGAGTCCCAGTCAGCTTTAGGCACAAGCAGAGCAAGCCCAGGTCTGTCTGCACATGTCTGGGTGGACACATCCCACTTGGGTCGTGTGAAATCCCTACTCATCTGAGCCGTGGAGGGGCCTTCTCGCCTTTGGCTGTGCCTGTGAACTGTGTAGCACTGGATATACAAAATAATCACAGGGAGCCTGAAAATGCCTGTGATGTGAAATTGTAACATTAATAAAAACAAAGAATTGTGTTCAACCAAGCAGAGTCGTGCCTCTTTCTCAGAGAACAGTGTTTTCAGCCTTGCAGTCCTTGGAGAAACTCTGATCAAAAGTGCTGTTGCTGACCTGCAGCACAGGTGATTGCAAGGTGGCAGGCACAAGCTCTTGCCCAAGAAAGAGCTTGTGCACATGTGCACAAGTGCAAAATGTGTGATGTGAGCATGGGAAGTACTTCCCAGCAGGGAAAGCAGGGCCTGTGTTGTGCAGTGCAGATGCTGTTGTGTCCCTCTGTATGGGGTGAATCAATGCTGGATGTGCAGAGATGCAGCTCAGCCCCAGCGAGAAGCACTGCAGGAGGCAGGGGAGCTCTCCCTGTGTGTCTGAAGTCTGTCAGGTCTGTGGTTTACTCTGGCTTCTGTCACTGCGGCCTTAGTTCAGGTCAAGTTCATCTGATGGATGAGTGTAAAGGGAGAGCAAACCCATCCCTGCTGTGTGTGCATCTCTGTTCTGTGCTGCAGTGCACAGGTCCCACGTGGCTGTTGGATTCTCCTCAGTCAGCGGGTCCTGCTTGGGGCTGCTGGCACCGGTGGCTGGGCAGGGCAGCCTCAGCCCTGCCCACAGCATGGCCAGCCCTGGAGCCTGGTGGAAGAACTTGCCTTGCAAGTCTGTCCTGGGTACTGGAGGGAGAGTCACCTCCATGTGGGCTTGCTTTTTTTCCCCTGTCTTTCAATTTAGTAGAAACTCTGTGTCAGAGCTGCCCAGGGTGTGAGATGTGATATTCAGAGATTGTCTTCTTGGCCAGTTGGGCATCTCCTTGATTGGATAGCAGAGAAGCCAGTGCACATGTGGAGGGTGAAGCTACTGGCAGAATTTGGACCAGAATAGGTCTTGGTAAAGGCTGGTAAATGCTGCTCCTGTTCCTGGGCCAAACAGTAGCGAAGGATGCTTGGTCACCTTTAGATGACAAAAGTTGGAGAGATGGCAAAGATTCAGGGATCCAGACCAGCTCATCCGGTCTCACAGTGACTCTGACGAGGACACACTGAGAGAGCTGGGGTTGTTCAGTGCAGATTAGAGAAGGCTCCTGGGAGACCTTAATGTGGCCTTTCAGTACTTAAGGGAAGCTTATAAGAAACATGGGGACAGACTTTTTAGCCGGGCCTGTAATGATGGAGGGTAATGGCTTTAAACTTTCAAGGTTAAGTTGGGTGGGGCTCTGAGCAAAGTGATGATGTCCCTACTCATTGCAGGAGGGTTGGGCTTACTGACATTTAAAGGTCTCTTCCAATCCAGCCTATTCCACGATTTCCAGTCTGGTAGTGAGAATATCACTGCAGTGCAGTCGTAGTTGAGTAGTCAGCATGGAGCTTGTGCTTGCAGACAAGGGTAAGGCTGTGGTCTTTGATGTACAAGAAATCATTATGGGATGCCTTCCATGCTACCAAGAGTGGTGTATCAAGGGGTGCTGGTAGTAACTGGTGGAAGCACCTTGTGCTGTGATTTGCTTGGGAACAAATAGGATGTTGTTGTAAGTAGATGCAATAACAGGACACCTGGGTCTTGGTGCACTGTGAAGTGTCCTCAGGTAACTTTTGCCTTCCTGACAACATTATGCAAGTGGACTTCTTGGTCATGTTGTCTGCTGTAAGCCTGGGGATCATATCCAGTGCAAGCAGATATCTCTTGATCTTGATGGGTGTTTAAAACTGTTATTTTCCCCACTGTGACAGTAGGAGCACTAACTGTACCCCAGAGCCTATTGTCCTTTGTACAAATGTTGAATCAAAGGCTGTCCAACTCCCAGGGAGCTCATGGTCTGGATCAATGACAGAAGGTTGTGATTGGTACATGCATATGAGAGAGTAAAAATCAAAATGCTAGGACACTGTTGATCATCTTGACAGGCATGCCTCAGAACACCAGCAGCCTCACAGTTATTGAGTTTTCTTGTAAATGTCATGCAAAGGAGAGTTTTGATGGAGTCACTGAGGTGGTTTGGCAGACATTTGAGATGAATTTCTACCAGACAAGAGGCAGGAAGAGAAAAAATGTCATTCAATATCAAAGGCTTTTTCCATTGACTGGCTCAGGAGACCAAGTTCCTAAGTAAGAGTCAACAGCAAATAGTGGGTACTGTAGGGCATGGGGTAAGTATTGAGAGTTACAGAACTCTTGTGTGATGAGATAGGGAAAGGGGCTATCCTTGAGAATATGAAGTGGGATAGAAGCCATGACCCATGTGGTAGTACTCTGCTGGTCAGGAGAAGTTAGGTATCTCAGGGGAGGATGGGTGTTGGCTGTGATGTGGGAAAGCAAGAGCTTCAATGACAATGGCAGATTTGGATGCTGGATGAAAGAGCATTCAGACGAGGTCCTGAAATTTAATTTCAAATGTAAGGAAATCAGTCTGGAGTAGAGGAGAGAGTCTGTATGGAAGAGGACACAGACCATCATAACAATACAAATTTCTGGTGGAGGTGAAAGGGAGGTAGAGAAAGATGGGAGCATGGGTTGAACCACAGGGCCCGTGGGGAGAGAAATCTGAAGTTGAACTGGAGGATTATGAAGGGCAGGAAGGGAGAGATGAGAGATTGTGCTGACAGAGGCAGGTTGGAGAAGCCAAGGCCAAGCAGAGGGACATATGGATTTTGACCTTTGGCTAAGGAGCCACTACTTTTTTTGGTAGAATTATGAATAAATAGTATTATTGCTTCCAGACCCAGACAGGATCCTCTGCAGATAAACCAGTGCAGACAGGGAAAAGCTTTGCATGTAACATCGTCCTGGGGTGCATCAAACACAGCAGAACCAGATGGGCAAAAGAGGTGATTATCCCACTCTGCCAGCATTGGTGTGGCCTCGCCTGGAGCTCTGTGTGCAGTTCTAGGCCCCATCAGTTAAGAAGGTTGTGAAGGCCCTTGAATGCATACCAAGGAGGGTAACAAAGTCCGTGGAATTGCTGGAAGTCACGTCCTGTGAGGAGTGTCTGAGGGCTCTGGACTTGTATAGTTTGGAGGAGGTTGAGGGGTGACTTCATTGNAACCAGATGGGCAAAAGAGGTGATTATCCCACTCTGCCAGCATTGGTGTGGCCTCGCCTGGAGCTCTGTGTGCAGTTCTAGGCCCCATCAGTTAAGAAGGTTGTGAAGGCCCTTGAATGCATACCAAGGAGGGTAACAAAGTCCGTGGAATTGCTGGAAGTCACGTCCTGTGAGGAGTGTCTGAGGGCTCTGGACTTGTATAGTTTGGAGGAGGTTGAGGGGTGACTTCATTGCTCACTAACAGCTTCCTGAGGAGAGTAAGGGGAGAGGGCAGTGCTGAACTCCTCTCCCTGGGATCCAGTAGCAGGATGTGTGGGAATGGTGCAACTCTGCATTAGGGAAGGCTGAGACTGGACATTAAAATCATTTTCTTTGCCAGTAGGATGGTCAAACACTGGAACAGCCTCCCTAAAGAGGTGGTCAATGCTCCGAGCCTCCCAGTGTTTAAGAGGCATTTGGACAGTGCCTTTGATTGTATTCTTTAACTGTTGTATTCTTTAACTGTTCACTCCTGAAGCAGTCAGACATTTGGACTACATACAGGTCCCTTCCAACTGAAATGGTCTGTTCTATTTTGTTCTATTCTGTTCAATTCCATTCAATTCCATTCTAATCCTATCCTGTTCAGTGCTGTGCTATCCTATCCTATTCTGTCATCAGAAGTGTCTCTGTGTGCTTTGGTCAGGGACTTCTGCTGCACTCCTGCCTGGGAAGGGATCTGTCTTGCTCCAGTGCTTTCTATCCCATCTCTCCACTTGTGATGGGGATGCTGTTCCCATAAAACAGGCATGTGCTGATGTCTCTGCCTGGCTACACAAGCCAGCTCTGGAAAACCTCAGCTCCTAGATTACCAGCATAGCAGGGCTCTCTGTCTGCAAAGGTGTAGGATTACAAAACACACACTCGCAAAGCTTAACCAAAACCACCTCATTTTTAGCAGTTTGTGAGGGTTTATTCATTACACTTCAGCAGAGGAATGCAGGAATGTGAGCAGCATTAAACCTATTCATTTGGCAGGGAGGCATCTCCTCTCCCCTGCTCCAGCCTGCTTGGCTTTAATGATAATTGCACCTCTTGAGTTGTTGAGTTGGCTCTCTGCCACACAGCCCTCCCCACACAGATGTGTGTGGCACAGTGCTGGGAAGGAAGACTGGAGCTGGGAAAGCTTAGATTAATGTTGTCCTTCCCGCTGGGATGCGCTCCACCACTGCTTTGCATCCTGCCCTGCATCCCAGCTTGCATCCCATCCTACTCACACCTCTTCCCAGACTCCCCTGCTGTAGGCAGCTGCCTGATTCAAAGAAATGCTTTACTTTCTCCCTGACAAGCCCTCAGCCCTGCAAATGACCTAGGCTGAGGTTTGAATGGTCCTGCCTTTCCAAAGAGCCTGTTCTGCATGTCCTGGGCCACTCTGCCTTTGTGGGACTGCCCCAGTGCCAGCGTGGGCAGAGGCACTCATGGTTGTTTTGCTCTTGACTCTGGGCAGGGAAGAGGGCGACAGTCACTCCCTCACTCTTACATGTCCTGCTGGGGAAATCATGATGTTATTATTGTTGTTGGTATGATTATTATTTCCTTAATGCCTCTGATTAACCATCCCCAAACACATCTAACAGTATCCTAGCATCTAAAATTTAACCATTGATTTTAAAAAGCCTTGTCACTTTAAAAATGGGAAATAATAATACCAAAAAAAAAAAAAAAAAAAGGAAGGCAGAAGTAATTTTTGTTGGCTTGTTAAGAATTTGAAAGATGCAATAAAATCGGATTTTGGGTTTATTCATGCTGCTTGTTCCCAGAGGAGGAATGTGTTGCTCTGCATAACCTGGCTGCTTGCAGCAGCTGCTGTCGTCACCACTTTCAGCTCTGCTGCTGGAATTTCATGTAAAGGGTCTGGGAAGCTGAGGGAACTGGTAGCACTGGATCCCTAGTGAGAAGACAAGTACTGTGCGTGAGCTGTGGATGCACAGGCTGGGCAGCTGAAGAATTTGTCAGCAGAAGTGAGCACCATGGGTGCAATAGCACTGTGACCTGATAGAAGCCGGTACAGTTGAATTTGAGGCGCAGAGGCATGGAGAAGGTTTTATTGAAAGTAGCTTCAAGGTCTCTGTTGAAAGGACCTTGTTTCAAAGGGTCTGTAATGAGAATGGAAGCAGCCTAATTCAGTTCATTAGTTGGGGCCTAGCTGTCAGCTGGGCACCCCAAGGTTTCACCTGCTGCACAGTGCTGAAGAGGAGACAGCCTGTTCCTAGAAGCTGAGATGAAACTAATTGTGTCTCAGCAGCTGGGATGCATTTGGACAGAGTCTATTAATTGCACTTGTACTTGAAACATTAATTAAATGCTCCCTCTTGGTAGGACTGGACAATGGAAAGTTAAGTGGTAAGGAGTTTTCTTAGCCCCTCCATTCCCATGTTTGGGATTCTCAGGTGCAGTGATTTGGCACCCAACTTCTGGATTTTGGTCAAGTCACTAAACTGCTTCATGCCCATGGTCTACAGTTGTACATCAAGAGCTAGGGCAGAGGTGGTCTTCCATGCTCTGTATCAGCCTCAGTTTTGAGACTCAGTTTTGAGTATCATCAGTAGGTAGTTCCTGTTCAGTTCCCTCTTTTAGATGACTCTGAAGGTGTGACTTTTGGACACATATCCTCAACTGCTACTATGATAATCCCTTAATTGTTCATTTGTACAGTAATTTTAGAGTTTACAGGAAGGCCAAATGAATTGATCTGAGGAAGATGAGAGGATGATATGGACAGGACGGGTCCACTAGAGCAAGTGAAGGAATTAAAGAACAGCAAATAAGTCTGTGGCAAGGTGAGAGACTTTTCTGTCTGCTTTCTCTACCTAACACATTCACTGCCCTGGGCTGAGAAGAAGCAGCTGCTTGACAGCACGCTGGAGAATATATATATCAGATAGAAATACTTTGCATCGTCTTCTGTCTTGGTGATCTCCAGTCAGGGTGGACTTGCTGACCATGGGGTGTCCTCCATGGTCATGTATACAGGTGAATCAAAAAGTCAAGCACTTTCACAACCATAGCCCCTGGCACTGTGTCTGCTGCTGCTGGAGGGATCCAACTTTGCAACCTTTCAGCAACTCTAAGGTCCTGTTAGCTTTGATAGGGACTCTATGGCATGGTCCACATCCTGGTACCCCCTGGTTCTCTGAAATGCCCTTTTCCAGTCATCTTAATGTGTGGTTGTATAACTCAGACACAGAAGGTTTGGGACAGTAAGAACAAAAATCCTTGGTGATTTTTTGGTGGTGTTTTTTTTTTGCTTGTAAACACCTGCAGGAATCAATCTTCTTCATTAATGGAGAAACTGAGCCACATGTGCTACCTGCCCTGATAGCCCTTGCTCTCTGCAGAAAGTCTGCACTCCTGAGCTTTAAACACTGAAAATTTCTAATGAGGAAAGCAACAAACAAACATGAAACAAAAGAAAAAAAGTGATGTATTTCTGACTACCCCCTTGGTGCCCAGTGCTTTCCAACACCTGTAAAGGTGGGGCACACCCTATCCTGGGAAATGGCTGTGCCATGTAACCGCCCTGCCCTCCTGCCAGTAACTCATACCCTGCAGCAAGGATAGACTTGTGCTCAACCAGTCCTGCTTTCTCCTCGCCCAACGGGTTGTTGGGCAACTTAAGGATTGCTCAACCCAGTGGAAGTTTCTCCATTTGGATGACACTAACAGCACTTAAGTAGTTATAAGTGCTTTGGGATCTGTGGTAGAGAAGTAAACGATAAGGAGAGGAGGTGGGGGAAGGGATACAAGTGTCAGGAATTCAATTGGGAAATCTTTTTCATCGTATCGCCTTTGTATTTATTCTGATCGCACTGCTACTGTTGGCTTTCTAGAGCTAGATCAAGACTGCCGTGAATCCAAGACCCTGAACCTTGCTCTTGCCACTGGGTTATGCTTGACATCATTTACTGTGGTAACAGCAGCAGCAAGGCTGATAAAAAATATTTGTGTCTCCTGGAACATAACCTCTTTGGGATGAGAAGAGGTCCTGGCACTGCACACTGCCCAGATTTAGCTACAGATAATGGAGTTTTTCCTACCGACATCTTGGGACGATGGACGGTTGTATGATGCGGTCCTTTTGCAGCGTCCTTGCAGTGCCAGCTCTTCTCCGTGGGCTCCCTTGTCCGATGGCAGGTGGTTGGCTGCCACTGTGGGGCCCAGGCTGTGCCAGCCATGTGCTGCCCAGTCAGGCAGGGCACAGCTGGTGACTTGCTCTGCGGTTGTTGCAACCCTCTCCCAGGATCTTGGGCTGAGCTCAGCTCTGCATGTGTGCACATGCAGGAGAGCCTCGCGAGAGCTGGCAGTCCTTCCTCCTCCTCCCTGGTGCCGGAGCTAGCTGGCAAGCCGGCATCAAAGCGAAATTCCCCACTGCTGTCTCTTTTCTCGGAGGCTGCCTGTCTCCGTCGCTGGCTTTCAGTGGCATTGAAGCCTGCCTGGGAATGGGCGCCACTCCCGCATAGCTCCTGGGTCGACTCTCATTAGGAAGGGCGTATTCCTTGGAGAGGGTGAGCTGTGCCTCTCATTTTATATTTCTCCACGTAGGAGCTGGGCTGCAAAGCGAGGACACAGCGCTGTGTTTCTTCCCCAGGGCTTGTTCTCACTGGTGCTGGCTTCTGTTGGCAGCCCTATTAGTCATGGTGTGGCGATTAACACTGGCACAGCGGCAGTGCCTGGGTGGCTGAGCCCTTCCTGTGTGTGCTGGGCTGTTCTGCTGGACCCTGGGCGGGTGCCCCATCGGAGCCATGCCCTGGATTGGGATGAGGATCTCATCCCTTGCCCTGGGTTTCCCTATGTACTTTGTGGTAATGAAAGGCATCTTCAGGGAAAATGTCACAGTTCCCACTTCTGGTGCTGCTGTTCCCCAGGGTTCTTCCAGAGCAGGTGGCCCTGGTGTAGCTCAAAAACCCAAACTGGGTACTTAGCTAGTGAAAGAGGGGTAGTGATGCCTGCCAGAGACAAGTTGTTGTGCCCTCTCCTAACTAAGTGAACAGATCAGGGCTTCAGAATCTCCTCAGAGGTGGTTCCCATCTTGGCAATACCCAGTGTTGCTGGAGTAACTTCTTGTCCCCACATCTTACCACTAACTGTGTCATCATCATTTATATTTCAGCTTTATCAGGGTGCAGCGACTGATGCAGCTTGCATGGTCACTCATCTCCTTGGGAGGGGAGGGAGGAGGAGGAGGAGGGCGGGAAGGAACAGGTTGCCCAGAGAGGTGATAGATGCGCCATTCTTGAAAATATTAGAGGTCAGGAGCCATTCCTGGAAACATAAAGGGACTGGACTCTGAGCAACCTGATTGAGTTGGTGTCCCTACTCACTTGAGGGGTTTGGAGTAGATGATCTTTAAAGGTCTCTCGCAACCCAAATGATTCAAGGAGGGCAATCTCCAGCCTGGCTAACCCAGAGGGGCAAGTGGGGTGCAGGGCATCCCCCAGACCTTGTTGCAGCTGCAGGAGTGGAGGACAGATGCTGACCCAGCAACAAAGGGATAGTTGCATGCATTGAGGGGAGATCTGAGCACTCACATTGCTCAGTTACAAATTCCTCCCTAAATGGGTGTCTCAGGACCTTTTTAGAGGCTAGTGCTAATTAATACAGACCCTACCCGTGCTTGCTCTTCAACAGCGGGATATGTCAGTCTGAAAGCCAGCTGGAGAGGCAAAACGAGTTTTGGGTTTTTTTTAATCTTCCCACAAGACATGCCTTTCTGAGCACCAAAGGACATATTTGCATTTTTTGGGACATAGTGTGAATACTTTCAGCAAATACTAAAACACGCTTATCCTTCCCACATGAGTACATATACAAGGCAATAGAAGATGACAGTTCTTGAAGGGTTCAGCGTCTTGTTACTCCTTCATAGCTTGTTGGTCAGGGAGCCTGGTGAATTTTTCGTGTCCTCTGACAGTGTTTCAGCTCATACCTGTATTGTCCCTGGTGTATACCAAGCTTCAGCCGTGAGCTTCTCACCTCAGCACCTAGTCAGAAACAGCTTGCCTTGGGTTTGCAAGTTGATGTTTCTGGCTGATTCCTCTGGTGCTGCAGGATAGCACAGTAAGCCAGTCAGCTGAGAAATGGGACCACTTCACCAAATTCAGTCCAGTTTTTTTGATAGCACACGTTAATGCAGCTAGTCACTAAAAAACTAAAGGCCCAAGGCGATGTTTGGTGGTTCATTCCTTCGGCAGCTGAGCAGTGCTACTGTAAGTTCTGGCCTTCCTTCTGCACTCTCTGGCTGCCAACAACAAAGGATGTTGCTGAACACACTCACAACAGGGAACCCATGCAACTGACATTTTTTGTCTCCCCTGGGTTGTTATTCTGTATATTCAATTCCCCAATCCAGTTTGCAGCCTCACATGGCAAACTGGCATGCACCGGCCTGGCTGAGAGGGAGGAACTAATGGAAACAATATCATGGGCTGGTCCCAGTGCCAGAAAGAAAGCTTGTGGGGGAGAGTCACCAGCCTAATCACACTGAAACCTTGGGAGCTGCAGCTGAACTGGGAACCTCCTCGGGCTTTGTGCCTGCCTTACTTCCCAGGGCAGTGTGGTTGATAATGATAAATGGGAAAGTCTCAGCACCCAGTTCCCTGCACACACAGGTTGTTCCTTTGTGCTCTTGCATTTAGAATTAACAGCACAAAATGGTAGAGGTTGAGAGAGTGTTTGATAACTATTTTCACATTCTCATCTTTTCCTATATTTGCTTCCCATCCTGATACTCTCTATTAGCGTTGGTTCAGAGCAAGGGCACCCCTGATAGATGTGAGGTTGGGAGGAGCTGGGCCGAGTGCCAGGCTTGGGGCTGGTTGCTACATTTTCATTTTTTGTCCTTCTTGCCCCAGATGAGCCAAGATCCCCCTCCCAGGAGCCATGTTTCTGTTTGCCTTCTGTGGAGCTGGGTTTTGAACCTTCTGCTGACTGTTGTCAGCTTGGGTTGCTTGCCAGCATCCTTGCTGCAGTGTGGAGATGGAACCATTGATGTCCATGCTCATTGCAGGGCCTTGAACTGCATGACTTTTAAAGGTCCCTTTCGACCCAAACCATTCTGTGATTTTATGATCCCTAGTTCTGTGGTCCAGCAGGTGAATATTTCTAGCTGGCCTGAGGTAACCTCTTTTGCAGAAAGGGAAAACACGCACATCCTTCCTCTCCACAGCCTTCTTCCAGCATGTAGCATTCCTGAGATGCACTGTGCCCTGGCACAGTGTGCAGTAACACCAAATCCTCTGTTTCCTTTGATCCAGGGCTTTTAACAGAGCAGCATGATGCTCCTGTGCTGGCCAAACGGTTTTGATTCTGCCATGCAGTGTGGTGTGCATGTGTCCAGGTCGACAGGGGCTGAAAACACCCATTTCCTTGCAGAAGTTGAGAGTAAATGAAAGCAAAGCTCACAATTGCAGCTTGGTTTATTTATTTATTTATCTATTTATCTATTTATTTATTTATTTATTTATTTTTCCCTACAGTCCATGTGTTTTCTACACTTATTACTGGATGCAAGGGGATGCTGCAGCAGTGTGTACCTGCAGTGTCCCTTGTTAGCTCACAGCTGTCATCTCACGTGCAAGAGAGGATGCTAACAACAGCTGGGTCCCCAAAAGGTGTTTTCCTGTAAATCCTGGAGACAAATCGCACTAATGGGAGGTGACTGGCTGCAAACTTGTGGCCAGAAGAAGATGGATGGTTTTGAGCAGGGGTGTTGTGACCTGAAACTTAAGCCTGTGGCTGGGTCACTGCCCTTCTTTCAAGTTGTTTTCACTGGGCTGGAAACTTTCTTGTTATGCATGGAGTTGCATCCAGGGAGGATCTGAAAGGTCGCTTAACCCTTTGCCTCACAGTGAAAGCAGAAAGAAATGATAATACAATAAATCCAAAGCAATCCAACCATCCTCCAAAAAAAAAATGACCCTGAAAGCTGAAAAAGCCCACAAAGGAGGATGCTGGGTTTATATTGCTTGTTCAGCAGCCTGCATCTGGGTTGAGGTTGCAGCGAAGGTTTATACAGAAATTCAATGCCATTTGGGATGTAACACAGGTAATAGCATTTTTTCCCTCTGCTCTCTCCTCCCTTCATCTTTGCTCTCATGTGTTTGACTGAATTACAGTGCAAATCCATGGCTATATAAATACCAAGTGAGGGAGAAAAAAATGCAGCAGAAACCACAGGTATTGTTTAGGTGGTTCTTTGATGTATTTCACCCATGAATATAAACTGTTAGCCTTGTGGGATGGTTTTGGGCTAAAAGGGGCTTGAGACTGTTTTGTTGGGTGCCTTATAAAAACACAGACATTTCACTTCCCATCCTTTCTCTCTTGATGTGCGTGCCTTGCAGAAAAGGTGCTCGTACTCTCAGCCCCCAAGATTAAAGTCCTTTTACTGCACAAATACTGCTTGGGATCCACAATTTGTTCATGCATTGAATGCCTTAAAGGATGTAAGTCCAGATTCTGGCACTGCCAGATCCATATTCTATACTAGCATTTTAGCTTTAACCAGGCTTGTCAGGAAACACTTGATTCTCAGGGCAGATCCTACAGTTTAGGTTGGGAGTCAGGAGTGGGACCATGCTGGCAGGGGTGGGTCTGCAGTGATGAAGGAAAGGACAGGGGGATTTGGCAGCTGGGCTTGTTTGTTTGTTTGGGAGTGCCTTGGGAGGACTAGTCTGTGATGCTTGGCGATAAATTTGGCCTGATACTTAAGTACCAGTTCCCAGGAAATTGCCATCAGAGTAATTAGCGTGTGCTGACTTATTTGTACAGTGATAACAGTAGGAAAGTATTGAAGCAGGAAAAACAAACACATTATTCATTTGAACCTTCAATCCACAGCCTTTACCTGACAGTTCACTCTTTGCAATACACAGGTCTATTTTTAGGCTTCCAAGTCAGGCGAGCTCTTTTTTCATTTTTGTTTTGCATTTTGGTCTTTATTTTGCTGACATAAATTGGAAATGAATCTGTGCTTAGAGATAAACAAACCCAATTTTAAAATAAGCCTTTTGAATACCAAAGACTCTGTGGAAATGCTGAAGCTTCAGTAAAAGCCTCTTGAAACTTGTGCCCTTGCAAATAGGATGAGGGTGCTGCAGACAGCAGCTAGGGTAGGTGAGAGGAGCTCTCCATGCAGATCCAGTTCATACCAGTAATGGAATGTGATCCCTGTTTCTGTCGGATGTATTTGGTGTGAGCATCTTCTTTAGCCCAGTTTCCCTGCCTGGTGGTGAGTGCTGCTTAGCCAGCCAGGTTAGAATTGGCCTTTGAGAGGTGAGCACTGAGGAGCAGGTTTAGTAACTTGGGTAATAATTATTGTTAACAAGACTGTGGGAGAGTGGCACAGGGTCACAGGAGTTTGTGGTTGTGAGGCATCTGAGAAGGATATTTGGGGAAGGGCAGCCTTACATGTGTGAGTATATGGAAAAGCTGGTAAGAGAACAGGAGATATTTGGGGGGGCGGGGGGGAAATGGGTGTGGAGAAATGTGTGGATTCACCTTGGAATGGAAACAATGGGGATGAAAGTGTTGCTCTGCCTTTCTTTTCCTCCCCTCTTCTGCTTACCAGCCACCCGCAGAAGCAGTTCCCTGCCAGGCACTTGTGCTAAATCCTTTGAAAGCTCCTCTTCTCCTTTGGCGATTATAAATACAGAAAAAAGGGTGGAGGCAGAAGACAGGCTGTCTGCAGGGGAAGAGAGCAGAGAGGCCCCAGGGGTTCTACTGGAGATGGTTTTTGTGAACAGCTGAGGAAATCAGGCAAAGCACCTCCCGCAGCCAGCAGCTATATCACAGGCACCCCTGGCCGCAAATGCAGTGCAGATAAATCAGAGTTAAAGGGCCTTTTTTAAATACCAAAGGCTTTTAAGTATTTGAGCCAGCCATCAAAAAGGTGACTTACCATCTCCATATCTTGAGCTCTTTGCATGGAGCCTGCATGCCTCCCTGGAAGGTGGGGCTTAGGCAAACATTAGCAGTACTGCTCAAATCAAAGGTAGGAGTGGAACTTGTGACCTCCCTTATGCGTGATTCAGACTGGGTGACCCAATGCTCCTAAAGTCTTTGGGAGTGATTCCTGTGCTTTGCAGCCCCAAAAGTTCGTCCCCATCCCTGGTTCTGCCTGTATTTTCCAGCTACCAAGTACAGGTTTAGGGTTGGTGGAGGCTGGATTTTGACTGCAGCCTCCAAGCTTCTTAGGGTGCAATAGCAACTCCTTGATTTTTGTGCCACAGGTTAGTTATCCTTTTAATCCTACGGCTGTCACAGTGAGCCCTCCACATTTTAAGTCCTAAAGGAAGAAGAGGCAGGAGTGATGGAAGGTATTGCAAATGCACAACCATGAACCGGTACCATGATGATGAAAACTTTAAACAAACCAGACAGGAGCTGAAATTTACTTTCTGTTTACCGGGAGGACTTTCCAGTTCTTCTAGAGAGAATGCAGTCAGGGACTGTGTCCTGGGATATGCTTTTGAGGCTTAGAGGAACCCAGCAGGTGTGAAGATCCTGGAATCAAGAAGCACAAAAGGAACCTGCTAGCATAATTATGATAAACATCAGTGAGTGGTTTCAGAGTGTCAGAACTGGGAGCTTCATTCCTTTGGCTCAAGTGCTTGTAGTCAGGAGAGTTTTGTGTGCCTTTCGTGGAGCCACAGACTGGCCCAGACTGGAAGGAATCATCTGGTTCAGTCTTTTGTGGGAAAGGGAGCTGAGGTGATTGTAGCAACCTTGTCCAGTTGTATCTTGAAGACCTCCAGTGGTGGAGACTCTGCCATCTCCCTGAGGAGGTTATTCCAATGAGTGATTGATTGTTCTCACTATCAAATGCCTATTTCTTACATTACACTTTGTTTCTGCCCTGTGAGTGTAATTTTTTTTTTAACTCACTTTTGTCTGGATATGTTTTTTTCTGTTTTTTTAGCAGGGAAAAAATCAGGGTGGGTTTCTCAGTTTAACAGCATTTTATTCTGCTGCTTGGGGTATGGATCTGGCACTTTTGCTGCACTTCAAAATTCACATCTGGGTAGTGATGGCATGCAGAGGACCTTTGGATGGTGCAGGGATGTCTGAGGCTGGGCAAGCCTGACCGCTGATAATGGGGCATCTTGTTCTTTGTGCCACCAGTAATTAAGCCTCTTCTTCTTTGTACCTCATTGATTTCTAGGCTTTTAGGTAGTAGTGCTTGTTTAGTCTGGCCTGCTGTGTAACAGGGATTCCTTGAATTTATTTCCACTCTGCAGTTGGCAGTTGTGAATGGAACCAAGCATACATTTTTGGGGAAGCAAGAGAAGAAAGGTGGAAGCATCCCATCTTATTTTAAAAATGGCTCATGCCGGATCCTTGGCCATGCCAGTTGGAGGACTTTTCTCTCTGTTAATTACCTGCAGTGTTGAAAAATTATATAGTTTCTCGTTGGTTTTCTGTTGAGCTTCAACTTTCAACCTTTGGTCTTGTGATGCCTTTGTCTGGCAGGCTGAGAGCACTCTTCTGACAGGTACCTACAGGCTGCAGAATGCCTTTTAACTTTCTCTTTGATTGACTTCCTTGAGCTCCTTGCTACAAGCCTGGGTTTGTTCTTGTGGTTGTCCTCTGAACTCTCTCCAGTTATTCCAGCAGTATCCTTGAAGTGTGGGTACAGGTATGAAACCTCACACTCCCATCAGCCATGCCAGCCTAAGGCCCGAAGATAACAGGGCCTCTGCTGCTACGTGACATCCCTCGTCTGTGGAGCCATGCACCATGGACCTGCCTTGTGAGCTCACCTTGGGCTAATTATGCCTTTTACCTCAGCCAGTCCTGTAGGTCTTGTATGTTTAAAAAGTTTCCACACACCCATTTCTTTAATATGCCAAGCATCTCTTTAATCTTTTTGATGTGTTTTTTTTGTTTTTTTTTTTCCTTGGTTTTTATTCTGAAATGAGTTTTAGTCCAACCTTTCTCCCTGTACCAGCCACACATCAAAAATCTTTACAAAGCTGAGAGCTGCTAGGAATGTGTTTCATGGAGCTGGGGGAAGGAAAGTAGTTCACAAGAGGGAAATAACACTGAGATATGTCTCCAGTACATGGTGGGATTGGACAGATGCATACCACTGGCTCCAAAGTCCTGCAGGCTTTTTTGACCTCTTCAGATCTTGATGGATTGTTTTCTCCCATGAAGATTAACCATGGAGATGGTTAACCTGCAAACCCTGTGCCAGTCAAACCTGTCATTGCTGGCTAGGGAGTGTAGCACCAAGATTCTTGCCTGGGGGTCGTGGACTGGCTGCTCTCATTGGGGGTTTGGATCGGTGCTGGTGAATTTCTAGATACTACACACAGAGAGTTAACTGTATTTCCAGCTGAGGCGTTTTTATTATTGGTTCTATGTTGTTTCTTATGTATAATGATTCAGAGGAAATAGAGGTGTTGATCTGATGGGGAACCTAGAAAGCTTTTTGGTAATAACATCCAGATGTTTCCTTAGCACATCTGCTTAAGCCACTGTTGAAGTCAATGCCTTCAGCAGTGCTGCTGGTGTGTTTTACTGCCTGCTGCTGTGTGTGATGCTAATTTATGAGTAATGCAGAAATGGAGGAGGGGGAAGTTTAGCAGCAGAAGCAAGGACAAGCAGCTGCCAAGGAAGCGTGGGAAAGGAAAGCAATCCAGACTGTAACCCAAATTATTCTTGCTTTTACCATTTGTGTAGGGTGTCTGGAAGTAGTCTTGCATGTAATTGTAAGTACTGTGCCCCGGGTTTGCCTGGTTACAGGTCACTGTGTACCTGTGCTGTTGCAACTCAGCCATGTGGACAAGACATTTGTCTGTCTGAATATTGACTTCAGCTGAGAGCAGGGCAAGCTCTCCTTGTGCAGCGACTGATGTGTGAAAAGATACTCCTGCCTGTCCCCTCATTAGTGGGAAGCTGTTTCTCCCGCTGGTTGTATCTGTTTAGCACTTCAACACTGCCTTGCTAATCCCTGCGCCAGGATTGTCAGCATGTGGTGTTCCTCCAGGGAGGGTCAGCTTTGGGACAGCTCAGCTGCCTCATGCCAGGGCTTTGGGCAGCCAGGAGGCTGCTGGGAGCTCTGCTTTTAATGTCACTGTGTCAGTGTTGTGCCTGCCCAAGGGAATATTGCCAGCAGCCTGAGGACAACATTCCATCATTCCCAGTGCCCTGAGATGTGCAGTGTCTTTCCAGGCTGCACACTCCAAGCCCTGGGTCACAGCCCTTCCTATATGGACTCAGATCTGGTGAGCACTGCAGCTCCTTACACCACGCTGCTCTTCCTCCCTCTTCCTCAATGAGTTCTGCTGGTGGCTGATTTTCAGTGTCACAGAGAGGGTTTCTCCAGCACACACCAGTTTGTGGTGCTCACTGCAAAGTACTGATGTGGATGCCTGGTCTTGAAAGGTGATGGCAGCCACAAGGTCTTTGAAGAAGAAAAGAATCTCATCTCCTCGTATGAAGGCTCATTGTGTCACCTCCCTCCAGGGATGGTGGGATGACGTTAGAGGTTATGCAGGTTAAAATGGGGGAAGAAGATGGAAACATGTGGTTGGGGTGTGGCAAAGCCCTTCTGTGAGGAGGAGATGTTGGTGTGGTAGGTGCCTGTGAGATGAATGGCCCAAAGGTGTAGATCTCATCCTATTCCTGTCTCTTCCTCTCTAATGAGTGACACAGCTCCATGAGCTGGCCAAGGATGGGCCATCAAGTGCTCTTGGTTAGCTGTCAGAGAGCAGCCCAGCTGGGTGATTCACAGGGTGGAGGTGGACACTGTACAGCCCCAGAGGGGCCTGCAGCACCTTGGTTTGTATGTGTGGTCCTTCAGAGAATTAATTCCCTGAAACAGCACTGCAGGTCTTGAAGCAGGAGAGACAGCGTGGCTTGTAAATGTTTGTCATGTGAACAAAGAAAGCAGCAAGAGATGGTCAGAGAGACACCTTTCTGGAGCTGTGGATGGCATTGCCACCCTCATGGCTTGGGGCCCATCTTGTTTCCAGTAGCCATCTTCTTAGCTGTACCTCCCATGCTCCCAGGGCATGCCAGAGCCTTTTGCTTCCACCACACTTGCTATGATCTTGTTTCCTCTGGCAATGAACCATGCTGCTTGGCTTCCCTAGCAAAGGTGTGTTTGAGCATCAGTGGCTTTGTACCTCCTGTGCCACATCCTGCACCCAAGGAAGAAGTTTCTTCAGCAGCATAGACCAGCTTTCCTGCTTCTCATAGAATGACATCATAGAAAGGCCTGGGCTGGAAGAGGCTGTAGGACAGGGGCCCCACTTCACTGTTGGTCTCTGTAACTAGGAACATTAAATCTGGGTAGGACCAAGCTTCCATTGATATAAGAGAACTCTTCTTTTATGAAGCTAAATTACAAGTTATTCCCAGCAGCCTCCTAAACCTGAGTTAGTGTCTATGTCACCAGCCCACCCTGGCAATCCTTCTCAGTTGCTGGGTTGAGGTTAGTTTGCAGATCCTCCCTAATGGGATAGGGCTGCTGGCTTCTTCTTGTGCAGCTCTTCCCATCCAAAGAAACCTTGTAGACATCTCAATTGTGTTTATTTTCCATCTCTTTCAAATATCCCCTTGAAGCAGATGAAGGCTGCTTCTTGCTCAGGACCATTACGTTGGGCTGCTTGTGTCTGGCCCCTGTCCAGTGGAGGAGCTCCTAGACATCATAAAAGTCTTTAGATAAAGTACCTAGACGCTGTGTTTCCATTTCTCTCTGCACACAGGAAAAAATAGCCATTTTTGATAAAACTTAGAATTCAATCTAAATATGATTTCTGGAGTTGTTCCTGCCTCCTCAGTGGAGCAGTATGTTATACCCAGGAGAGCAATATCTGCATTAGTATTAATCAACACAGAGTGTAGCCGTTTTGCTTGTCTGTGAGAGTCTATAGTTGAACACTTACATTGTCTTAGGGTAGAATTTACATGGAAAGCAAACTATATTGTATTGTGTATTAAAATCCACTTAATTTGATTAAAGTAGCTCAGTGTTTCCTTTGTTGGCATTTGAGCTGACTGTTACTTTGTCAGTAATCCGGTGCTGTGTTGCAGTTGAATGCACCCTCAGGAGACAGTCAGCTTCAGTAAATCCTCCTTTTTGGGAAAAATATAGTAAAAATTTGGAGAGGATTGGCTACTGACAGTTCATCTAAACTTTCTGACTCTGTCTGCATTTTGGTTTATATCTGAATGGAGTCTTTGTTTCTAATGTAAGTTATAGTACAAAACGTAAAAGTTTGTGACTGCAAAGGGAAATTTTCCAACTGTTGAAACAAAGTGCTTCAAGTCAAAATGAGTTCCAATTCAGCAACCTTCAAAATTTCAAGATTTGTATATTTCTTTCCACTTCTCAGAATGGTAGAAAAAAGAAATCAAGATCTTTAACTCCCACAAGGATGATAGAACTGCATTTTTCAGCTTTCTTTGACATCTTTTATTCATCTCTGTTCAAGTAGTACCTTCTGTTGGCTGAATCTTGAGGCAACAACAAGATGTTCTTTTGTCAGTACTGCAAGGTCAGGGTGTCCTTTGAAGGGTGAACCAGACATCACTCTCTTGATACTAGTAGAAATCATGTATAAAGCCTGAAGGTTTGTCAATCTGTCCTGATCCAGATATTAAAACTGTGTTTTCTTTAAGGTGTATCCACTATTTGGATGATAAAACTTGATGAGCTGCAATTTGGCTTGGATTACATTATTTCAGAAGACTTTCTGAACTTGCCTGGCAGCCCTCCCCCTAGACTTTGGGGACGAGGAGCTTAAATTTATATTTCCAGCGTCATCAAGGAGAAAGAACAGAGTTGGCTGCTTTGCACAAGTAATGAAAATCAATGCTGTGTTGCTCTTGGAAGGAGTGATCAAAAGCTGAAAAGCCTGGATCTTGGTTTAGAGACAGATTTTGCCTGGGAAGAGTGTGTCCAGGGGAAGACAGAGGAAGAAGGAGAAGAGGTGATGCTGCAGGCCAGCTTCCTGACCTTCAGTGGGACTGAGGCTTGGTAACAAGGTAAAAAAACCTGCAAATGCGAAACATTTTCTTTCCTTTGTCCCTCACTGAAATATCCATCAGACAAGAAGTGAGATGAGTAATGAGTCCATGCACTGAATAGTTTCTCCTGCTGTCTCCAGTCTCTGTCCTGTTCCCCATGCCACTTCCTGTGTCCTGCATCACCCATGCCTTGAGCAGGCTCCATGTAAAAATCATCAGCAAATCTTGACTGCCATAGTTGTCCACATATCTAAGACTTAATTTTTCAAGCATCTCTGCACACATACACATACACACAAAACGTGTTGTTTCTGCAGGGCGCTTGTGCCTTTATGCCTGAGGAACTTGCTGCTCTGTTGTTGGCAGAGGGGATGACAAGTCTCCCACACTGTTTGCACTGCACTCTCTGCAGCTCCAGAGCAGGACCGTGATGCGTTTTCCAAACTGATGAGATACAGAGAGAGCTGAAATGTATGGGCTTATCACATTGCTTTGTCCAAAGCCACAAGAGGAGAAAGGCAGAAAATAGATCAAAATTACCTGTTTTCAATTTACTACCTTCAGAGAACTGAAAAACATCGTTGTGGAAAAGAAAGTTGAAGCTTGATTTAGTTTTTAGCTTATTTCCTGCTGCAAATGTTTTTTCTCATAAACGTGCATGGCTCCTCCCATGTTGGACCCTGGGCTCTGGACTGCTGGAAGCATTCCTTGGAGGAGAAGGCCAGCCAGGATGACAGAGGGGTGTCAGGCTTGGTCTGTTCCAGTGGCACGACTCCACGGGCATGGCAGGCATACCACTCTCCTCTGCTGCTCTTCATGCTCTCTGTGTGCTCTGAAGGCTGTGTGCTGATGAGGGTGGAATGGGTTCATCAGACTCTTCCTCTGAATATGTGTGGTATGTGTGAGGTTGCCGTGAAGGCCATGCCAGTGTGTGCATGGGGACCTACACTGTCATGGCAATATTCCCTAATAAATTTGGCAGTGATGAAAAATGTTGAACTGAACGCCACTGAGGTGAAAATCCCCCCTTTCAGATCAGAGATTTCCTGGCTGTCTCGCACCCTCGTGTCTCAACACTGAGCTGGAAGGACCATCACTTTATATTAGAAGTTTTTAACCTCTGTGACTCATTCAGTTGTTGGTTTAACTGCTGATTTTTCCAGTGTAAATGCCAGTGACATGGGTAGATATGGTGATGGGAAGGTACCATTGTCCAGGAAGCATCAATGGTTTCACATCTGTGAAGGCACTCTCTATGACTAAGTGTGTAGCTGCTACATTTCTAAAGCAGATTTGAATCAGAGAGAGGAAGGACTCTTTTAAAGTTTGGGTCTGGCCCAGTTCCTTGGAAGAACCAAATTTAATTTTTTTTTCGTTAAGCCTAAGTTTCTGTTTCAGAGTGGATGTTTAGATGTTAATCTTGCATTTGAAATTCCCCCATTTAAATGCAAAGTGAGGTGAGAAAATGTGTGATGCACATTGAACAGCAGCCACACTGTTAAAGGTGAAAAGGAGTAGTAGTAGCTGTACAGGGCAGAGACCATCTAGTTTGATATCTCCCTTGGTGATAGCTAAGAGAGGAAAGAGTATAAGAAAGAGTGCTTTAGGAAGGAGCTTTCCTGAGCAGATCCTTGCAGAACCCAATGGTTAAATGTGGTAAGCATTTCTTGGAAGTGTCCTTTATGTCCATTTGTCCCCATGGATCCCATGCTCCTGTCATGCTCAGGTTACTGAGCTCATTGCTCTGAGCAACCCAAACCATGCAGTCCCTGGCCCAATGTTGTGTTTATATGGATTAGCCAAGGTCACCTAAATCAGAGGTGCTAAATTGGATTCAGCCGGGGAACATCACAGCACCTGGTAGGCTGATAGTCCTGCTCTAATGACCAGAAGTTTGGAGTTCACCCTCAGTCCTGTGTAATTCTTTCATTTAACCCCTCCACTTCTTCCCCTGGGAAGCATCTACTGGCACTTCACAGAGAGCACTAATCATATCTGTGGGTGTGAATTCTTGTGTAACAAATGTAAGGATTTAATGAGAAGAACAGACCTTGGAAAATCCTGTGCAGCTCAGTCTTCAGTTAGTCATGTAGGACTGCTGTCTCCTTGGTGGCTTGATGCTTAAAGGAGAGAGATACAACCCGTTGTATCTCACAGGAGTCTCTTCCAGGTCTCCAAAGAAGAATAGAGTGTAATTTGGCACTTATTATTTCATTGTATCAGCTTTTCTGGGTCTGGGAGTGCTCTTAGCACAAGCAAATAAATTACCCGTCTCATTTTGCTGCAGCCAGCCATATGTTTGAGGCTGATAGAGATTCTTATCTCATGGGCTAAAATTACTGAATGGAGGATGACATTTCTTATCAAGGGCTTTGCTGAATCAGAGAGTGGCCCTGGCACCCAGCTCTGAGACACCACTCCTCTTTGTCCAGCCTCCCAGCCCAGCAATAAATGGATTTGTGTCTGTAGGTCAGAGGTGCTTGTGTCAAGGTTTTGTTGCAGATCAAAGCTCTGAGGATTGTCCGTGTGCCTGGGAGGATGTGGGATTGAGGAGGGGAAATGAGACTGTTCATGTGACTTAAACAGGGCATCTTAGAGCTGTGCAAATGCATCTCCACTCAGAAGTCCTTGTATGTACAGCTGATAACTTCAGACTTCACATCCAGGGACTCTTTTCTCCCACTGGACAAAGGTTTTGCTTCCTGGCAGACTTTATGAAAAGCCATCCTCTCCTACTGACAACAACAGCTTTTCTCCAGACTTAGAGCTTGCATCTCTCCATCCTCCCACCTCTTTAAGGACGAGTTATTTTCCTTCCTCTCAAGGGGTTGTCTGGGTTTATCAGGTAGGAGAGAGACGGAGAAGCTTCTCCCACCAAGCCCAAGCACCTTCTTTTTGCCTTGTCTTTGCCTCTTAGGACAGAACTGGCAACAGCATGGGATGTTCAGCTTCTGCAATGCATCTGGGCAGAGCTCTTGATGGAGGTTGGAGGGGCTCTCCAGTGAACTTGGTGAACTCCCCTAACTGAGAGCACTGTCCACAAAGACAGGTTTGTTCCTAGGAGTCCTCCTGGGCAGAAAGCAAGACTAACTGCCCACCCAGCCACCCAAGCATGGTCAAACTTCCCAGAAGAGGTTCCTAGGAAAGGTATCTCTGAATTAGCATGGTTTTTACTCGCAGGAGCTTGTCTTCCACAGGACAACACTCTTGTAGTGTTGTACTGTGGGCAGGGTCATCTTCTCAGATCAAAATAAATCAGGTAAAACACCATCTTTGACAGAGAGAGACTTAATGTGCAGCATCAATTTCTTCTGCTAAGTGGTCTCCAATGAGTTTTTCAGTTTGTCTGTGACCATGGCAAGGTCATCCTTCCCCTTTACTTACAAGTATCTTCAATCTGGCCTGTGGCAGCCACGTAATGCACAGCAGGAGGTCAAGTCCTGGGTGTCCAGCAGAAGCCATTCTTCAGGTCAGTATAAGAGTGGTAACTATGCCCAGTATAGTGAGGATATTGTGGCTGAAGGTCCCACTATTTGCATCTTTCCTGGCTCAATCCTGGCTTTTGGAAGCATGGGACACCTTTTTGAGTGATGCTGCCCAGGGAAGACCACTTTATTTCAGAGCCAAACCACCAGCACTGCTTTCTGCAGTGCCCCATGAGATGCCCAGAGATAACAGCCCTCTGTGGTGTGGCAGTGGGCCAAGGCTGTGCTCTGAGTGACTTCTTGGGGAGGCTCCTCTGCCATTTGCAGCAGCTGTCAGGAAATGCTGGGGCTGATGGGTGCAGCATCCCCAGGGTGCCCCATCTCCGAGGCAGGGTGGCAGAGGTCAGAGAGCAGGACGGTGCCACCCTTCTCGTGGATGGCACCCCTGGGGATGTGCAGTCATCTCTTCCTCCTCTTGAAACAGAATCCACAGCCTGATCTTCAGGTTTTTCAATGTCCTTCCTCCTGTGTTCTGGTGGTACAGCCCAGCATCTATCACAGCTTCCTGCATGGGGGTCCCAGGCACCTGCAGGTGCTGTCACATGTGGGCTGGGTCCTCCTTCCTTCAGACTTTTTCTCTTCACCGTTTGCCCCCTGAATCGTGCTGAGTCACCCTGACCTCAGTGGAGCAACCTCAGGCTTGCCATCAGCCTCTGGCCCTGCAACAGCAGTTGAGCAACCACTGCCCTGAGGTCATGCTGGGATGGAGGTCTCCAGGGCAGTGGATGACCAGCTAGCCCTTGGGCTTTGCTCCCAGCAGTGTCTGCATGCCATCACACCACAGTCATGCTTTGTCCATTACCTGCCTCCTGCTGAGGTGGCTGTTTATTGTCTATTTGCTTTGGATGCAGTGCTCTCCTGTCCTGTGGGAATAGGTGGTTGCCTCAGTGGGGGTTTGGGGAGGTTATGGGGATGTGCTGTGTTTAGGGCTAGTGGCCACCTGAGGTGACCAGCTGGTAACTCCCAGTTGTCAGCCTGGCCTGTCCAGCTGTGTGCCCGCTTTTAATACAATTGCAGGATCATGTTTGATTTGTTAAAAGAAAGGGCAGAGGAATTTCCTCCAACTGCTGAATGCATTCACTGTCTGACCATTGTCTCAGGCATCATGCCTGGCTGTGACCTGAATTGTTGCAGATAACCTCAGTGAGCTGGACACTGGCAGCATACCCACAGTGTGCACCTTGCATACCCACAGAGTTCACCCCAGATGCATGTGGGGTGCACCCTGTATGTGCACAGCATGCACCCCACAGACACACTAAGCATCCTGCACACCTATGACATGCAGCCCATGCACCCATGGCATCATGGCATGTGCCCCACACACCCAGCACACCCATTTCCATGCACACTGCAGGCTTGTTGAGATTATGTGCTAGGTGGCAATGCTTGAGGTGATGAGAACTCACATCTTTGTTTTCAGGTCCCACACTGAATTTGCAGTTGGAAAAAAAAGCAAAACCTGTCATTTTATTTGTTAGCTGAGGTAATTTTTTTTCTAGAGGCTGCTAAGGCACAGTCAACCTTGAACCCACAGCGCTCTTACTAGAAACCATTATCTGGGTTAGACTGACACACATAATGGGAAGGTTGAAGTGGCTCTAACACGTGGCTGGAACACTGTTGGTGCCCAGTGCTGGTCTTGTTCTGGTGCAGTCATGGGTGATGTAGTGGCAGACGCCTGTGGAGCAGCTACAGCCCTCTTGTTGGGGCTGCAGTTGATGGTGACTGTCAGATGTCCCTATAGGAATGGGGACTGAACAGGCTGAACTTCCAAATACTCCCAAATACTCATATCCATAAATCTGTTCATCATAGATGCTGCCAGCCAGGTATGGAATATAGAAGAGCTTCCAAAACTTCTGCTCCATGCTCAGGGCTTCCCAGTACCAGCATAGGCTTGTACAAGCAGAGCAGGACAAGCCAGCAGAGATGCATTACGCATGGGGGAAAAGCAGACTGGTTTGGTCCCTACCATTTTGAGCAAGCCAGAATACTCTTTTATAAGGGGACTCTTCAGTAAAAGTACGTGGGAACCTCTCCTTTCTGACTTTGGTGTTTTGAAAACAGAGCCTGTTTTCAGAGGTGCTGTGGGCAAGCCCTGTGTCCTGCACCTTGGGCTTGCTCAAGCAAACTCTCAGGGCCAGCTTTTCCCCGTCCAGTTTCTGTCCTCATGTCTTGTACTTGATTATCTTCCCGTCTGATTTGTTACAGTAACAAGCGGCTCATTTAGGTAATTTCCATCTAGCTTTAATTAAGATTCTACATGCCTTTTTATTCCAATGAAAAAAAAGGAGTTCCTCTTGATTGCTTTGGAGTATGGGAGCGTGCAGCCGGGTGCCCTTGACTTCGGCAGTATTTAAGAGCATGTGTAAGTGTTTTCCTGATCTGAACCAAAACTGCAGTAAATCTTGATGACTCTCAGCAGGAGTCTTTCATCTGCATGGAACTCTGTAAGTGAAGGAAGTGTTGGCAACTCTTGGAGCCAACAGAAAGAATGTGTAAATCCTGGCAAGGAGGTGAATTACCATGGAGTTCAAAGCATGACATGCTCCTTTATGTACTCTATCTCAGTTGTCAGGAGGGAGTTTGCTCTTAAAATGTGGTACAGGGGATGGGGACTGAGTTATTTTGTGCTTGCTTTTTTGCTTTTTTGTTTTGGACTTCGCCAAGCATTCAGGAGAATGCGTCCGGCCCCATCCCACAAAATCCAACTGGCTGAGCATTGTGGAAGGAAGGATGAAGCTGCTCTGGAGTCCTTTATTTACTTTGGTGCTGCAGATGTAACTTTACAGAACAGTCGGTCCATAGCTCATGAAATATTTTCCTGCTGACCACATCTCTAGCTAGCAACTGCCCTCCCACTCTGGGAGTGAGGGCAGAAAGAGCAAAGTTCTAGGTGAAAGTCCTCCTTTTTCAAAATCAGTTTGATTTTTATTTTTATTTTTTTAAGTACTCGATTGCTGGGTTATTCTTTGAGGTATCTTTAACTGGGCTTTGCAGGATATTTCCTGTCTTTGGCAAACTTTCAAGAAGGAAGTGTCTTAGTGATGCTGTACAACTTCAGAGGGCTGCAGAGGATGCAGGCAGGTGGTAATGCCAGAAGGAAGGGATTAGAGGTCAAAATAAATGCAATTTATGCAAAGGCTTTGTGAAGAAATTCAGCCTGATAAGGGCATGGAGCAGCAAAACGCCTTCTTAAGGAGAGACAGAGCATCACTGCTTTGCTCGTGTGACACGGGGAAGGATCCAGCTCTCTTCCCCAGGGGATGGGCTGGTGCATCTTTTCCATCTCTAATGTCTCTGCTTCCTCATATCTGATGTAAATAATTTATAAGGCTTGAAACGTGATCATGGAGCCGTCTGTGCAGGAGGAAGATTAAAGCCTGGGGCCAGCAGTGTGCAGGAGAGCTGGTACCTAATGCAGTGCCTGTTCTCCATGGGCAGTATGCCAGGTGAACAAGTCCTGGATTAGTGCCTGAACCCTACTAGAGTCATCCCACACAGTCCTTTTGTTCTTAACATCCCTTTTTCCATGTCTCCTTCCCTCCTCCCTGCCTCTTGCCTTTATTTTCATTTTTCTGGTCT
>VXBB01004265.1:727439-739190 GCA_013399915.1 Illadopsis cleaveri
CATTCCTCCTTCCTTTTTTTTCCTCTTCTGTTTTTTCCCTTCTCTGCTGTTTGCCACTATTCTATATATGAAAAGTCAGTATCTCTTTCTTCCAGGTAGTAGTTTTTGGCTGTAATTGAGCTGTGGGTATTCTGACCACAAAAGAACTAAACAAAGGGGTTGTCACTTCTGTACTAGTCTGGCTTCAACCTGGGGATGAAAAACCACCTGTGGACAGAGAGTGGAAGTCTGTGAAAAGCTGTGCTGGTATTGGGCTGAGAGATGACTTGAAGTGCCCAAGTTCAAGACCCTTGAATTCAGCCTAAGTAGCCAGTGAATGTCAAACCTGTGAGGCAGGGTCTGATGTGAATAACCACAGAGCAACTGCAGCACAGTTTCACTGGCAGGTCCCAGAACAGTTGCACAGGTGTTTCAAACTTTCTGGAAAGCAACACAATGTAGAGACAAAACTTGCTGGTTGTGTTGCTCCTTTACTTGGCAGACTTGCTCCTTTACTTGGCAGACTTGCTCCTCATGTAGAGCTCCAGAGATTGAGGGAAGACAAATCAGAGTCCTTTAGCCATTCTGAAGCAGCACCCAGAGATGATGATAAAATAGATGAATAAATAGAGCCCAAACTCCAGAAATGGGGCTCACATCCAGGAGAGCTGCTTTTATCTACTCTGGTGTCCCAGTGGAGCACCTCTAATGTGAGGTAAAATACAGACAGTTTGGGTTGTTCAGCATGATGAAGAGAAGGTTCTAGGAAGACCTTACAGTACCTGCCAGTACCTAAAGAGGGCTACAAGAAAGCTGGAGTGGGACTTCTACAAGGGCGTGGAGTGATAGGACAAGGGGGAATGGCTTGAGACTGAAAGATGACAGGTTTAGGTTGGACATAAGGGAGCAACTTTTTACTGTGAGGGTGGTGAGGCGCTGGCAGCAGGTTGCCCGGAGAAGATGTTGATGCCCCATAGCTGAAAGTGTTCAAAGCTAGGCTGGATGGGGCTTTGACTTGGTCTACTGGAAGGTGTCCCTGCTCATGGCAGGGAGGATTGGAACTGAATGATCTTTGAAGCTCCCTTCCTACCCAAACCACTTTGTGTTTCTTGAAATCCTGCAAGTTGTGATCTTCTGTTTCAGCCGATCCATTTGCATTAATTGAGAGGGAAGAAACATGACATTTTCAGTCCATTCAGCAGCAGAGACATGTTCCTGCCAAGACACTGCTGGCAACTGCTGAAACTCAGAGGTGGCGGGTTCAGTAGAAAGGTGGTGGAGGAATGGCTGAGCCCAGAGCCTGAGTATAGCATCCCTTCACCTACACAGGTGAGCTGGATCAAAGCACCATAAAATGCCCTGGACAAATGTTAGTGAACCTACAGAAATATTCTCTCAGAATATCACTCCTCTCTGATTCTTCAGGGAAACAGGTCAGCCTACCAAATGTGACAGGAGTCAACAGTAATTATAAGGGGTTTTTGCTGACTTAATCTCTCCATAGCTTTGTCTTGGCATCTCTTGCTGTGTTTGTGCAGAGCTCATTTAAATGGGTAGTTGCTTGTCCCTGTGCCTGGGTGGCTGGTCTTGTCAGTCCTCCTCATGTCACTCATGGAAGTAAATTGTGAATATATATATTTTTTTAAACTCAGGGCTTTCATTACATCATATTCAGCACCATGATCTCCTTTCTTGTACCATCTCAAATTTATCCTTCAAACAGCAAACGTAATTTTTAGCATCATTTCAAAATGCTGCAATAATGTTTTTGTAGATGTGAGTATTGTAGCTATTTATAAGAACAGGATGCTCTCAGTTTCCTGGGACTGTACAGTATTATCATTTTTTGGCTTCTCTTTGAGAATTGTGTAAACGACTCTTTATTTTCAGCAAAGCATCTGTTTTAGCTTCACGATTACTTTGTCTTTTAGACTGAAAGGGGCCTCAGAGTGTTTTAACCTCCTGCTTCCCCTGCCTTGTAATCCCCCCAGGGTTTGCCAGGCTCCTTCCCAACATGAATGGGGAGCCGGAGGGGGAGCAAGGAAAGGGGGGATCCACTTCCGATGAAGTCAGGCGGATCTGTCCCATGGTGGGGAGCTGAGAGGGAGCTGGGAGGGAGCTGGGAGGGAGCTGGGAACGACCCCTCATCCGTAGCTCAGGAGCTGCCAGCACCGGATTAGGCAGCACAGCCCTGCGCTCGGAAGCCAGTGATGACTTCACTCCCCCGCCGCTGACCTCCTCATGGGAAACTTTTCCCAACAGGAAGATGCATGAGGTTGTTAAATACTTCCCAATGTCTGGCTGAAGTTTCCCCATTCCTAATTTAATTTCACTTTAATTAATTAATTTAGGTGATTATTTAAGGAAAGAAAAAAAAAATCACTTTTTTTGAGTTTGTATATTTTTTCAGTTTGAAACATCTTACTCTACTTTTAAATAGATAAAAATCCTTTGGTCTGTCACAGGTGCAGTGAATATTGGCTTTAGAGAGCATCTCTATCTCCACAAATTGCCTTATCCCAATGTAAAGTTATACTTTAGAAACAATTAAAGGTTAGAATAAAAAAAAGAAGTGTGCTTGAAAAAGAAGGATGCACCAGGTGTGTCTATTGTTTTTTCCCACGGTCATAACTTGGTGCTGCTTTCTTTTCATGTTTCCATTGGTGGTTTGTGGAGTTCCACCTCTGAGCACCTATCAGCAGCACAGACCCTCGGTGCTGGGCAGTCCTCATGTGTCTGCCCAGGTCCTGGGCTGCAGCAGGCTTGCAGCTGAGTTCCTGTGACGAGCAGAATGCAGAAGAGTGGGTCATCCCTCCTTCTGCTGTGGAGTTCTGTGGGAGATAAAACACCTCACCCAAACCCAAGGAGGGTTAAGGCACGGTAAAGCTGGAGCTTGAAGCCCTGCTGAAGTTCCAGCACCTCAGCCTTGGGTTGGGTCTTCTCCTGGGGCTGCTGGAGCTCAGTGGGGAACTCAGGCTGCGTTGGGCCATGCTTGGCTCTTGAAGCATCTTTGAGTTTCATTGAACTTCTGCTCTTGAGGGTGGTAAAGGAGTTTATGTCTACTAGAAAACACAATAGGTGGCAGACGCCTTGAGAAATTTGGTATGAGAGCAAGGAGGAAGGAGACTGCTCCTCCTTCCTGTTTCTCTTCCTTCCCCTCTCCATCCTTCCTCTTCCTGCTTGGCACCCTGCCTCAGGGACTCAACCTCCACTTAAGGGGGTGGCACCACCCCTCCTGGTCAGGAAGCCAGTTGTGCAGCTGAGAGATGCTGATTTTTGGAAGCCCTGTTAGATGTTTTTGTTTGCTCATCTTGGAGATTAAGCATGGGAACAGTTGCAGCCTGAGATGCCAGTAGCTGACAGTTGCATCTGACATATATTTCAATTTTTGTTATCTTCTTGCAGCTGTTTTCACAACACTCATATGAAAGGTCCACTTATCTCACTCCTTCCATGGTAGAAAAGGCTAAAGAAAACATTCCTGTTTGTTTGTATTGAAACTGGTATGGTTTGTGGCTTTTATGTTTTTCAGGGGTTTTTTTTGGTTTTTTGTTTTTGAGTTTTTTTATCATCTTGAACTCTTGAGCAGAAGGCAACAAAACACTCAAGCACAGAGTCTTATCTCTTCTACATCAGTGCAAAGGTAGAACTGTCACTGACCGTGGGATTGCACTGTCTCATTTCAGAGGCATGCCCTCTGTTTTAAATAAATAGATGAAACCCTCTGCAAATGCACATTAATTTTCCACTCCCTTTTCTTACTCACTAAGGTATGTTGCGTTATAGTTATTAGAAGTCACACAAATCTCCTATAACAGAGCAGTTGCATCATTATTGAAGACCTTTTGTTTTTATTTTTCATAGAAACAGCTGTATCAGAGGGATATATGTAGAGGGGTTAGTTTGGCATCCTGGAGCAGTGCATTGATCCACACAAATACAGCTTTGCATGTATGGACCAGGGTCTGCACACATCTTGCAGCCCTGCATGTAGCCAGCAGCACTGTGAGGTTTCAAAGAAAGCCTGGAAGCTGGGGAGATGGGATGTGGTGCCTGCAAGACTGGCCAGGTTTGGCACTGGAGCTTCTCTGGGATCTGAGGGGTTTGAGACACAAGCTGTGGCCCCTTGTGTCCTGTCCTTCTGATGGCTGGTGTGGTCCTGCTGTTCAGGAGATACCCTCCAGCACAGCAGTGGTATTTGTCCAGCCTGGAAGGGTAGTCAGAGTCTTGTTTGCTTTTGTTATTAGATTGACTGAGAGGCTGCAGATTGGGGGAAGGAAGAGCTTGATTTCTCATGTGTATGCTCTCAGGTGCTGGGCTGAGACTAAGCCTGTCTGGTGGGGAGGCAGAGGGGTTTATGATGCCATTACAAGTCTTTGTGTCTCTGGTCATTAGCTCAATGCAAATCATAAGATTTTTAAATTGGCTAAAGTTTGCATGGAATAAGTGAGTCAGAGGCTTCCCTGTTTGTAATGGTCTTCCTGTCTGCAGATCGGTGGTGGGCACCGAGGGCTTCACTTGCCACTGTGCTCCAGCAGCTCCAGGTCAATTGGAAACCATTTCCAAGGGCTGCATTCCTTTGATCAGTGACTAGTGAGCTGAGGTATTTAAGGTAAATGTTACAGCTCTCTGGGAACTGTCACCTGAGTTGCCACATAAATGGCGTGAAATTATTGTCACGGAGCCAGTTCGGCTGACACAGTAGTGTTTTCCACTTGTGTGGAGATTCAAGAGAGGACCTCTCGGTGCTCCTGGATGCTGAGGAATTCAGCCTCTCAGCCTTTCTGAGAAGAGGTTTTCCTGCCTGCTTTGTAAACTGTGAAAACAAAACACACAGATGAAGAGAATTACCCGAGATCACGTAGGATGTTGCTGAGCTCCAGATCAGCATCATCATCTTCTGTGTCCCAGTTTTCACTCCATCTATTTATACACCATGCTATTTTTAGCCCTCTAAGTAGCCACGTTGTTTGTAATTAGCTTCCCCAATAACTGCTCTTCCATACGCTGCAGGACAAACCAGCAGAGCAGCTCGCTTTTCCGAGCCAAGCTAAATACAAGGGCGGCTAATGAAAGGCATCCGCATTTCCAGTTGGTTGCTGCTGAGCAGACACGTGTCCTTGTAGATCTTGTGATCAGTCAGCTGCCTAAACACAGCTCCTGTACTTGGGTTAAGGACGAGGTGTTACTACTCAGGGTTTCCGGGGCGTTCCCTTGCTGACCTTTCAAGAAAGTGAAGAAGCAAGGTCTCTCCCTCTCTCCGGCGTGTGCTGAGTCAAGACTGCTGCTTTCGAAGAGAGATAGCATCTCACAGTACCTACAGCTGGAAATCCAATTAATGGCTGCAAACATCTTAGGTGACAGCTGTATTTACACCCCAAGAGAATTACTAGTTACTGTAGGGATTGGGTCATGCACTTGGAGCAGCTGCATGGAGCTGAGTGACCAAACCAGATGCAAATCCAGCAGATGACTGCAGAGATGATGCTGAGCTGCAGTTCTCTTGAATTCCACCAGTGACTGCAATTTTGCTCCATCAAAAACACAATTGCTTCACCAGTTCCAGCACAAAGGTGCTACCTAAGCAAACAGACACATTAGTAGTAAGAAGGAACAGACTGTTTTCACACATTTTCTTTTAAGAATCCAATCTCCAGACTTCCAAGCCCAGAATAAGGAACCCAGAAATGTTCTCTAGTATGCAGAAAACGAGGAGCTGGGTGACTGCAGTGCTGCATCACCTCACTGCATGCTTGCTATGTGACTTTTGCACCAGCGTTGTGTACAACAGCAGTTGTAGGGGCAGCCAAATGAGCTCCCCTTTCAGAAAAGGCTTACATCAGAGGGCTGTTAACTAGAGAGCTGTGACCTCTTGTGAGAGCACTGCTCAGCTGCCTCCAGATCTGCAAGATCTGCGTGAACGTCACCATGTTTTGCATGCGTGGTTTTTTTTGCTCTCCCTCTTTGATATAAATATATTGAGATAGTTATCTTTAACTGTGCACACACGCATGCAAGCCAAGCTGGTTCACTGAACACTGGCACAAGACATGTATGCTTAAACCAGCGGTCTTTATTCAGGCAAAACCCCTGTTGATATTTCCTTGCTTCTGTAAATTCCAGAGCCTTGGTCTAAAGCTGGCAGTGCACTTTGTTTGCCTTTGTATCGTAATACAGATGGGCAATCCTTGTAATACAGCTACGTTTATTTACTGATGGAAATGTGCAGATGTGTAATAGGTTGCTACATAGGTTATTATTGATTTTGTTCTTTTTATTCCTGCAAAACCTGCTAGGCTAAATGCTGTATTGGTCCAAATAGACCTCTCTTCCCCCCCCTCTTTTTTTTTTCCACCAAAAACTGAGCTCTCAAAATGGTCTTTTCATTTGGAGGAATCTCCTAATTTGGGTCTAATATTGTATCACACATGCTCCAAAGCACTGACAGGGCTAGATTACATCCGTGGCGAGTTCAGTTCCTACTCAGCACTTTATTTGCATCTTGGCAAAAGGATACGACAGTTTTTCCACCTCTTCCATATATACTAATTTCGTATGAAATGCATGTTTAGACATTTTAAAGGCAATTTTGATCATACAGCATAACTGAAACAAAAAATATCAAACCAAGCCCCAAACCCAGAATTAAAAAATTCTAGTAGGAAGGTCTCAGAGGAGACCCTAGAAAAAACTTGAGGATTTTTCAGAGGCAAGTTGCCTTCCCAAGAGTGCTTACTGGATCCAGTTCTCATGTTCTCCAGATAAATTCAAATGGGAAGAGGTGGACAGAAAGACCTGGGATGGGAAAGCCTGGAGCAGCAGGTTGCTTGTTCAGTCCAGTGCATGTGTATCAGGGAGGAGATGGATGATCTGCTGAGACAGAAGGATGCTGATGCTTCAGAAGCAAATGGATCTCACCTGTTATGGGGGCAATTAGGCTAGACTTAAAAAGAAAGTTTCTAATTTTTCGGAAAGCTTTTTAATAAGAGTGTGTGGATTAAGGTGTTTCGTTTGTTTCTGGGCAGGATTGTGTGTTTGCCTGAGGTGGATGCTTATGGAGTTCGTGCGCCAGGGAGGCCCTTCTAAATCCTATTAAAAAAAAAAAAATAAAGGGGAAGAAAAATGTGTATATGAAAATAAGCTTGAGATTTCAGGAGTGATTAAGTTGGCCTGGTTTTATTTCTAAATGGCTGTCCCCATACAGAGCCTTTGCTCCTATGAAGCGATCACTTTTATTCCAAAGTTGATAAAAATAAGTGCTGAGAATGACTATGTGAGGGTGTGGTTATGTGACCCTTTTCACTTGGTGTGAGTGTGTCCATGCCACAGAGGTTGGTGCCGCTGCCTTTCCTCTCACAAACTAATTTCTGTCCCAGCCCTGCTGTTGGTGCCTGGCTGCAGGTGATCTTGCAGCACTGTAACACTGACTCAAACAAAATTTAACCCAGAGGAAAAACACAGTCTAGCTAGTTCTTGATTGTGTCAGTTCCTGCACTTGTCTGACCAGAGCTTTTGTCCCCAGGGCAGATAGGAAAAACAGAGGTCACCCTGAGCAGTGCTAGGGGTGCAGTGTGAAATTGGCCCAGCAGTGGGTCCTCAGTATAAGAGGAACATGGGCCTGTTTTAGCAGGTCCAGAGGAGGCCATAGAGATTATCAGATGCTGGAGCATCTCACCTGTGAGGAAAGGCTGAGAGAGCTGGGGTTGTTCAGCCTGGAGAAGAGAAGGCTGTGGGGAGACCTTAGAACACCTAAACGGGCCACAGGAGGTCTGAAAAGGGACTTTTGACAAGGACATGGATAGGACAAGAGGGAGTGGCTTCGTACTGAAAGAGGCTAGGTTTAGTTTGGACAGGAGGAATAAATTTTACTAGGATGAGTGTGGTGAGATGCTGTAACAGTTTGCCCACAGAAGTCGTAGATAGCCCATACCTGGAGATGCTCAAGACCAGGTTGGATGAGGCTTTAAGCAACCTGATCTACTCTGCCTGGAAACTGTTCCTGCCCATGACAGTTGATTTGGACAAGATGATCTTTAAGCTCAACTTGCAACACAAACCATTTGGTGATTCTATGAACTGCTAGCCATGACAAGAGCTCTTATTTTCCAGTCCCTTCCAGTAGGAGGAGATGAAGGTGGCCATCTCAGGCTTCATTCTTGGGTGTGGAGGTCTTGGGGTTTGGTGGTTCTGTGTTGGTTCCCACAGCCATGCTCTTGTGCCTCTCCCCACTTGCAGGCAAGCTGACAGAAGCATTGTGCCCACCGTGGGATCCCCTTGAAGCCTCACAGCTGGGCTGCAAGAACAGCAAATGGGCTCTTCTGTTCTGGCAGGAGCCTGCATGGCAGCCTGTGTGAAACACCTTAGTGGCTCTGAGATATCAGCACAGGGTGATTCATACATGAGCTTTTCTCTCACTTTCTGGTATGTGAAGCTGGGGAGGTGTTTGGAGTTTTCCCCCTCACAGCCCGTGCTCCCCAGCTTCCCTCTGAAATCTCTGTGAGAAACCCATACCCCTTGGGAGACCCTTGGGGTATTTCCTCCGCCTCCCCAGCAGCAGTTTCTCTGTGAGAAAGTTCTCTAAGGCTTGACCTCAGCTCTTGTGGCTCACCAGAGTCTACAAGGACAGGCAGGCAGTGAACACAAAGATTGCGTATGGCTGGGTGCAAATGAGCCTGTGTGGTCTTTCAGGGTTGCTTTCATCAAACAGACTTGAAAGAAGGTGTCTTTATCTTTTTCTGTGATTATTTTCACCACTAGATTATTTGCAATTTAGTTGTTGTGCTTTAGTTAAAACAAGGGGAGGTGAGGAAGCATACCCCATGTTGAGGATTGTTTTGCACCCAGTGCATGGCTGGGTTGGGGTTTCCCTGCTGTTGGGGATGTTAGAGACACTGACCCCAAGCAACTCTTCCTGAGCACTGTGTCCTCACTTGGACAATCACTCACTGCCAAGCAAGGCAGTGATGAGCACAGACCCCCAGACTGACACGTCTGCATGTTGGAGTTCCAGTCCCAAAAGCTGTGTCATGTACTGCCCCTGCCACAGGTGTTGGCTGAAGCACCCCCCAGCAGGAAGGGTCACATTGTGGTTGATTTAGTGGTATTTCACTCGTACTCCGTATGGACCGTAACATTTGTCTTGGAGCTCCTGGTGTGCATGTTTCATCCAATGACCCCCAAAACACCTTTCCCTCTGCCACTTTGGGTGCTGTCTTGCTGACCAGATACCATCCCCTGCATTTTATTTCTTTGATAACATACTCTGATAGGTTTTTTTCTTCCTTCTTGTTTTCTTCACAGATTTATCTGGAAAGTATGACCAACAGGAGCAGCTTACTCACCATTAGATAAGTATTGCAGATGACTCATGCTGGAGTATTGATAGCTGTGCTGCTGAGATGGATATCCTGTTTTATAACTGCTGTAGTGTGATGCCAAGAGCCAGGAACCTTAATTTCACTATCCATGCTTTTCTGTGTTTTGGATCTCTGGCACCTTTTCTCCTTTGTTTGTCCATCTAAAGGGTTCACAGGGGAGGTTTTGCTTCCCTCAGTGGGGTACAGGGTATGGGGCAGCTCATGTCATCTTGAAATGAAAGCTAGTATTGAAAGACTCCAGCTTTATAGCCGTTCTCCAGGACATGCAGTATTTGTATTTTTAATAGATGCCATTAGTGACTTTCCTCGATTCTTTGGGTTTGTTTTGTTGTTTTTTTTTTGTGTTTTTTCAGAGCCATTATACTCCTCCTTCAGCAGAAAAAAAGAGAAGGTGCTGAAACAGGTAAGGCAACTGCTGTTGCAGCATGTTACTTTCGAATCATTAAGGGCAAAATACTGGCTGCAATGAAGTGCAAAGAAAAAAAACATTGACTCAATTGCAAGTGAGAGTTGTATCCACTGTACTCAGCTCCATGAGAGGCCCTGGAATTTCTACACTCAGGGACAAATTTGCAGGCTACCTGAGAGCGTGTGTCTGAACCTCCCTCTGCTTCCAAAACTACTGGCCTCGAGGCTGTGTGAACAATAGATGGTGAGATTTGAGAAGTAATGAGCAAGAGAAAGAAACCTGCCTTTGGGGGAGATGCAGAAGGGGCTGAGCTGTGAAGGTGGAGGGTGTGGAGCTGCTGGGGAGGTGTTAACCCACATGGGATGGATGGGGACTGAGGTGGCTTTAGCTTGGATGGGTGCAAAGGACCATACAGCAATGAGGGAAATCTGGAGTTAAAAGGAGAAATTTTGAAGGGAGCATTGCAGTGAGGGCCATGCCAGTGATGGCAGCATGTGTGGCTCTGCCTGATATACCTACTTGTGTGTGGGTGATGTCACTGGGGATGGCTGGGACCCCACCTGTACCACACTCCTGGGCATCACCTGTGGTTCACACCATCCTTAAACTGCCGAGGATGTTTGGTTTCCGTGAAGGTGCTGGGCCATGACAGAGAAGCTGTGGCTTGAGCACTGTGTCCCTTTCACCAGCAGTAGCCTGGGGCAGGACCTTCCAGTGGGGTGGTGGAGGTGTGTCAGGTGCTGCACATGATTTCTCAGCAAACATGAACCAGAGCCCAGGAAGAAAAAAATTGGCTTGAGGATCTGTGCTGTGTCCCAACAGCATGATTTGGGTCTCAGCATTTACTGTGAGGGTGATGAGACACTAGAGCTGGTTACCCAGAGAAACTGTGGATGCCCCATCCCTGGAAATGTCCAAGGTTAGGCTGGACAGAGCTCTAAGCAATCTGATCTAGTGACAGATGTCGCTGCCCATAGCAGGGGAGTTGGACTAGATGATCCTTGAAGGTCTTTTACAACCCAAACCCTTCTGTGGTTCTATGATTTTGATACTTTGCTCCATTCATTGGAGCTTCTGTTCTCCAGGCTGTTGTGGCACTTTGGAGTAAAGAACTGGGTCCTGCTCACGTGTAAAATAAAAAACATATATTGCATCTGGCTCCAGCAGAAACCCCCTGCATGATGGCTTGTAGCATAGTCTCAGTTAGGTCCCTGCCTCGTAAAGTAGAAAATGCCTTTAAGGCCTCTTCCGTTTAGGCTCTGCATCAGAGGTATTCACATGCTATGAAAATACCTCAGGACTAAATTTTTTTGAGTGATAATCTGATGTTGGTCTTGGTAGAAAGGATAGGAGTTAGGGTTTTGGGGGGGATCGTGTAGCATCAGTCAGTGAATGCAAGGGTCAGGGCATCAGGAATTTTACCAGCGTGTTCTTCCACTTTGGGCATTTCCTCTGACACTGACGTGCCTAAGAAAGCCCCAAATCTCTGATGAATGCTCTTAACCATCACTCGGTGGAAATATTTTTGGGGTAGAGAAATGAGAACACTTGCCCCTTCCCCATTCACCTTGTATCACTGGGGTCAGGATGGCAATTCAGAGGCAGGATCTGTGCTTCCCCGTGGGTGGTCTCAGCCATACATATTCAAATCAAGCAACCAGGCATGTCACCTCAGCACAGCACGGGCTGAGAGAGGCACAGGGGCTTTCCAGCCCTGCAGACCATTATTAGTAATAGGGTTTGTGTGGTGTGTCTTGGTTCAAGCTGTGAACTGCCACCAGGCTCTAAAAACTGCTGTTGAGCCATGGTAATAGTATTGCAAGAAGTTTCCGAGAAGCATAATAACTTCCCTAAATATACATATATATATATACATATATATATATGTATGTCCTATGTGCGAAGATTTCCTTCTCAAATATCAGCCATCCCTTGTTATTACTCTTCTCTGGTGCTGAACATCAGGGAGGAATGAGATGGAAACCC
>VXBB01004265.1:739599-772983 GCA_013399915.1 Illadopsis cleaveri
ATATTATGTATAAAGATACTTGGGCATTTGTTTGTGCTGAAAGTTTGCTGACCTCAGTAAAGGGGATTTGTACTCTTGCCATCATTTGGGAAGCTCAGGCAGGTAGTGGATAAGGATAAGCAAGTGGTTGTTGGGGTTTTGCTTCTCTCTCTTTCAGTTTGGGATGGTGGATTTGGGGGCATGTTTGAGGGTTTGGTGAGTAGGTAGAACAATTTATAGCGACGTGAGTGGCCTGTATGGTAACTTCAAGATTGTGCCAGCTGAGCAACTAGATCAGGGATTACAGATCCCAGGGCACCTGAAGTCCAAATAGGTTTTTAAATCACACAGTTCATTTTAAAAGAGATAATTAAGTTTCTGAGCTCCTCAGTAATGCCTACAAATGTTCCTGCAAATGGCTCATGAAGCACTTGCAGTCTATAACTTCTGCCAGAGGAAAATGTGCTATTAGGTGGAAATTAGCTGCCCATGTGGCATTTTCTGTCTTGGAGTCTCAGGGAGTTTTACTGAGATGTGTTAATACAGTTGTGCTGAAGGTACTACTTGTCTGCACGCTCTGATAACCATCCTCATGTGAAATGAATCCCTGTGGAGCTGTTTGAGATGTTGCTGCTCCTAGTTCCCAACCTACCTGGTAGCCAAAAGCTGCTACCCACAGAGGCAGGGCTAAGGATGAGCTAATGTGCATCTGCCCCTTATCCCTTGCTCTGTATGAGCACAAACACATCTTGATTACTGGGAGAACTGGAGCACCAGGTGGGAAACTCAAATGGGGCATATTTATTCTGCCTCCCTTTACTGGGGCAGTGGAGGATTAAGGGCTGGAAGTGCACTGAGGTGGAGGCAGTGACATGTCAGGTGCTGAAGTTAGGCTTTGAGAGCAGTTTTGCCCTCTGGAAGTGTCTGCTTTTTTACATTTGACTGGTTGGCAAGGTAGGAGTCATCTCATGGCACCCCGCCCCCCCATGTAGGTCAGCAGTGCAGCTTTTGTTTTATGCTGCAGCCAGGGGAGATCTAGTCAGCATTGTCCACAGAGTTTAAGGTGTGATGGACCTGATGAATGGAACAAATTACACCTTCGTCTTCCTTGACTGTGTGGCAGATTCTTCATCACCTGCAAAAACACTCCATGCTGACCTGTTTGGATGCGGATGCCAAGGCTGCAAACACCTTTCTTTGATGAGATGTGGCGTGCCCCAGCCAGCTCACTCCGACTAGATACAATATTTCAGATGGCTCTAGTGTGGGTGAGACGAATCCTACACCTGCTGTAGCAGTGCTTGTGCCCCAGACTGTGGTGGGCTGTCTGGGGAGAGAGAGAGGTGTTAAAGCAGGTTTAGTGGGCCCTTCTTGCCACTGACTTTCCACTTTCCATCCATTTCTGAAAAAGATGGTGGTAAGATCAAGGCCAGCTTGGAGAAGGGAAAACTCTTCTAGGTCATTTGCAATTTGGCAGTGGCTGAGTCACCCACAGTCTGTGCACCCAGTGCATCTGTGACCCATGGATGTGATGAAGAGGCAAAATAGGACTTGAGGGCGTGGCACAAGAACAGTGTGGGATCTTTTCAGGAATAATACTGTTTAAAGCAGTACGGGGACAGTAAATACTGTCCTTTTCCTCAAAGATTTAATTAGTTTTGTGGCAAAGGTTGCTTTCTGTCTTGGCTCAAGGATTTCATAATTTTAACCCTTGCCTTCTGGAAGTCCACAGGCCATGTGAGCATGGGGAGCACAGGCTGATGGGCACTTGGTGAGCATTCTTACGCTGGTGCACAGGGATGGTTGTGTCTCTTTCCAGGTCCCAGCACCATCTCCCTTTCAGATGATCCCTGGTGCAGGTGCCTGGGGCTGGCTCTGCCATCTGTGCTGGTTATGGTGGCAGCAGATTTCCCCTCTGCCAGAGGGGTTCTCCGTGGCTGCTGCAGAGCTTGAGCAGGAAGCTGCTACAGCTGGCCCTGATACTGCAGTAGATCTGTAGATGTACTATGAACAAGGAGGAGGGGAAGCACCTGGAGACACATCTGCATTGGACCATGTCACACAGCTGTCCTAATGGGCAGCAAGCCCAGTCAGTAGGTCTGCAGACTGCCAGTGTCCTGTCCATATGGCCTCACCAGCCTGGCTGCATGTCCTAGGCAGTGTCAGCCTGTGCAAGAGACTGGTGCTTGTTTGGTTGTGTCTTAAAGCGTTGATTGCTGCCAGATCACTACCCTGAGCCTCCCCCAGCTTCATTTTTCTCTTTGCATTTGGAGTGGCAGCCTGAAAACACTCAAGCTAAACCCTGTGCCCCAACGGCTGCTCATCTGAAAGTGCGGAGCCAGCTCACAGCAGCTGCTAAAATATCAGAACTGAAGTGGGGAATGAAAAGTGAGATGGTGATTAAGACCCAATTTCCTGTCGTGGCAGTGTTCCTGCCGGCAGTGGAGACATTGGCAGCAGTGGTGTGAAATGTCTCAGCCCTCTGCCTTGGGCTGGCTGGGTGCTCACACTGCCCTGTGCTGCTCACTTGTCTCAGTGCTTTGCTGGTTTGGCTGAGCTCAAGGGGATGATGAGGATCCTTTTTAGGAAGAGGGGGAAGGGTAGGGAGTCCATGCAGGCTGGTCCTGGCTGATTTGGGGTTAGAAGCAGCCGTGGTGAGACCCAGGCCAGCCCTGAAGCAGGCTGATGTTATTTGCTTTGTGTTACTGGGAAGACATGAAAGAGTGCACAGGATTTGGGAACACTGGTAACACTGGTCCTCTGGATTTTTTTCTCCTATCTCTGCCAGTAATTTCCCTTGGACCCACCATTTAGGACTGGGAGAGAGGAAGATGCAAGAAAGAGAAATTGCTGCTAAAGGGATGGTGAAGCTGAGGCTGTTTGTTCCAAGGGCACACGCGTTGTTCACTTGTCCTACTGTTTGATCCCTCATCTACCTAAATGTTGTAAAAGAGCAAATGCATTAGAATTAGTTTATCTTTTTGGACTTCTTGCACCAGAAGTTCATTCAAGAGAAAACATGAAAAATGGATTACAAAGATGATGCTGAGCTGATGGCTCTTCCTCTGAGGACACTTCTACTTGCACTTACTAACATGCTGTATGTGTATGAGTGTCAAAGGCAACTTCTGGTTTCTTTCTCAACCTGGAAGTGCAAATCACTGCTTTTCTGTCTGTGCTCCAACAGCTCCTAAGTCTGTGCTGTAGAACCTGATGTGTTTCAGCAGTCCAAACTACATCATTGTAAATGGTATTGTTAATGATCGGAGCAGTAATGTGCAACACAGAGATGGGACTTCCTTACACTTCTTCATCCTTAGAAGAAAGCCAGTTGCAAAACCCACTACAAAGAGCCCAGAAGCTCACAGACCATGGTGTTTGCCCTGCACTTAGTGGTTACCCCATTTCTTTCTGCGTTTGAAAGTCAGAGCAGCTCCCATCACATGCCCCTCTTTAACCCACCATGGTCTCTCACTAACTTTTGCTCTGCAAAGGAGAATTACTGCTTAATTGCATGAGCAACCACTGCTTGAAACTATTGGTTTTTTCTCTTCCTGGCTTCTCTTGGGGCCCCTTGCATCTCCTCCAAGGGTGCCCCTTCCTCTGCAGTCATGCAGCACCCAGTGCCACCGTCATGGCTGGGAAGGCTTCTATTGTACAAGGTCATGTAACTGCCATGTTCAAGTCCGATCAGTTTGAAAGAAATGTAAATAGAAATGTAAATGTATTTTTCACAGAACAAGTAGTCAGCACATGGGAGAGACTCTCACAGACAGTGGTGCTGTTGGGGAAGATGTGCTGTTTCACAGCAGCCAAGGTAATTGCCCTGAATTGGTATCCTCTACTGCTATTACTTTCCTCCAGCCCAGAAGGTGTGCAGCCTGAGGCATGCATGGCCACCATGCAAAAGGCAAAGAAGGAGTCAGAGGGGACTGTTGATCCTGAGCCAGGCAGAGCATTGCACATCATCTTTCCTGTGTGAGGAGGGGCAGCTTTCTTTCAGAGAAATGACTTCCTGCGCTCACAAAGAGACTCGTGTGACATCCTCTGGCATGGGGGAGAGTAATATTTTGTACTCTTCTGGTGCCTTCTACCAGAGTTCAAAGTGCTTTTAAGACTATTTTCATAGTCCTGAGGAAGGGATGAGCAGTAGGTTTTGCATGAAATGTCCTTTCCTGCCAGGAGAACAGCACCCAACTGCAGCAGCTTCAGTGCTGGGAGCCAGAGCTTTTCCAATGTACCAACTTCTGCTGGCCAGCAAAGCACAGTGTCATTTCAGGAGTCTGGAGGAAGAGCTACCCAGAATTGTTTTGAGTATTTTGGGAGCTATTTTGAAGGAGAGTGGATTAAAGGAGAGGAAATAGTGCAGATGTGGAAGGTAAGCAGCTGCATTTTGAGCAGGCAGGACAAGTATGGCTTTCAGGTGATAGCAGGGAACAGACTGCAGATGAATTTCTCTGTGTGATGCCACCATACAAATACAAAACACTTTCTTCTTTGACAGAGAGATCTTGCACATCAATCTAAGGAGGAAACTATGCTTGGTTGAAAGAAACAGCATAGGCTTGGTCTGTTGGCACCTGGCATATTCCCTAGTCCTAGTTCCCTAGGCCAGCAAGAGTATAGAAAACATGAAGAATATGGAAAAACAATAAACTTTCTCCTAGGATCCAAGCCAGAGTGTTCTTCTGGGATGATCCAAATGTCTTTAACTAAACTCCTGCAACTGAGAATGGCAGTTTTGTTGGCATCTATTAGTCACAGCACAGAAAGGCAGCAGGTTATGTCACCATCCTGACTTCCAGGTGATGGTCACAGAGCAGGGAGGCCATGGCAGAAGTAAGAGATTTGGTGAAAGAGGAAAGATCTGCTGTAGTGAAGAGACATGGGAGATTGGACAGGATGATCCCAGTGTCCATGTCAGTCTGTGGAAGAGAGCAAGTGTGGGCAGCTTGCTAGCGTGTCCTGATGTCACTGAGCATGGCATGCAAATGGCAGCTCCTCATCCTGTGGTCTGTGCAGAGCTCTGTGGCCATCCACTAGCCTGTCTTGGATGGCTTCTCCAGTGTGATCCATATTCCTGACCACATCTATCAAGCAGTGCTGCCATATGGTGTAAGTTGGGAGCTGCATGGGAGAGCAGCTGGAGGAGACCCTGGCATGAGCCACTTCCAGTGGTCTCCCTGCTGCTTTCTGGCTTTGCTCAGTCTGGTGGTGAAAGAGGTGCTCCCACCTTGCAGTGTGTCCAGCCCAGCCCAGAGGCTGTGGGTCACGCTTGATGTGCCTTCCCTTTGCCATCTATACCAGCTTGGCTTGCTTGCCAAGTCCATGTTCAGCATGGCAAGTGTCAGCAGCACAGCCAAAAGATTGCCAGGATGTGTTGGATTCTGTTTACAAAGTCCGTAAGGAGATGGAAAAGGTCATTTTGTCTGGAGCAGGGTAGGAGGAAAGAGGCATAAGGAGTGGTGCTGTGTGGATTTGTTTCATTTCCTTGAGGAAAACAAAGCATCTCTGCAACAACTTGATGATCTTGGAGGTCTTTTTCAACTTTAATGACTCTGTGATTCTGTGACAGGAGAGCAGCAGGGAAATAAAAACTGAGATAAAGAAGAGATAAAAAATTGAGATAAAGAAAGAGATAAAAACTGGCTCGCTCCTTAGCAACCTTCTCTTGCATCTCTCTTCAGTTGGTCTCTTTACTACCAACAGTAGGGACTACAAAGGCAGAAAAAAACTCCAAAAAGCCACGAGATGAGTTTTGAATGGATGCCAAGGTTGATTTAATTAGATGTATTGAATTTGTTAACTTCTGAACGACGTGGCTGTCACGCAGCACAAGTGACAAGCTGTGAGCGGCGAGGGCAGCGCGGCACCGACCTGCCAAAAGGCTCAGCAAAGCAGAAGGATTGACCTACTTCCCTCGGCTCCACGGAGAGCATAGGCGGGTGCCCTCCGCTCGCTGTTGCTGTGCTCCCTGCAGGGCTGTGCGTCCCTCTGTGCAGGGGAGAGCTCACTGGGCTGGGGGCTTCTGGGCAGCCCAACATTGCCCATCATCTCCAGCACAAGCTGGGGCTGGGTAAATGTCTGTGTGCCCTTGGGAGGCAGCTCGCTCAAAGCAAAGGTGCCTGCTTTGTGTGCTGACTTCTGTCTTCTGGCTGACACTGATTTTCTGCTTCTCCCACCTAGTGCACCATTAAAAAAATACCAGTGTTCTCTGATAATGGGCCTAAATGCTGTTGCAGCTGATAAGGATGATAAAATCACCCATGCACACTGCCATGGCAACCTACGGCAATTGCTCTTTGGTCTTGATGTGTGTCTGCTCTTTAGTGTGAGTGCAGACGTGTGGGTTTGGTTGAGACTCAGCCTGGGAATCACCTGAATCTGGAGGATTTGTTTTCTGTTATGAATTCTGACATGGAGCCACTGAACGGCTCCTTGTCTTGCTGGCCACCCTCAGCATGGAGCAGAACATGCTTCCCCTCGTACCTTGCTGGAGCCCTGGCGGTGCAAATTCCATCTTGAAAGATTTGTCAGTGCTGGGAAAGAGGCTTCTGAAAGAGAAATTTGCTTCTAAATGAATTCCGTAATGGTTATCAAGAGGATCTGCTAGGTGTTTGCTCCCAGATGTGCCATCGTGCAATGCATGTGTAGATCCAGAATCCTCCCTGCAGTGACCACAGGATCCCTGCGAGATCAGTGTGGTGCCTCATGGACAAGTAACATTCCAGCTAGAGAAGTCCGAACAACTGAGTGGCATTCTGATGTTCTGCACCTGGTACCAGCCATGAGCCAAACTCCACGCATTTGTTTGACAGTCTTCTCCATCTCTCATTAGTGTAGATGCAAAAATATGTCCTGTCAAACCATGTCTGTTAAGTGCTGAAGAGAGATTGTGGATTTCCTAACTTCCAGCATAGAAGTGGTGCTGTTGTGATGGGGAGTGTTTGCCAAGACCTTTGGAGCTCGACGACACCAACAGAGATGTTTGTGAAGTGCACAAGTATAGAGGTACTGCATGAAACCATGGTCTGGGTTGTGCTGAATATCGCTGTGCGACTGAATGAGATGCTGACGTGAAGGGGATAGGCACGCCATCAGCCTCTTCTGATTATTATCAGTATTAAGCCCAGATTGGTAACACCAGGCCAGGTAGTCACCTAGGATGGTGGGGAACTTGCTATTTCAGTGGGGAAATGAGACAAAGCAGCATTGGGAAAGTTTAGGTAGGTCACACAGAGAAGAAAACTGGGGTGTTGTTTTCCACCACCCAAGCGCTGGCCTTTTCCTCTTCTTGCCTCAAGTGTGTCTGCTTTTCTTGGTGCTACAACATCGCTCAGCTGGAGGAGAGAAGGGTTGCTTGAGTGAGGAGATGAAAGAAGAAATGTCATTTCATTGAGCAGTGTCAAGAATATACATGGGAAGAAGATAATGAGGGCAGATGGAAGGAATCCAGCTGTCTTCTTCTGCAGAGAAAAAATCTGTAGCATTGAGGCTGCTTTCAGGGTTCATGATTCAGCTTTCAGGTCAGTTGTTGATAGTTAGGATGTTTTCATTTTGACTTCATCTGTTGACAAGGCAGTAAGAGCTCTGTGAGGACATGTATCTCTCCATCACATATGACTAATTGTACTGGGACAGCCGCAAGCACAATAACACTTCTGTTTTCCTCCAGAACAGCTCCATTACAGACTGCCTGGTAGCTGAGCCCCAGCAAGTGTTTTTGCAGTTTTGCTGATTGTGCAGCCCAGATAACCTGTGAGAGAGCAAACATGGAAAGTGTTGAATATTCAGCTCAAAAACCAGAAAACAGACTTGTTTCGCTGCTTGTCTGAACTGAGCTTTTAACTGCGTGTTGTCAGTGCTTTTCAGGAAACTCATCTCGTCTGGGACACGTCATCTGGCAGCGAAGTGCTCCCATTTAGGGGCAGCCATCAGTTCTCCAAAGGCCAGAGCTCATGGCTAGGCACTGTTGTCTTTGCAGCTTAGTTTTGTGTTTTATTTTTCCCATCTCCTTGGAGAGCAAAACTCAATCTGTGCAAAACAGATGCATTTTTAAACAAGATTTGTCTTAGTTTTACACTCAAAAAACTGTCTCCAAAAAAGCCAGTGTGTAGCAGAAGCTCGCAGAAGACTTTCTCCAGATGTTTGCTGCTGTTGATCCTATTTCTGCAGCAACCCAGGAGTTTTGGTGCAACGTAAAAACTGAATTTATACTTCTTGGCATTAAACTGGTCACCCTCTGCTCCTCAGGGTAACAGCTGTATTTATGCATGAAAGCCATACTTGCATTCCTCAAGAAGTGTGTCGGCACAGATGATCCTCTGACCTCAATATATCAGCTCACTGGTCAACAACCTTATGCAGAAAGAGCTTTGGTGTGCAACTCTTCCACTTGATGAGTTTAATCTATGTATAGATTACAACAGAAAGTTCTCTACAAGAGACTGTGCAGGTTTAAAGCTGCCCTTGCCTTTGATGAAATCATTGCTTGCTCCTCAAGGAGATCTGTGATATCTGGAATCTGCATTCATAGTGTGCAGGTGGGCAGTCTGTCCAACATAGGGAGGTAGTGGAGATCTTTGTGACTCTTCCTCTGTCCCTTTTCCCTAGGAGGGAAGCCAGTTTTCCTGCCTGCAGCCAGGCACCCCTTCTGATTTAGGAGTGCAAGACTACTTCTGTCATGATGCTTGTCACAAGGCCATAGTTTCTGTCTAGAAACTATATGTTAGAGGAATGAGTAGTTGAAGTATGATGCACTAGGAGGTAGCCAGTCAGTGCAGACCTTCTGAGGGCATTGACTTCTCGTAACAAATTCACCAAAGGTCCATTTCTGTCTGTTTCTCCTCTCCTTGCTATGTTGGCTTTGTTGTTGGAGGACAGGAGTTACCTAAGGAGCTCTGAGCAACTGAATAGAGGAGCTGAGCTTGGGATGTGAACTTGGCAGCTGCAGACACCAAGGAGGAGACTGCTCTCCTGAAAGTGTGAGAAATCTCTGGACACTGACGGAGTGTGCATGGCATTATGACTGTGATCTGGCCTGGATGAGTGCTCCACAGATGCCGCTTGCAGGGGCTGATGCATGTGTCTGCAACTCTTAAAAATAAGGATGTTGCCAGATGTCCCCTCTCAGCCTTGAGCGTGGTTCCCGTCATTCCCGTTGGATGCCCTGCGGTGGGAAGAGCAGGCGTGCTGGCTGCCAGTTCAGGTCTAAAAATGATGTCTGTGCAAAGTCCATCCTTGTCTGGACTCCAAGGGGCTGCTGTGCACAAGGCCTTCACACAGTTTCCTTAACAGGCTCCTTTTCACTTTTTCCAGGGACTTGCACTGTGCTTCATTTCAGAGTGATCCAGTGAATTAACATATTGTTGCTGCTGCCTGGGTAATTGCATGCCCAGGGTCTGCTCTGCTCCAGCACAGTCTTCCTGGCTTCTCAGACAGAAAGCATCCTTCTCCTTTGGCAAACAAGGTTGCAAAGTATTGCACTGAGGCCTAGCTCAAAGACTGGAGGAATGGGAGGGTGGAAAGAGGAGAGGGAGTCTGTTTTTGAAGGTATATCTGGCTTCAAGAGCTTACCTATCAACAAGGAGCTGGAGATGGGGTTTTTCAGTCTTTATTTCTGTACAAAGGTACTCATTTTAAGTGAAGTTGTGGTTTTCTTGCTGATTTATGCAGACATTGGTATAGGTGCAGTTACAGAAATTTAGTTTAGCACAAGTCACCATGAGGATTCAGAACTGCTTGAAATGAGCTGTCCTGGGTCACACAGGAATTTCAGCAGAAGTTGAAACTGAGTGGTCTGATACCCTCTTTGTACTGAAAATAAAACTCTTTGAATAGGTAGGTGTAAAAATGCTTGCTGGTCTCACTTCCAAGTACGAAAATGCTCACATGTGTATAAACCCTTACAGTCTCTTCCTGTGAGACAAGACCACATCTCAGAACACGTTGGTGAGCATATTATCAAAGCCGGATGGGTTTCTTAATGTGGATGCAAGTTTGCATTTTTGAAAGATGATATTTGGTCAGGATTGACTTCTGGTGGGGAGCTGGCATCCCTTAGGCAATGGTCTCCACACAGAAGTGTGAGTATGTGCAACATGAGGAGGGCAGCTTTACTTCCCATCACAGCTCGGCTATCAAGCAGAGGCATGAAGAGGATGGGGAGCATCCAGACTCAGGGATAGTGGAGAGGAAGTTGATTTATGGCTCTGCCACTGACTTTCTTGGTGACCTGGGGCAAGAAAATGAACCTCTCCTTTTCCACCTCCTCCTCTTCTGCCCACCCAGCACATGTGACAGTTGCCTTGTAGTTTGTATGGGTCCTTCTAAAAAGCTGGAACTTGGTAGTGCTATTGATAAAGTCCCTTTTCATCTTCTCAGTTGCGAACATTTCCTGTCCTTTAGCAACAAAAGCTATTTTGACTGAAAGCAAGACATTTTTCCAACACTGTGACAAAAGGGATGGAGAGGATGGTATGGCCATGTTGACAATGTAGCTGGGTCATCCTGCACCAGAGCTGGGCAGTTTGTGGGACAGAGGGAAGGCCTCTTGAGGCATCTCCATCCTGTGGAATAGAGGCTGCTGCCTGTGGCAGTACATGGAGAGCCCTTTTGTGATTGGCCTAGCCATGGGGCTTAGGGAATCCTGCTTGTTCTATAACTATGTGTGTGTATTTATGCACATACCCAGGGGGGAAAGATGGGATGCAGATGCTGCAGTGTGCTGCAGATGAGACATGGACACAGGTTCCTTGGCCACTGACGCCCCAACTGAGATGACCAGTTGCATGTGGAACTGCCTGCAGGACTGGGGTTTGTCGTATTCCAAGAGGAATGTAAGGCACAGTGCCCAGGGGTGCATTCTGGGCCTTCATGGTTTTGGGATGTGGTTGTTTCTCTAACTCTTTCACTTGGGGGATATCATGGTCCCTGAGTGCTGAGTGATTCCCACCCTTTCCTCTGAAGCCTTTGCACCGGTGGCAGTTAGAAGATGGCCTGTAGGATAATAGAGGCTGAAAGGGATCTTGGGTAGGTCAGCTGTGAGATCAGACCAGGTTGTTCATGACTTTGCTTGGTCAAGTCCTGCCTTAGGTGAACTCAGCTGTGTTCCCAGTCACCTCCCTTCAGGTGCTGGGGCTGCTGCTGCATCCCTCAAAGTCATCTCTTGCCCTGGCTGAACAAGCCCAGCTCCCACAGCCTCTTCTCTTTGGGCAAGTCCACCAGTGCTCCTCCTCTGCACTTGCTCTAGGTTGTCCATGTGTTTCTTGTATCAAAACAAGATGCACTGTCTAGATGGGGTCTAATGAGTTCTGAGATCTCCTGGCTGTTTCTGCTCCTGCAGCCCTGTATTGTTGCAGTTTCTTTCCTAAGGTCCAGTTGGCCTGTGGTCTCCACAACTGTCCCAGTCTTTGAGGAGTGGCAGAGCTGCTGGGACATGGGGCTGTGCCTAGGTGATCACTTAAATAGAACCCCTGTAACCATGCTTGGAAAGCCTGGGTGTTTCTCAACAGCCAGGAGGGAAGAGGAGCACAGAGGAGCCCTGGGGTGGCAAAGACTTCTCCCTGATAATGGTGTGGGCTCCCATAGGGAGAGACACAGAGCCAAGACATATGAGGCAATGACCTGAGTTCTGCAGAAAAAAGCAAGGAGGTGGAGTGTTTTAACTACCACCGTCTCACTTACTCATCTGGAAAGCAAGATTTTACTCTCTGCTGTGCTTCCCGTGGGGCTGTGACTGTTGATGACCACGGAGAGCTGAGGTCCTGCAATACCAGTGCACAGGGCTGTGTAAAATACCTCACTGTGCTCACTGCTGGGCTTGAACCCCAACCCCTGGGAGCCATGTGCAGAGGAACAGTATGTATCTATGTATGTATATCATTCTCAAACAAAATGCTGCAATTCCATGCTATGCTGCTGAGTTGGTGTGTGAGTTTTGAAGCAGCAACCTATATTCTTGACGATCCAAGAGCCTTGGGAAAAGATCAATTTTTTATGCTGTACTAATTTAATAAATGTGTTTTTTAGTGTAGGAAGGTAGCAATAAAAGACAGAAAGGAGAAAGAAAAGACAAAGACCTGTACTATAGTTTTGAAGGTTTTCTGCTTTTCCGTTCATGTTCTTTTCAGGAAATGAAATTGGCTATGTATGGTATAGGATTGAAACCACATATCACAAGCCACTGTCAAGTTAATGAAGTGACCACATTGAAAAAGTAGTGAAAAATGGGTTCTTACTGGTACCTTCCTAGCCTGTAGGAATCCTGGCTGTGGCTTGTGATTGTAGTAGGGTGAAGATTTGCATTTTCAAGTTGGCGGTTTTCCTTTTTGCTCTTCCACTTCCTACAAACTAATTTGGTGCAGTGTTAATTGTGAATCTGGAATGCAAATCAACTCACCTGCTTGTTTTTTCTTTCATTTTCAGATTTTCTAACTATGGATGCTCTCCTGAGGAGGTGCATTATGTGCTGCTGCCCCTGGGATGGGACGCAGAGCAAGGAGTGAAGAAGAGCTGTGATGTGCTGCTGCAAGATGCTTTTGTGAGGAGAGAGGCTTTCTGGGTGTCATGCGGTGCTGAAAGACATTTTACTCTTGGCAGCAGAAATCCTTATCCTTCTTTTTTTTTTTTTTTCCCCTCAGGACTGATGCTATTTCNCCCAATTTTTTTTTTTTTTTTCCCCCCCCCCTCAGGACAGATGCTATTTCCTGTTAGAAATACTTTGTATGCAAATCAAGGTGGTACAACAAGAAAAAAGTCCTGAAAGTAATCACACTGATAAACTCAGCCCACTGGGGAATTCCTGCTTATCATTTATCTTTTTTTTTCAGTTCTGTACAAGATACCTCTTTGCTTGTGCTCCCTTACAGTCTTTAATGTTTGTCCTGCCAGACCTCTTGCTTATGAACTACAGTGCTTGCAATTTGCAGGTCTCCATGTCAGTCTGCACAAACAAAAGGCAGTAAGTGCTGGAAATTGGGGTTAACAGTCCCTGTGTTTCAGCTTGATCTTGCATCGATCTGGTTTCTGATTTCTGAAGTCCAAGCCAGACGTGAGCCTCACACTACCGATTGCTACGTGCCTGTAGTGATCTACCTGGAAAGGTGATCCCAGAAGCCTCAGGAATGAAAAAAAGAGAGATAAAACCCAAAAAGAAGCTAGCAAAAAAAAATTACCTAGTAACTTAAACAGGAGCAAGATTTGACCTGAGGCACATCAGAAGAGACGGTGTGGGCAGCACTGCACTGATGCAGTAACACAAGTTGATCACCTTGTTGCTCAGCAAATCAAACTCACATAGATTCACAAACTGGTTTGGGTGGGAAGGGACCTTAAAGATCATCTATTTGAATTCCCTTGCCATGGGCAGGGACACCTTCTATCAGACCAGGTTGCTCAGGACTCCTTCCAACCTGGTCTTGAACATTTCCAGGGTTTGGGCATCCACAGCTTTCCTGAGCATATGCTCAGCTTGTGCCCTATAGGCATCCCTGTAAGTGGATGGGGCTGAGCAAAGCCTNATTTGCCACAAGCTAGCAGCTGAAATGGTGAAAAATAAATGAGAGTTGCAAAATCATTATGGTAGCAGTAATGAAAACTGTGAGGCTTATACTTAAACTGGCTGTGGGGTTTCACTCCGTCCTGTGCACTGTTGTGCTGTGAAGACTGCCACTTTTACCTACTATGACCACCTCAGGATGAATGATCTGAAAGCAGAGCTTTAACTGTTGGTTACCCAGGACCTCAAAAAACAGTGCTTTTGGCTTTTTCAGAAGCAATACCTTTTCAGCTGAACCCCTGTGAAGTCTGAATTCCTTCACTGTCAGTGCAGTTACGTGGCCATACAGCATCATTACATGATGATTTCTGCAGCTTTGTGTGTACAGAAATAGGGCCCAGCTGTTCCTTCTTCAGGTGCACTTTTGTTTCACACAGGTTGTGCTGGTTTGGATTGCACCGTACACATTAACACAGAGTTTTAGTTGATGTAAGAGTTTCAATGCACAAAGTTGTGGTGCCTGAAATCTTAAAAGAAGTGCACTTTTGCTCTGCCTTAAAACAGAAGTTTCACATGCAGTAAAACACTAGGTGTTTTGTGTAGACCTGCCGTGTTAGGTGTCTAAATCATAAGCCTACGTGTCCTGTTCTTCTCCACATGGATACTGCTCCTGTTGCCATAGTCCTGGGTCTGGCGTAGTAGCAGGACCTCACGGACGGCTGGGAAAGCCATGGCCAAAGGTGGTACTGCTATCACCTCACAAAAAGTATGGCTGTAACCATGTGCAATTAAATGTGGGCTTCAGCTCCCCTGAGACACTCTGCACAAACATTCAGTACCTTTATTAGCAGCACACGCTGACCACAGCCAGCTCAGCACCTCCATGAGCTGGAGGTGCACCTTCACCTGCTCTGCAGGTGAGATTAATCCCTCTGTGGGGGGAGCAGAAAATGGAGCCAGGCTCATCCCAGCAGAGTCTGAAGCACAGGACCATAGATATCCATTCTAAGAATTTGTTTTCAGCCCAAGTTTGACTGGAGCACAAATGCAGACAGAGGGTGAGAAAGTATCTCTTTGAAAGTGGCAATAAAAAAGACACTGTTGGAACGAACCTGGCCTGGTTTTATTAAATGTGTATATGGTTACTTAGTGGTGAAAAGGAACTGGAGTGGATTTAGGAGATGGTTCCTGAAGCCCCCTCCCATCCTCCAACACAGGCTGTTGTTACAGAAAAGTCTCAAGGCTGGTGCCTGGGCTGTTGTGGGTCTGTGGGTGGAGGAACTTAATCACCAGGGTTGTTGTCAAGTGCTGCACTTACGAGATACAAGGAATAAGTGCTTGTGTTAATTCTCTGCTTAACATAAATACTTTTCATCTAATAGGAGTCTGGTCTTCTGGCCTTCTGGACTGCTGCCATTTTGGGTTTGTTTCCTTAAAAAAGGAAAAAAGAAAAAAATTTCTTTCCCCATCAATGCAACCAACCACAGATTTTTGAAAACAAAAAGTCAGAAGGGGATGTTCAGCAGGGAGCTGTCTTTTTACTAGGCTGACTTTTCAGGAGTAGGTTTTGAAGTGGATTTTGTTCTGTCCACTCAAGGTCTCTGCTGTGGAAATATTTATTGCTGTGAAACTGTAGCAAGCTTTATAAGTGGCCGGAAAGACTACTTTTGTAACCAAACAAATGTGCTTTCCCTACAAGTCACACAGGTGTACATTTGGAATTTTCTTGTCTTGTTTTGCACCGAAATAATTTTTCCACTGTGTTATCTGGAGTGGGAAAATGAGTGGACCTTGAGTTGCATTTTAATACAGATTTCATCCATTTAATCACAGCAGAAGGGTACATAGAGATTCTCTGTTACTCTTCTTTTTCTGTGTATTTGCTAAGTGTTTTGTGCTTTAGAATCTCTGTTTTCCCTCCTTTTGATGGTTTGAGAGTTTTGATAGAGGGGGCAAAAATGCTTAAAAGTTTTAATGTCCTTGGGAAGACTACAAAAATTATACAGTAGTGAAGAGATGCAAGCAACCTGTAGAAGAGCCAGTTTTTGACAGCATAGGAAGTGGTTAGCGCCTCATTGGACATCCTCACATCAAAGCTGGACAGTGGGCTGCTTGAGATACTCTGTTTGAACCACAAATTGCTGGGCTTTGGGCAGAAATCACTATATGAAATTCTGTGGTCTTTATTAGGCAGGCGGACAGTCAAAATAATTTTGCTGGTTTCTCTCAGCTCTTAGAATTTATGAATCACATAGTCAGGGTGTTCTGGGGGGGGGATTGAGTTTCCATGAAAAGTTTGCCTTGGTAGCATGCAGACAACAGAACCCCATCTGTTCTCTTGTCCTTTCGTCATGCTGTGTTGCTTTTGAATTGTTCCATAAGGAGGATGAAATCAGGCTTGTTATTTAAATTTCAGTATGGGTGGCCAAAGCAACTCTACCTTGGTTATTACAGGTCTCCTGTGACCACAGGAATGGATGGTGCCTTCTGCCAGACCTGATTTAACAAACACCTGAGGACCAACTCATCTCTGCAGCATAGCCCATGGGAATTGTGTGCCAGGGGATCCTGCAGCAAGGCAGTGTCTGGGGATATCTCCTTGTCCTCTTTAGTAGCAAGAATGTAATCTGCCCTCGTAGGCTGGTATCTGATGAAATAGCACAGTGTGGAAAAAAAAACCAACCCCACACTCATTTATGGCAGTTGAATGTGTATAGTTAGGAACAAAGAATTCAGGTTCTTGTCTGAAGAGCATTGGAGCCCAGCTGGGGAGCAGTGTCAGAGTCCATGGGATCCTCGTGTGTGACCATGTGAAAGCAAGCTCATGATGGAGCTGTGAGACAGAAAGGAATCCTGCAACTCTGCAGAGCAAGTAGAAGCAGGGATGTGACTTGTGACTTTGTCCTTTTAAAGGGGGACACGCTGCCTAGTGTCTGTACTTGAAGAAGGGAGGAGAAGTGCCAGGAAGAATTCATGGAAAGCCACAGATGACTTGGGTTTGCTTTGACTCCAGGCTCGATGAGTGCAGTGTGTTTGGTTAATTGGGATGAAGGCTGGCAAGGGGGTGACTTGATTGCCACATCTCGAGGAAGAAAGTTTTGATCAGCAGGTTTGGGGTAAGGAGGAGTCCTTAGAATTTCTATGTCCTTTTCCAGGTTTTAGAGGAAATGTCTCTCTCGCATTGCAGGTTTAGTCTAAAATATTTGGCTTATTGTGTAGGGGTCTTGGGTGAAAGGGACAGATATGCAGTAGTGAAGGCAGGATGGATTATTTGAGTCTTTCTGCCTTTATGCTCAGAGCTCTGGTACTCTCCAGCACCTTCTTCCCTCAAAGAAGGGAAGCACCTTCTAACCCTCCCCGGGATAGGGAAGTTCTGCCACAACACTGGGCATGGTGTAAACTGTCAGGACAAAATGCTTTGGAGCCATCTCACCTTAAGACACATGTCTAAGATATCTGGCTTTCCCTCTGGTAATGGTTGTTGTCCTCTAGCAATTATGTGGGAGACCAGAAATCTGGCTGAGATGTGGTCTCCTGTGCTTTGGATGTCTGAAGCTGCATGAAGTGAGTGCCCCTCTCACTGCCTGTGTGCATGATGAGGAGTTAGTGGAACCAAGAACTTAACAAAGAACTATCTGACACCACCTGAGATGAAAATAATATGGAAACTTTAATCAGCTCTCTGCAGCTGAGCAGTCCCTGGAGGTCCTGTACCAACCCTGACCCACTTGCTGAACCCCAGCAGTGCAGCACTGGGCATTCCTCTGCCTGCCTTCAGAAGAATGAAAGGACAGCAGTATAAACAGAGACAAGTACAGGTGACAACAATCAGTGGTAAGTCTTTAATAAGAAAGGGCAGGGGTATTTTGTTCATTATTAAAAGCAAACCCACCTCTGCAACATTTCTCTTCCTCAGAAAGGAGAAAGGTGTTCACAGAGGTTTGTTTTCAACCTGATCAAATGTTTTCCCAGGTCTTTCCCTGCACCCTGGCTCGTTCCATCCCAGTCTTTCCAGCCATGCCGTGTTGGGAAGCAGCTGTGAGCATATCCTCAGGGCTGAGTTCTAGCATGGTAACGGTCCTGGGGTAGACTGCTTTGCAGGGATGGAGAGAGGGCTGTTGCTGCTGGCAAGGAGCAGCATGACTCTTTTGCCAGTTGTCCCATTTTGCTGTCAGGATGGCCTCCCATGATGGCTCATCATGAGCCCAGCCTCCCATCTCTAAGCTCCCTAGAGATGTTACCACTTTGCCATGGCTTCAGATTAGGGCATCTGAGTGGATAAACAGCAGTGGGTAAAAATCAAAGCCAAAACCTCTGGGCTTTGAGAGGATGATAGCAGTGGGTATTTGTAGCAAACTATAACCCATATCCCCTTTCCAGGTAGATGTTGCTGAGAAGATGATTCCCATGTGCTCCTCAGAAGGGCTGCTGAGCTGCCAGACAAGCACCAAGCTTTCCCCTTCCTGTGTGTATCCATTCTGCTGGCTGCAACCCTTGCTGGACCCTGGGAGGATGCAAGGCTCTGGCACTCCCTGGGCTGCTGAGGCCTGGCCGGAGTCCCCAGGCAGAGCGATGCTCCAGGGCCTTTAAATGGATGTCCAGAACAGGGAGGGAATAAAGCTATCTCCTCCCTGGACACAAACCACATCGATTTGCTGGTGTTTTTTTCTTATTTTTTCTTTTGGCTGTCTGAAGTACAATCCTCTTTCACCTATTTGACATTAATTCACTAATGGATGGCAGAAGGTTTCGTGTTTGATTTTTAACGGAAAGAGTTATGATGCAATTAAAACCTCACATCCATTATGTATCTTTGAACCATGTGAAAAGTGAGTTTTTACAGAAAACGTGAGAGTGGTGAGGGTTGTGGAATAAACTTTTAATGCCTGAATTTTATTCTAAGTTTTGAATGAATGAGGTATATTAAATGGGATGGAGAAAGCTGTGATTTTTGTGATTTTCCCCTTTTTCTTCCTTCGGTGTTGTTTTTTTTGTTTTGTGGGGAGTTGTTTCTGTTTAGCTTTTTTTTTTTTTTTTTGGGTAATCAAAATATTTACTCCACAAGTTAAATGATTTCTCATATACCAGTTAGTGTCAAAAGAAAAGTGAGGATGTGAAGAGGCCAAACATTGAGGTTTAGTTATCTCCTATTTTATCCTTTTAAGCTACAGCAAAATGGCAGTTGTTTCATTTTGACCCACTTTCAAATGACATTAGCAAATGAATACAGAATGGGAAGGATAATCACGTGAACTTCAAAAATGCAGCAGGTCAGGACAGGAGAGAACAGCAACAATCCCGCTCTGACCATCTGCCCAGACTGGGGCGTTTTAGTGTATCCTGCAACATTTTTTATGTCACCAGTAACAAATTTCCAGTGATTGGAAGGGGATAAGGAAAAAGGAGCCCCCAGTCCTGCTTTTCCCATTTTCCTTGGCTCCCTTTCAGGTGTCAGCAGCGTGCATCTCACAGTCACTGCAGCTGCATCAAGCACTTTGTTCTTGTGTAGAGCCCATCGGTGCAGATAAGTGCAAGAGGGTGCTTGCTCTGGTTCCTGAGCTCTGGAGCCTGCCATTAGTGCCAAGGCTGAACACAAAAGCCTCACCCAGAGGGAGGGTACATCACCTTCAGTTAGCAGCAGGGAACTCCTTCCAATACTCTCAGTGCCCACTGAGCTCACCCACATCTCTCCTGGGATGGACCTCTCTCTTGTGGGAGGATGGACCTTTGGCTATGATTTATCCAAGATTTTGCTAAGCTGCTCTTCTTCACAACAGGTCTGCTTTTCCAGGGAAGGCATGCCAGCAGCTTCCTCTGGATTGGGAAAAGTCAACTCCACAGTTTCTCTCTTCCTGGAGAAGCACGTTTGATTTACCTTAGGAAATTAGTGCTTCTGCATGGACCTTGATGGATCTAGGCTATATGGTTGGTGTTTGGTTCAGGAGAGGTTAGTGGCATTTCTTAATCACTATCGAAACAGTTCACTGTCTGATAACTTTGGCATTCCCAGCTTCGGCCTTACAGCAGAAGCAGCAGTGCTTTTTCTTCCATGAGTCCCTGATTTTTTTCTGGCACTTGTCAGATGTAGGGAAGGGTGATCTTAGTGTTGCATCTCTTGAGATATTCCTCACTGTTATCCTCAGCCCGTGCCTAGGAAAGATGCAACATGAGCTGGTTATCTATGAAAAAGAGTGGTTTTTGAATGATTGATAGGTGGGAATCTTCCAGTCTCTGCCTGTCTACTTTTCTCACTGAGATTGAGGCATCGCCTCTGTCTTCTGTCCTTATTCCCATTTTGGTGACAGGAAACAGGCTGGCTGAGCAGCTACAGAAAAGGGAGCAAACCCAAGGGATGTGGGGTGCTGATATAGCTCCCCAGTGTTGGGAGTGATGCTTCTGGGAATGCCCAGCCTCAGGTGAGCATGGCAGTGACACCCTTAGAGTGGCTCTCTCCTGCCTGCCTTGGACCTTGTAGCCCCAGGGTATGAGTTACTACCAAAAATTAACACTGTCTCAGCCAGGTCAACAAAGAAATACTACTCTCTGCTCATAACTGGAGGGAGATAAGGCTCTGCTTGGCTTCTTTAGAGCTGCCTGGAGTTTGTGTACAACTCCATATCCAAAGCCTCCCTTTTCCTGATGCCTGACCACCAGGTGACAAGCAGAGGTACAAAATCCCTGTCCCCAGCCATCTGCAGAGAGAGGAGTTACCCAGGGAGCAGCTGTGGCATTGCTCCCTGAAGCTTGTGGAAGTACTACTGTTTCCAGATGTCCTGCCTGTCCCCTGCATATCCAGTCATGTTTATTTAACCTCTGCAGCAGATTGGGATTGGAAATCAAAGGGATAAAACACACTTTGGGGTCTGAATGGTTGCAGAAATCTGGGGCAGGAAGATGGGAGCAAGGAGTGATAATGTGCAAAGCCACTGCAGGTGCTGGAGCAACAGAGGGTGAACCAACCCTTTGCTGCCCTCCCACCAGCAGGCTCCCACAGAGATGTGCAATTCAAACAGCAGAGACCTGGAGAGGGATTTGCTCCTGACTTTTGGCACCTCCTCTTGCCCTGGTTGGCAGCCATCATTGGATGTGTTGCCTCATGCCAAACTTATTCATAGATGCCTAATCCTCTGCAGCCAACCAGCTCGGTGTCGAGGACTTCCTTCCAGGAGCCAGATATGTCAGTACCATTATACATGTGGATCTTGAGTGACTTGTGCAAGGCCAGGCAGCAAGCTTGTGGCTGAGCAGGTGTTGAAAACCAGCTCTCCAAGCTTCAAGTTGGCAGCCTTTCCACCAGGAAATCCTTCGTTTAACTTTCCACCACAGCAGATGGGGTTGCATCGATGTAGGAGGGAAGTCTCCATGCACTCGTGCATTTCTTCCCGTCCATCTTCACCTCCCCACACTTCTCCCTGAAGGCATCTTCCCTCAAGGTGAAGAAATACTTCTTACTGTCCAGGAGAGAGCAGAGAGGGAGCTGGATTGCCTCTGGCACCATGCACTGAAGAAAAGAATGGAATAGTTTTAGGCAAGGTTCAAGGCAGGTCATACAAGTTTGCAAACGGCTTCTGCAGAGCTCCATCACCAGCTCTTATCCATGAGAGCCTGTCAGGTGTAGCAGCAGGTTTCTCTGCCACCCCTCACATCTCTCTCCTTCAAGGCAGGAACAAACTGCCCTGGAACAGGCTGACCTTTGGCATAATTATTTCTGCTTTTTTTCCCCCAAGTCAGGGGCACCTGAGTGAAAGCTGAGGAAAGCTAAAGCAACCTCAGCTTTTTGTCAGCTTTCCTTGCAACAGGAAAAGACTGTTCTGCTCTTGGCATTAAGTAAGAAATCAGTGTTACCATGGGAGCAAACTCCCAAACAGGTGGCAATCACACACATATTAACCTGAACCAGTGCAGGAGGCACCACGTCCCCCTGTGGATCCACCAAGGGTAGAGGAGATCTCATTACTCTTTGTTTGTGCTCAGAGTGTGGCTGTCCAGAGGATGGTGCCCAAATAGATAAGGCTCTAGGCACAGATGTCTGGTTTGATTATTCCTTTCCTTTTGCAACAAACCATATGGTACTATGGGCAGCACAGATATCTGGCAATCAAAATTCCTGGGCTCCCTCCTTGACTCCGCCATTCGCTCATTTAATTTTCAAAGTGGTTTTTATGCATCAGCAAAACTTGCTGCCTTGAACCTCCCCACCCCCTTAAAACAAGAGCTCCCCCACATCACTGGAGGTGCTTTTAAATATGGTCACCATGTCTTGCTTTGCTATCGCAAAATTAGGTGCACTTAATGCTGGTAAACTACTTTGCCACCAACTGATAAAAGGCACTACAGACAGGTTGCTAATCAGTTTGAGTAAGTAAAGCACCTAAAGTTTGCCACTGCTGCTGGACGATTGCCGGCTGATCCATCTGTAACCCCCAGGAGTAAGATGAATTAGGCACGATAAGGATTGTTTGGTTTCTGGTCTGTCAACCAGTGAGTAAAATGACTCGGTGTTTATATGCCAGGTCAGAGAAAAGTTTCTTGTGATTGGAAATGATTAGGCACACTGATTAATGCTTCCAGTGCTCTTTGATCCAGAGCTGCCAGTTGGAATGAGTCTTGCTGCACAGAGACATCCCAACTGCCTGGTAACAAAAGTGCAGGGGGTAGAAAATTGACTGAAAAAATGCGGGTGGGGATGGGAAGGCTCTGCTGTAAGATATGCTCTTTTTCCATCGGGCTCCAGGCTTGCATTCTTCGAACCATCCTCTTATTACTGGAAGTCAAGGCAGTTTGTAACTCATATTGTGCTTGTCAGGTTTATTAATTTTAAAGAAAATGTTCAGGAAGATTGCCAAGTCATCTAAACTTCCAGCACTGATAAGGACCTCAGGGTCTGCTAAGTTAAGAAGAAAACATCCCAAGTCCAAGAAAAGCTTTAGAATACAGCACTTTTTGAGTAGTCTCAACTCTTGTGAAACTGTTGTTTCTCTCAGTGTGCAGGTGGCATCTCCCTGTGATGGATTTTCCTTCTTTCAGCCATAGGAATTCCCATTTTTAACCTTCAATTGAATACCCCCCTTTTATCATAGGTGAAATATTTGAAATAATTTCATATGACAGGACACAGGAAGATTTGCTTGAGTAAGAGCAAATATTCTGGAGTCAATGCAATTCAGCTTTATAAGTGGTCTGGAAGGTAAGGTTGAATGCACTGTCACCAAATTTGAGGATGAGCCTAAGTCGTGGCTATTTTTATGTGGGAAACTGGTGTAAATATGAGTATACATCAGTTTCCTGCCTTTGTGAAGTTGTGCTGTTTTCAAGCCTGTGTTGTCTTCCTGTGCATGGTCTGAATCAGTTAATATCTAATTGCAGATCTCAATTTCATAAAATAGGTGCCTCCTCTGCCTGTTTTCCAGGCGGCTCCATGGTGGCTGCTTGGCTGCTGCCTGCCCTGCTGCTAATGTTCCTGTTTTCCTCCCCAGCTTGTGTGGCTGCCCTGGCATGTTGCTGGGACAGGGAGCAGTGATGCAGGGTCTCCTGGAAGCCTGTGGATGGGCCAAGTAAAACACAGCTGGGCATCATCCCAAGTACCTCAAAGACTGATGCAGCGAGCAGGTTCCCATTGTCTCAGACATCTCATTGTACTTAACAGCAACACAGGTGTCTATATTGCCCTCAGTTACAGCAAGCCAGTGACTGGGGCCAGGAAAGGGAGAAGTTTGAGGTTAGACATGCCTCCAGCTCCTCAGGGTAGGAATCACTGCTTATCAGAAGAAATTTTGGAGAGGTATTTTGGGTGTGGCTTCCATGATGGAGACAATTTCACACTGGTGGAAGCCATCCCAGTGGTGTGTAGCAGCCCTTGGTGGCCCCAACACCTCCCCAGCCACATGCCCCAGGTGCTCCAGCTCACTGCCAGCCTACTGGCTGCCTTGCTTGTCTGCCACATGTGAGACAAGAAAATGTTGGTGTGACTGATAAACCCATCCTCCTTATCATGTTCATCTTGGTATGGATCTTAGCAGGGAGGCAGCAAGTGGGAGGGTGAGTTTAAAAGGTGGCTGGCCAAAAGTTAGACAGCTCAATCATTTGCCTTGTTATTGCTGCCACAGTTAACCCTTTGGCTGCTCTGTCTGGAGTAGGGTATCTGTGAGGCTCAGTTCATCTCTCAGGCTCATGGCTCCAGCCATTACAGGTGTTTCTCTTAGGTGAGACCTTTGGTCACAGCTAGTTTTGCCTTTACTGGTAGCAGTTGCCTTTTTTCCCTCTTTCATGAGAGGTTGCTGCTCCCAGTGAGAGGCTGGGCTGTGCATGCCTGACCATGCCCATGAGGTGAAGGGCAGGGCTGTGCTTCAGGCTGGCATGATGTGGAGCATAAAACAAAACCATAGTTTGGGAGGCATGGCCAGCAAGAAGCACGAGACTCACAGCCCCTCTGGGCAGGGTTAGACTGGGTAGACACCTGGCAGAGAGAGTGTCTGCCAGGTGTCCAGGTTAGGGTGCAACCTAGGGCATTAAAAGTCTGGGTATGTGAGAGCTGGAGCTGCTGTCTGAGTTAGTAAGTGATCTTAAAGATCTTTGTACGTTGGACATCCATGGGAGGAAATTGCTGTTGGATCCTTACTGCTCTCTGCTCCAAATTGAAAAGCTCAGGACAATTTTTCTCCTGACATAAATACATAGCAAAGTATCTATTGAGAAGATGTGGGAAGGAATCACAGAAAAAGAGACCAGACTAGGTTAGAAGGGACCTCCTGACACCATCTGATCCAACTTTCCATTAACAGGGCCTTAGATTAGGTTAGTTGAGGCCAAATCAATTTACATCTTTATTATTTCTAGTGAGAAAGATTCCACCCTCTTCAGGCAACTGGTCCTAATGTTTGGTTGCTGTCACAGAAAAGAATTTTTTGAAATTCAGGTGGAACTTTCCCTAGAAGCCAGTAGTGCCCATTGCTTCTTCTTCTATCATAGTGCATCCTTGTGAAGAGATGTGTCTCCTCCAGAACTACTTTTTAGGTATTGGAAGGCAGTGATTTAATTTCTCCACACTGAGCCTTCCCTGTTAAAGTCTGAGCAAGCACAATTCATTCAGTTGTAAAGTTCTCCACTCCCCTAATCTTCTTGGTCCCCTGTGGACCATCTCCAGGCTTTCTTGAACTGAGAAGAGGGAAACTGGACAGTGTGTTCCAGGTATGGCCTAACAGGTGCTGAGCTGAGTAGAAAAATCACATCTCTTCCTTTACCAGCAATAGTCTCACTAATTCAGCCCAGGATGCTGCTGGCCATTGTTGCTGCCAGGATACTTGGCTGGCTCATGTTCCTCTTGCTGTCTGCCAAGACACCCTGTGCCTTTTCAGCAGAGCAACTCTCCAGCCAGCCAGTGCCCAGCTGGTGCTCCTGCTTAAGATTATTCCATCCCAGGTTCAGGATTTGACATTTATCTCTGCTGAACTTCATGTTAAACCTCATTCTTGTTGGCCAAATCTCAACAGCCCTTTGAGGTCTCTATATGGTGACTTTTTCTTCCAGTACTGCTACCTCTTCACCCAACTTAGGCTCATCCTCAAATTTGGTGACAGTGCATTCAACCTTACCTTCCAGACCACTTATAAAGCTGAATTGCATTGACTCCAGAAGAAATTAATTTGTGCCCAGCTGCCAACATGACTTTGAGCCTTTTAACTTTTGAGCCTCTGAACTCAACAGTTTAGTCAGTTCCTCAGCCATTTTGTGTTTCATCGGCCCAGACCTAAATTCTAAAGGTGCTCTTGTTGATGGTGAAATAATCCTATCTGCAGATCTAGGTGAACTAAGTTGTGGTTCTGTGTAGCTTGAGCTATCTTTAATATTGTTCTTGCAAGTTTAGTTTAGCAGGGACTGCTCTTTGGTCTTGCATGCATTCAGCAGTCTGAATTTTGGCCTGTCTGCCAGTATCTGGAAGCCAGGTCTCTCCAAGGAGTGAACTTGGTTTCAAGGGACTGTTGTGATGTTGCATACATGATGATGGGGTCCTTAGATGGAGTTGTCACCTTGTGAGATGTAGCTAGAGTTCTTTTAGGTGAGAGGAATGTGTAAAGTTTGCACAGACCAAGCAATAAGTGGCCTAGTTTTGGACTTACATTGATATCAATAATTATAAATATCAATATGTACATAATATGTACATTGTTCAGTCAATGCAGTTATTTGGCATGATTACCCCAATATACAGCAACATGCACTCTCAGACTTGTATGGTTCTTTCATGTTCCAAAACAAGATATACATCTTTAGCTCAGACTTTCCAGTTTCGAAATACTAGGAGTTATCCAATGATACCACAGTAGTTGCATTGGAACTTGAGTTTTACATTTTAATAATCACCACATTAAATAGGAAATACCTTCTCTCCAATGCCAAAGGATGGGGTTTTCTGCTCCAACACAACAAATGCCCAAGTCCTTCATGTATCAGTTGGTGGATCACAGTCTGGCTTGTGGGAAGAGCAAGAGGAGGATAGCAAGGGCTAAATAGGAAGTTGTTGAAAGACCAGGGAGGTTCATATGAGGCCTCTGAATGGGACTATCCTTCTAGGCAGTGATTTGTTAACATTCAGCTGCACATGGGTGTCCTTCTTCTGCACCAATGGATTCAAATTTTAAGGTGTAATTGCAATTACAATTGTAATTGTAAGACAATAGACATGACATTGCTTAGCACTGTTATTAGTAGTCACAGAGCAGGTAGCTATGTGCCTTCCCTTTAGGAGAGTGGAAACCTGGCATCCACCCAGGCTGTGTTAATACCAACCCCAAGGTATTTCAAGATGCTAAGAAGGGAAGTGTTCTTTTATTCCTAATTCTTCTTGGTTTTTTTGTTTTGTTTTGGGGTGGTGTTTTGTTGTTGTTGTGTTGGTTTTTTTGTTTTTTTTTTGTTTTGTTTTGGTTTTTTTTTGTTTTGTTTTTTGTTTTGTTTTTTTTTTGTTTGTTTGTTTTGGTTTTTTTGTTTGTTTGGTTTGGTTTGGTTTGGTTTGGTTTTTTTTTTTTTTTTTTTCTCCTTCCTCACTAGGATTACCTGTTTCTGGTCTGTCTGGAAAGGGTCAATAGAAAACAAGATTCCATTGGAACACTGAAACATGTCATTGCAACACCCGTGGTCAGTATTATGTGTGTATACATTAATAGTCAGCTGAGTCTAAATAAACATGCAGAATGCCTGGTTTTGGCCCAGCCAGAAGTGGCAGCTGTTTGCACTGGTGTTTCCCCCGTGCTGTGGGCTACCTGCTGGCTTAGCAGAGGTGGAACAGTTTGGGGTGTCATTTGCTTGAAGCACTTTGTTATGTCCTCCCACAAGCCCTCCCTCCCTCTGTCTGGCTGCTTGCAAGTTTTCAATGAAAGGCCCTGTTCACACATGCAGCAACTCAAATTATCTCTAAATAAACCAGTATATGTGGAGAGTAATTCATGAGCACTTCCAGCACAGTGATAAATGACAGGCAGGGCCAGTGCGTACAAGGTGGCCCCTCAGGCATGTGTCTCAATCAAGTTGTGCAAAGATACTGTAGAAGGGTGTGGAAATGGAAACATGACCTTAAAATAAGAGCTGTGTCTTTTGGAGCTTTAGAGACCTGATTGTGACAGACATCCAGTATTTGATCTGTCACCTCTTGTCTTTTTATTTCCAGAACTTGACACATACTTCAGGTTTTACCCACTATTCCTCCCCATGTGACTACCAGTCTGCTTCCTGAAAAAACAACAGTCAACTTAGCCCTTTAAAGACACCTTAAACAGCCAGGTATGATAAATAATAACAATAAATTTGAAAAGTTTATGTACTGACCAGCTGTTCTCCAGCCCTTGCTGACAAAACTCTTGAAGTGCAGTTGAGCTTTGCCTTAGCAGATGCTATTCTTCTGTGATGACCAAGAGAGAGAGGAAAAGTCTGCAAATGCAAGAGCTGTAGGAGGTTGTGGCCAGGTTTATCCCAGCAGGTTAAATAGGGACAAGGCATAACCCTGGGCACTGCTGTATACCTGTCTGTTCTGTGAGCTGTTAGCACAGCTCCAGCCCCAGCTAGAGCTGCTGCAGACAGTGCCTGGGCACCATCTGTGGATGCACACTGGCCAGAGGCCATCTCCAGTAGTAATTAGGCAGCAGGCACCTTGTTTTGAGGATGTGAAAGGGCTTGGCTGTCTGGATATGAGCTGCTGGGCAGTTGATTCCAGTGCCAAGGATTGGAACCAACTTGTCTTATTTACATGTATGGACAAGATGAAGATTTTAGAATAAAGGAGCCTCAGTGGTGAGGTAGAACAGATGTCAATTTTGCAATTTCTATTAAACTTTCAAGTACTGCTTTCAGATACTGTCTTGAAAATCCTGTGCTTGCTGAACTTCTATTATTGCTCTCACATGGCAAGGAATGGAGAAACCCTTGGACTTCAGATAGCAGACATAAAATAATGTGGAAGAAATGTTAAATGACTGGGGAGAAGTTTTGTTCTGGTCTACAGACAAACTATAGGAGATTCATAGATTGCTGATGATACAATTAGAAAGTGTGGTGTATCTTCCTATTTGTGAGAAGAGGAAGAAGGCACAGAAGAAAAGACAGCTCAAAATTATGGGAATATTAAACACAAATGGTATGCAACCTGATGTGCAGTGTCTTGTGTGTAACATAATAGTGTCTATGCTATGTCTGTACATATCTGTACTAGTGTCTGCTTTATTATTAGGAATGATAAAAAGCATCCACTGTAGTCAAACTGGTCATGCTTGTTGTTGAAAAAATGACTATTTTTCTGCCTTTAAAATTCCAGCTGAAATTGATCTGATTCAATGCTGTAAATATCATCCTTCGTAAACCAGCAGTCCTGGAATTCAACATAGATGAATTATAGATTAAATGTATTTTTGCCCATTATGTCAATGTTTTGCTTGTACTGGGGGACCCAAAATTGAACACATTGCTCCAGATGCAGTCTCGCAAGTGTCAGATAAATGGGAATTAAAACTTCTTTCAACTTACACAGTCATCTTACCACAGGAAGTAGCCTGGTTGGTCAGCCAAGAGATCAACAGCACTCTTCTTGTCTACACCAATGTGAGAGGCTATCCCCAGAGGACTTGTCATATCTTTGGCTAAGGCACGAAGCTTAGAAATGTGCCTGGCTTGAAAAGTAGAAGGTGGACTTTGGTCCTGCCTGTTTGTAGCAAGTTGGTGTATCTTTGTCCTGTTAAAATGGAGTCCCATGAGCATAAGACACATGGTCTAAACAAAGAAGGAGGCAACAGGGATTATTTTGGTATCTCAGAGGGCTTAGTGTATAGAATGATCCTTTCTCTGTCCTGAGTGTTCTTTGAACATATTTCTGTGTTCATTCAGTCTTTTGTATCTCCTGCTTTTTAACAAAACTAGACCTGAAGGGACATGAAATTTGACTGAGGTGCTGTGCTATAGCTAAACTGCTCTGCTTAGTGGAGCTGGGTAAGTGTTTGCAGCATGTTTGCAGCATGGTAAAGTGAAGAACCATGTGAATACATAAGTAGCCCTAAAGTGCTGAAAATGAACGCTCTGTGATGGATTGAGGGGCTGGGGAAAAATGCCCCCTCGCCTTGCAGACTTTCATTATGCTCACCAAGGTGGGTGAAGGGGATCCTTACAGGGCAGTTACAAAGCTCTTGTCAAGGTCTGAAATCAGTTGACAAAATGTGCACTGAGCAACCCGAGAGCCTCTCCTCTCAGGCTGGGAGGTCTGAGCACTGCCAAAAGCTTCTGGCCCCCTCTCGCAGCCTGATGCTTTGAAAGAATATCGTTGGCTCCATGACACTGCTGGTCTGTTGACTTGTGTTTGTATGTTTGTGCTGGGATATGTGCACAACTCAAAAGCAGGTCTGAGGTTAAGTAAAGCCCCTTGCTTGGTGGGGAACCTTGATCAACATGTCACAGAACGTGACAACTTCCATAATGGTTTTTAAAAAATGTGCACAGGGTTAGCTGCCAGCTTCCAGGGAGGGATATGTGTAACCACTTGCAATATTCAACTTCTGAGCTCTGCTATCTTCTCCACAGAAGTTTTGAAGACTTTGTTTGATTTCTCCGTGCTAGCCAGTTACTATACTATTTATCTGACATCTTTGAGTTTTGTGTGGCTTACTGAAGGGTTTCTCATGTGAGAGACTTAATATAGGCTTTAGTGGTTTGGTTTTTTTCCTAGTGTTCTAACTTTAAAAGAATTGTTTTTGTTTTTTTTTTTTTTTATTTCTATATATGTCTCTCTTTATGGGCAGATATTTAATACTTTTGAAAATCTACTCCTTTTATCATGTCTTAATTCAGGCATCTAAAATCATGTCACACTTTGAATTTAGGCCAAACAGCCCTGCCATGACATGACACAGTTTTCTCTTGGTTGGGCACACAATTTAACTCAGCACAGATGAGTTTGGAGGTGAGGGTGATAAAAAGATACCTAGGCTGATTATAAGATTATAGCAAAGTTTTGTCCTATGTACACTAGGACAAAATTGTCCTATGTAGCATACTCGTGTGTCCCTTCAAGACAGGTGACATGGAATGTGCTCTTTATGAAAGGCCTGTATAAGCATTAAATGCTGGAAATAACAAGATGATTGAGAATGATTTTGTAGTCATTATGGACTTTTATTTCAAGAGTGATGTGACTGCTGGGGTCAGTAATAATAACCAGAGTAAGACTACCTTTCACATACACTTATAAACAAGTGTTGGGTAAACAAGTGTTGGGGTATTTACATGAAAAGAGGAATACTTATAATGCACAAAAAAAGATTTTATTAGATAGGCAGAAAGCCAGAATGATACCATGACCTGCCTACTACTTTCTAAGTTCACAGTCACCTCTTCTGCCAGTATTGGAGTAATTTGCCACCAATCTCATTTGCTGCATACTTTTCAGTAATATACTTCTGCTACACATCTTGAAAGAGTTTGAAAGTAGTATTAAACTGGTTCTTCCATCCCCACTGGACCTCAGTGCAAATGAGAAATGAGAATCAGGTAAAAGGCTTATGAAAACAACTATTTTTGGCTTAGCCCTGATAGGACAACAACTCCATTGTTCTGCTCTGATATTGTCAGTGTGACTCATCTGTAGAGGACTTTCTGGCCCATTTTCTTTAAAAATGTGCTCTATCCAGAGAACTGACTGCGACTTTCTAAAACTGGAAACACTGAAAATAACATTTTGCCTGTTTGTTGAATGTTGGTTAACCCTTTCTATAGCATCTGACCTCAAAAGGTACAATATGTGCTATCTTATGCAGGAAGGTGCTTTTTATGGACTTTTTCTTCCTTCTGGTGGATGGGAATTATGGAGAAATCAGATTTTAAGGCTGACGTGGAGACTTAATTTAGTATCCTCAGAGACTGAATAGCTGATGGCTGCTCCAGCAGGGGAAGAATGGTCAAGACTGGTTGATGTCGCTCTGAACCTCATCTGTCCTCTGGTGGTACCTTGCAAGCCTTGGGTTTCAGAGGATTTTCCTGGTCTTTGAGATTCCCAAGGCATGAGGACTGCTGCTGAGCTTTGAGGGTGCCACCACAGACAGAAATGTGATGCTGAGCAGAGAGCCCAGAGACATTTCCTCCTTTAGCCTTGTTGTCTCGGATGCAGAAATGCCACTTTCCCCCAAACTGGGAAAATGTTTTCTTCAGTCACTCAAATACTAGAAAACAATGCATCGGAGAGCAAGGAGTAGGGGGAACTCAGTCTTGCCATCCTCTCAGTGAGAATATGTCCCTTCCTTTTCATTTGTGTGTTTTCCCTGAAGACACAAACTCAGGTTGCAGTTGGGTAAGTGCTTACTTAGTGTAACACTGAATAATCTCTCTTTCAAGAGCTTGAAGTATTATGTTGAATTAGGACTTTAGAAAAGTAAAAGCCAAGCTCCCTTTGCCAAGAGGAGCTTCCATTTATAGAGTCTGGAAGTGGTCTGACATGGACATTGGTGACCTGCTTTGTTACCTGTATGTGAAATCTGGCTCTGCTGAAACCAGTGGCAAAACTGCCATTACTTTAAGAGTTCTGAATTTCATTTTCAGTATGTTTATTTGCATTACTTTTTTTCCTTTAACATTTGATCTGTAGGCATAGAGGATATGGGGAAAATATTGATGTGATTGAGACACACTTTCCATTTCGGTAAGGGGTGGGCAGATGTCACTGCGGGAAGACACATTAAGAGTTTTGCCTGGCACTTTGAAATGCTTTTAATTTTTTCCTATCTGCCATGCTTCAGCCTTCCAGGTTAAACTTGTGTATGAATGGCAGGTCTTATTATTTTGAGTGTTCTGTGTTTTCCTTCATTATTTAGATACTGAACTTCCAAAACATTCCTCTTAGCAGGGCAATTCATCCTCAGCTGGATCTTAATAAGACCAGTGCTTTCTTTCCTGGGAAAGTATGTGCCTCTGGTGAGAGAAGCCCACCTTTCACAAACCACAGCTACAGCTTGTTTTTTCAGTGAAGCACAAAGCACACAGCCACTTGCAAATGTCAGTTTTCTTAGCATGAAGCAAATATGCATTTTGTGAACGTGGGACAGACATGTTTTGATGTGGGTCTTGAACAGGGCTTCAGTATAGAGATAGCTCATCTTTAATTTATACTTACCTGCAATTGAACCATTCCAGGAAAAGCCATTTTGTGGTTCTTGGGCCAGGGAAGAAGAAGAAGAAGAAGAAATAAAAACTTTCTACCCTAAACAGTAACAGATATGATAGACAGAACAGATCTATGTTCCCTAAATAAAAACTTAGTATAGGGCCCTTAAAATGTTTTCATTATTAAAATCACTGAAAGATTTGCGCTAAAGCTTTTTCAGGTATCAGCTCTTCTTTCTCTGGAAAAAAAAGAAACACTTTTTTGTTTGTTTGTTTGCTACCTCTGTTGCCACAAGCAAATTTAGTTAAATCCAGCTGGCAGCCAGTCACCAGTGATGCTCCCCAGGGCTCAGTACTGGGGCCAGTTCTGCTTAATCTCTTTATCAATGATATTGATCAGGGGATCAAGGGCATCCAGTAAGTTTGTGGACAACATTAAGCTGGATTGGACTGTTGATCTGCCAAAGGGTAGGAGGGCTCTCCAAAGTGATCTGTACAGGTTGGGTTGATGGGCCAAGGCCAATTGTGTGATGTTCAAGAAGGCCAAGTGCCAGGTCCTGCACTTGGGTCACAACAACCCCCTGCAGTGATACAGGGTGGGGGCAGAGTGGCTGGAAAGCTGCCCAGAGGAAAAGGACCTCTGATCAGCAGTTCATGGCTGGACATGAGGCACTGTGTGCCCAGGTGGTCAAGAAGGTCAATGGCACCTGCTCTGCATCAAAAAGAGTGTGGCCAGCAGGGCCAGGGCAGTGATTATCCCGCTGTGCTGAGCACTGGGGAGGCCACACCTTGAGTCCTGTGTCCAGTTTTTGGCCCCTCACAGCAGGAAAGTCATTGAGGGGCTGGAGTGTGTCCAGAGAAGGGCAGTGGAGCTGGGAAGGCGGCTGGAACACAAGTCTAATGAGAAGCAGCTGAGGGAGCTGGGGGTGTTTAGCCTGGAGAAAAGGAGCCTCTGGGGAGACCTTATCACTCTCTACAACTCTGTGAAGGTAAGTTGTAGCCAGGTAGGGGTGAGTCTCTTTCCTAAGTAACAAGTATTAGAACAAGAGAAAATGGGCTCATATTGTGCCAGAGGAGGTTTAAATTGGATATTAGGAATAGTTTACTAATTTTTTCACTGAAAGGGTGTTGAAGCGTTAGAACAGGCTGTCCAGGGAATTGGTGAAGTCACAATCCCTAGAGAGATTTAAAAGACATGTAGATATTGCACTTCAGGCACATGGTTTAGTGGTGGACTTAGTAGCGCTGAGTTAACAATTGGATTCAGTGATCTTAGAGGTCTT
>VXBB01004267.1:0-17960 GCA_013399915.1 Illadopsis cleaveri
CTGCTTCCCTTATTTACCCACCTGCTCAATCCATTGTTAAAATCAATCATGCCTCTGGATACCAAGGTACCAAATTCAGTTCTCAGCTAGTGATTCACCGTTCCCACTGATTTTAACAGAATTTATGAATGTGTTATCCATGGACCAGCCCAGCTCTGACCCAAGTGTCCTGTCCTGCAGGGAGTTTCTCAGGGAAGACACTTGCCAGCAGATTTTTGTACTCCTGAACCACAAGTGGTCAACACTGAGGTGCAATTTGCCTGCAAGAGGCAGGAGGAGGCCAACCCCCCTCACAAAGACACCAGGACAGAGAGGGAAAGGAGCCAGTGGAAGCCTTGACCACCTGCAGTAGTTATGTCCTCATGGGGTCCATCTGCACCCCTTAGGAAGCAGATCTTGTAATTACAGCTTGTAATCATCTAATGACAGCTTGTCCTACCACAACACAGCCACCATCAGACATCCAAACATCCAGGCTCAGCCATGCCAGGCAGCAGCACCCACATGAAATCCCACTCACATCAGGAAAGGAGAAACAGGAGGAGGCAAAGAAAAATGTCAAACCTGCAGGAGGCTTAGCTGCTGTCCTTGCAGGAAGAGCACTCCTTGGAGTGCAAATCCAGCCCTGTTCAGGAGAGTGGGGCTGGAAGAGTCCAGAGCATCCCCCAGGAGCATCCTGGGCCTGGGCATGGCAGCAGCACTCACACCCACCCCATATCCATGGCACAAAGAGTTCCACAGTGAAGGCTTGCTCTGAGCAGCCCCGCTACTGCATGCCCCAGGGAATTATCCAGGGGGACTCAAACTGCCCACTGGAAAAACAGAAGCCAGGCTTGGAAACCAGTTGCATCGTGAATGATAATGGTGCTGACAGCTTTAAAAGCTCTCAGGGACTTTTTAAAGCACAGCTACCCAGCCTGAGAGAACCTTTCACGGGGCAGGACGGCAGCCACGCAGGCGGAGGACCCTGAGCTCTGCAGAGAAACAAGGAGCTGCTGCCATGGGCATTTCCTCTGCATTTCCAGGTTTCCAGGCATGCTCTCCAGGTGAGGGAAATCCAAAAAACGCAGTGCCCCTCACAGAGTTAGGGCCTTTGGTAGGGACCCCTCTCTCTTGTTAAGAACACCTTGTCTGTATTTAAGGGCGTCCACTCAGCGAGGCAGCGGAAATTTCGGCACTCACCCATGTTGGATGGGTGGTTCAGGTGCCCCCACACACTTAAACACATTTCCTTGCTAAATTCCCTGCTGTACATTAATTTTTACTGATTGGTAATGGCTGCCTGGCTGTCTCTAAGGCAACTGGTCCAGTTATTATTAATTTCCAGGGTACAAGAACAATAGACGTTTATTTATCAGTGAGGTACAAAACAACAGCCATTTTTTTTGTTGTTGTTGCTGTAAACTGGTTTTTAACTACACAAGTCCCACACTGATTATGTTTTTGGTCATTTCTTGCCATGAAACATCCTAGTGGAGAAAAACTTGGAGCAAGACTAAGTGGCATTGAAGCAGTGCTCAGGAGAAATTTCAGTTTCCTTCAGTGAACGGATATGAAGTGAATGCAATTTTTCAGCTGTCACTGACCTATTTTAGACCTTCTCTTTGGAAAAAAAAAAAAAAAATCCCTAGGAAACTTCATTTGCCATAACATGATTTTTCTGGAAGAATCAGTGAAAAAAAAATCAGAAGAGGAAGTTTAAATATAGGGTCCATGAGCTGCTTTTTAACTTGATGCAGGAACACGGACAAGAAGAATAAATGGGTTTATATTGGTGCTATGACCATCTCTATTCAGCCCACAGGTCAGTGGGGAGAAAAATTGACCCAAGCAAAATTAGCATGGCCTTAAATCTTTTCTGACATTCATGATAGGGAATCCCAAAATACATAAAGCTAGCTGGCTTTAAAATACATTTCCTTGTGTATGCTATAATGGAATTCAGCTGGGGTTTGCAAGCCTTTGATTTGATGTATTTTGGGGGACAAAGTCTCTGCTGGCATAACTGCTTTGTGGCACTGGATTTACTCACAAAGACAATTCAGTCTGATGTGTTAAAGGCCTGGTTAGGAGAACATAATCACATGATAGATTAAATTACCCCATAATACCATTTCTTGCCTCGAAATGGAGATCTAAAGGAACAATTTCCAGTGGAAGTAGATGTATTGGACAATTTTTGGTGTCACAAAATTCACTGGTAGTGTAGGTTTATTTAACACTATTTAACTATACATCATTTGCATGTTTGTTTTAATAACTATTTATTGTCATGTCAGCTGAGAGACACAGATTAGTATAGAGTGTGCAATATCATACAGAGCAGAAATATTTTAGCACAGCCGTTCTGTCAGGCTGTAGCATTTACCAGCCCCTGAGTAGACATTCATTTTCCTATTCACACACAATTTTGTGAATTTGCAGAGGCTTCAGGGTGGGTACAGGAGACACTGGGTGAGTAGGTGTAAAACTGTGGAGGTAGCAGAGTGGGCTTTTTTTATTTTCAGGTGTTTCTGAGGTATGGGATGTTTATTTCCTTTCTTTTATTTTCTTTTTTTTTAAAATGTGACATTATAGAAAGAAAACAGTAGCTTACAGGTAATGGGAATGGCTACTTGCACCTACTGATGCACTTTTGAAATAACAGTTCTGCCTGAAATATCTGTACTCTTACATTATTATTATGTTTCAAGATCAAAGTGAAAATTCAGAAAACTTTGCAAATTGCTTTACAGACTTCATTTTTTAACAAGAGTTAGTCACATTTCTTAAAATCACAAAATTCCAATCTTTCATTTACGCGAAAATTTTTACTTCTAAGCCTCTTTCCTTTTTTTTCAGACTACCGATTTCTGTCTGTGCTTCCTGTGCTCTGTACTTCTGTGTATTTATTGTAAAATGGAGTTTCTTTGTAAAATGCTTTGAAGGAGAAGAATTAAATATATTATATGGGGAACTACTATCATTAACATTGATTTACTAGACCATTTTGAGAACACTGTGGTTGAATTTACATATTTAACTGCAATCTCAGCCTTATTCACAAAGTTCTTCAATGTGCATAACTTTGAACTGAGAGTTAATGACTTGAGTTAGTTCTGTACCAAGAAGACACCCAGGTGAGAGTTACAGATATAAAAGAGTTTTAAATTATGGGGTATTTTGGGCTTCCTTTGAACCAAGTTATAACAGCACAGTGAATAAATTAGCAATTTCTATTTGAAATCAATCAAACCATTTGCATGACACCAGTGGAAGGTTCAGTCAAGACGTTTCTATAGTTGAGAGCGTGTTTTAGTATCAGTGAAATAACCAGGGGACTCCAGGAGATAAAAAGGGCTAATAGATAAAAAGTGCTACCCCTCAGCTCACCTGCTACGAGTCAGGTGGTGGTGACTGAACCCACAGTACAGAACTCTAATCTGGAGCAATGTATCATCCTGAGCTCATCCACAAGTATAAACACCCCAAAACCACTGCAAGCCTCTTGCAAATTGTCTGATTGGATCAGTCAGGTTTGCACTGTCAGCTGAGTGAGGAGTTAGCCACGCAGGAAAGAGAAATGACATCATGTGAATTATTTAACTAACAAAACATAGATTGGCCACAAAATATCCGTGAGCTATTCATAAAGGTAACCCCCTTCCTCATCCAATTTCACAGAATGACAGAATGTCCTGAGTGGGAAGGGACCCACAGAACATCCAGGAGGGCTCCTGAAGTCATTGTTATAATATCCATTATCCCCCAATGTGCTACTTTCTGCCATGCTGGTGTTCATCTGGTTAATATCTGGGTGCATGGAGGATGAAAACTACTCATCCCTACTAACACCTCATGCCAAGGGCTGGAAGTTTTGATTAATTTGAGAATGTCCAATCAGCAACATGGGCAGTTCTGGGGGGTCTAGGCTGTTTTCCACACTTTCTGACAAGTGAGCCCTTCCCTGTCCCATGATTGCCTCTTCCAGGGGTGGAGGCATCCTCATACCTCTTACCTCCCACCTCATCATCTTCTGAAGAAGCAGCCCCCTGCAATTTCCAAAGCTCTCTAGAGAGCCAATCTCTCAGCCACGCTTAAAAATAAACTTTTCAGTCTGCAGTCCCATGGGAAAGACGTTGTTAGGAAAGGCGGGGAGTGAAAGGAATTAAATCATTGACACTATTAGCTCAAGTGGCCACTGCAGCTGGTCCAGTAAATGCCAAGCCAGGCAAAGCTCAGTCATTTTCCCTCACACACATTGTGTATAGTGGAACGAGAGTGTCTGCAGATTTATTAGCTTGTATATAACACTAAATTGATGAAAACATCCTCTAGGCAACTTCATCTACTTTCCACTTGCCATGTTCCCATGACAGTGACAACTTGTTGTGTTGCAGCTGACCTGTCAGCCTCTGCTACTCCCTGTTCATCGGGGGCTGTCAGTGGATGTGTATGAAGGGGAGGTGAGCAGAATACAACAGGCAGTTACACACACATCCCTCCCAACCAGCCTGCTGAAAAACTGGCAAAGCTGACACTGGAGAGGTTATTGCTGGATCTTCACACAGATTCATCCAATATGTAATTCTGTTCTGACAATGGACAGTATTGCTGTAACACTTTCACTTAGCCATAAATAATCAAATTTCTCAAGCCAACGGTCCAAAAATAGCAGCCCTGGGTGTTTTCTGCTTTTGTGAATAAGTGGTGAAAGGGGCATTCATTAGATCCTCCTTTCCAGCTAAAACGGTGACCAGCACAAATCAGGTATCAGGCAAGGAGCGCTCCATTGTTACTGCAGATGTGTCAATCCCTGGAAACAAAAGAATCCGCACCCGTCTAGGAACAAGCTCCCGGTTAGTTAGCAATTCAGAATGACTTCCAAAAGCAATCCCTTAGTCTCCAATGATATCTGTCTGACAACTACTTAATCTCGGCAAGAGCTGTGTTAAACCAGCCTGTCATCATTGCTACCTCTCAGGTGTAGCTTGAAAAGGGAGAGAGAAAGAGAGAGATCTATGAGTTTCAATCACTTAGAAGAAATTATAACTTTTTTGAAGCCTGTATGCAGATAGCATTTCCCATATTGAATGGAAGATGACAGTTCCCATATAGACAGAATGGCACAATGCAAAATGCCAGCTTCCAGGTGATTCTATCCCATCTCCGAGGCTGTCGGGAGCTATCAAATTAATGTTGAAATAATTGTCACTTGTGAATACCTGCCAGTGTAACCAAGTCGGGTATTAAAAAAAATCCCAATTGATCAGCCTCAAAAAATGTTCTGAATACTTAAGGAAAAAGTTTCACTGAGGTGTGACGATGTTCCATATTCATTTTAGCAGAAGGATTTTTTTAAAGAACAGAAGCAATAGTGAAAGTATTTGTTTCTTCATTGAAGCAGTGTTAATACCATCATTGACTCTTTGATTGTTTAAAATTTTATGATAAAAGAAGCAAATAAAAATTAGCTAATGCCTAAACCTCTTGCTACTAGTCATTTGCAATAAATCTTCATGCCCTTCTCTCTGTCTCATTGCTATAAAAATTTCCACTTTGTTGAAGTTCCCTTTTATCTCTGCACATCCTTACAGGGGTTTTATTGAGGTTAACAGTTTTTCTAGGTCCTATAGCTGCAAACTCTTAAGTGCTCTTGGTGTCAAACATAATGAAGAGCAGGGATAGATCCACTGTGTCACTCCAGTCCCACCCTTAAAATTTCATAATAAATGACAGGATAGGAAAACTACATTCTCTATTCATGGAACACATGCAGCAACAGCAACAGCATTGCACATTTTCTCTATATTGACTTGCCAATGTACCTACAGGAAAGAAGAGAGGGAAACATTGTGCAGCCTGAGAGCACTCCCAGCTCCCACTGAAACCATGCTTTGGAATTTTGACATTCCTTCTAAACCTCTTGGAGGTTTCAGTATTCACCAAGCACACCTAAATAGCCAGTCCATGGCAAATGATTTTATCCTCGTCTTTGAGAGACATCTCTCACCTTTTTGCTCTTTGCCTTTATCATTTTTCAGAGGGCTAAATGGAGTGCACCCTGACCCAGCTGCATCTGAAATCTGCAGCCACTGCTGAGTTTGGCAGAGAACATCTTGGGAGTCTGTTCAGCGAGGCAGGACATTGGACCAGTGCTCTGGTACCTGTGCTGGCCCTCACCTGAGTGCCAGGAACAGTCTGAGATCCCAACACACAACTGCCAACCCTTTGGGCACCTGGTCCCTGACTCCTGGAGGAACCACCTCACTGATAAAGCAGAACATTTCATCAAGGGCAACCAACTTTTCTTTCCTCCTGAAAGGCAAATACGCTGTGTGCTCAGTGTTCCCCAGTCTACTGGTCTTCTCACTTCTGTATTTAACCTCCAGGCTGGTCCCACATGTGAGCCTTCAGCTGGAGGAGTTTTAGTGAATCATGACTCAAATCACTGGATACCACCATGCAGAGCCCCTGTGCTAAATCAAAACACAGGCTGAGACTGTCCGTCCATGAAAATTATCTTGGAGCCCCACAGTTCTCTGCTAAACCTTCTTCTGTTTCTCTTTACTTCCTACAAGACAAACACCTAACTTCCATTTTCTAAGCTGGTAAAATGAATTCTCTGTTAAGAACCTCTGTGCTTCAACTGATGAGGTCTTCTGAAATTAATTTTCAACCACTTAATATTTACAGTAATTTAGCTATCTCTTCTCCATCTTATTAGATCTTGTTAACAAGTACCTAAAGTTATTCTTTTTCCTTAAACAGCTCTTACAACTTGGACTACATTATAATTTCTGTATTATGGAGTAAACTGGATCCATTCTATACTTGTACCCGGATTAAGGAAATATCATTTTGATTCTTGTGTATGTGTGAACATGGAGGGAGAAAAAAATATCAGCCAGCAGAGATTTATGTAGGAAATTTGTATTAAGTCTATGTGTGTGCACAGCCCTGTGCATTTACATGGTTAATGCATGTTGTATTTACTGGGTATATGTGCCTGCACGTTTATTTTCCTGTGTAGCTGAAAACCCCGACAGTGTTGTTCAGAGACAAAGACAGAGGAATATTGCATATTTCAATTTCAGCCCATATACCTCCAAATTTTGGAGTCACCTCTGCCAAGGGATGAATGCATGCTTAAAAACTTTTCCCTTGGAAGCTCTACCCCACAAACTCCCTAACACTGTAATGACAAAGGCAGCAGCTGTTTTCCCAGGCCTTTGCTGAATTATTCCAGCAGATTAAAATATACATGTATATATTTATGCCGACAAGAAGGAGGGAAAGTGCAACTTCTACTCAATGCCTAAATTTCCTGCCTCCGAAGCCCAGCTGGAGAGCAGGAGTTATAACAGAAAACAGCAGCACAATTAGCTGGAGTTCTGTAGCTGTCTGCAGCAGACTGCTTGCTCCTGTCTCTCTATAGGTGGTCTCCCAGTTCATCAGTTCATAAATAAGTAATTTGAAATGTGTTCCTGGGGGAAATTTTCCTCCTTCTCTCCTGAACAGACTGTACTCATCAGTTTTCCTGTTCTCCAGGTACCTGGCGTTCTCATTTATAATGGCCAGAGGAACTATGCTGTTCTAATTCTTGCTTCATTACATTTCCTAATGCTTGTTTTCAGCAGCTTCACAACTCCACATTTCTTTATATATTGATAAAAAAAACTCTTTGCATATATTATTTATTGGCACTTTCATGTTAGCTTTACTGCTGATTTAAATGGAATATTTTTACATACAAAGTAAGACTGTGAAGTTGGTTTCAGGTCTGAGGTTTAGATATTTTGATTTAAATTATGTGAGGGGAGGAAAAAAAAAAACCAATCAGCAAGAGAAATCATTGTCACTGGCCGTTTCCCTCCCCTCCTCATCATAGAACCTCCAGACAGATAGCACATACCAATGCTTCCATGGAAGGAAACATTTTGTTCTTTAGAGAAAAACATAAAGACCAAATCAAAAGCTTAAGGTACCAGTTTACAAAGGTCTTAGGTAGTCAAGGATGCAGCAGGATATACAAAAACTTGGCAAGTGCTTGATCCTAAATGAAGAGCAAAGGAAATCAGGCACTCCGTTCACTTAACTTATTTGAAAATACCTGTAAGTGATGATTGGTGTCTCTGCTCTCGATAAGGAACGGGGTCCATTGACATGTAAGAAAAAACATGACTTACCCACTGGTGGGAAGGATAACGACGTTAATACAAATGCTAATGTAAAACAAAGCATCCTGAAACCCGGGAAAGGGAGTAGGAAACAGCCAGGTTAAATATTTTGGAAGCTTTGTTGAATAATCTGATTATGTGACAACAACGACCCTGATCACTGCTGGGAGTAGTCACCCCTGTGACCCCCCAGCCTGCTCTGGGAGGGTGCAGCAGGAGCCAGCAGTGGCATTGCCAGTGCTGAAGGAGGTGCACGGGTGCCAGCACTGGCACAGGAGCCAAAACGTTTCCTGGAGACACAACACTGGGGGTCCTGAGCTCCGGGTCGCTTTTGGAGTGGTGAAGATCAAGACTTGGGCTTGGTTGCCCACAACAGGCAGAGACTTGAGTCGCTGCACAAACTCCCCTGTCCTTTAACAGCCGCCAGCAAATGCCTCAACAAAACTCGGTGTGTGCGTCTGACTCTGACTTGTCTCTTTTCCTTCCTCTGTAGAACAAAAGGTAAGTGTTGCAGCCTCAAAAGCGTGGTTGAGATGGAATTGCAGCTCCACAGGAAGTCCAGATTAGGCGCTGACAGACCCTGAAGTGGAATTAGGGATGCAAAGCAAGAGTGTGTCTCTATATTGCCTGGAATTACTGTGATTTTATATTGCTCTTTTTGGACTTAATCAAAGACACCCATTGACTGCATGGATGATCGATCAGGCTTTGCTTTCTGCCATATTACTCTAATCAATGGCTCTAATATATTACACAGAACAGTTCACCAAATGACAGATTTAGAAGCATCTATCTTTTCCCTTAAGAAATTACGCTGAAAACACCTAATGAAGAAGCACTTATTATTGCTTCTAGCTAGGGCCAAATGTTGCTCTTAATTAAATCAGTGAAAATTCAGGATTGGGCTGTTGAGTTCAATAATTGGCTTGTGATTGCCAGTTATAATTTTGATTTTCCTGTATTTCAGAAGCAGATGAAAATATACATGGAAAAGATTTATTTTATATAAGGGAACACTTACCATTTTCTTTTAGTTCTTTGCTATATCTATTGAAATTAATTCTATTACTGGATCATTGGTTGGTTACTGAGCAGTTTGTTTTTAAAGAAATATGAAAAATATTTTAACTTTTAAAAATAGAAGGGCTGCTATGTAAACTGAACTGAGCAGCCCTAAATAGCAAGTCAGTATTTTTCTTTGATACAAGAAATCAACATCTAGTTAGGCAAGCTGAATTCTAGTCCTTTCTCTATTAGACAAAAATTATACCACAATCAATGTAGAACTGCCAAGGTTAAATCTTTGGGCACCCCAAAGCAGATCCTCTTTTCTTGAAAAAATAGAATTCAAAATATTTAGAATCTTTTTGTGCTTTTATTTAAGGCTGCACTAAGACTGACCAGAGTTCTTCCACCTGCCAGGATATTTTTCTGCTTTGTCACAGAAGCAGGTATTTACACGATGCCTGGAGCTGGAGTTTTTAAAACATAGTAACTACTTTAATATCTACAGTCATGGATTATACAAATATACAAAACATTAATAACAAAAAAAATTAAAAAGCAAAGACAAATTGATGGCAATTGGTATTTTCCAAGAGTTATTAAAATTATTCAGTGATAGGTGAAGGAAGAATACTTTGTAAACCTTGGGAAAAAAGAAAAAAAAAACCTGTCATAATTAAAATAATCTTCTTTTCTTCTGGGGAATTTGGGAATTCTGTCACCCAACTGGTGCTGAATTTCTGTGTGAGCCTTAATTATTTGCTGGTTACCTGCATAGCTCAGCAGTCATAGCTGGGACTGGGTTTTTCAGAAAAGTTCCCTACCCATTTCAGCTCTTGCAATGAAGTTTATGCCATTGCATCCTGCCTAAACTTTTGAAAAAATATGATTCTTAATGGGTATAGAAAAAAAAAGGAAACTTGTTGTTTCTTCTGAAGGCTGAAGTAGCAAAGAAAACAAACTGAGAGAAAAGGCTGGAAAGAAATGTTTTTAGCAGACTACTTGCAAAATGGAACGAAAACATCTTTCAGAGCCTTTCCTTGAAAGGGATGTGGTCGGAGGAGGAGGGGGAGCAGGAGGAGCCAGGCTCCAGCAAGGCACGGACGCTTCATTCTGTGACAGGCAGGACCCTGGCACTGCAGGGCTCTGCTGCACCTCTCACTTGGGCCACTCCTTTTCAAGTTTCAGTACCCTCCAAACGACAGAAGCTCAACGTGGGCACCCAGGGTGCTGGCAGGGACAAAGAGAGAGAGGCAGAGCAAAGCTGGCAGCTGACAAATCTTGTGGATATGAGCAGAGAGGGGCATTGGCTGCATCCTCGGACATCCCCATCCTCATGCTGCCAGCTCCGTGTATGCCTCTCACTCCCTCCCACAGTAATATTCCAGGCAGGGAAGACACCAGACATGCTCCTTGGCTCCAGGAGTGCCTTATCTGAAGTCCTCCTCAAAAGAGGAGATGAGCCTATTTGCATTTTCCCACTGAAGCACGGAGGGATGTTTCTGGTTACATTATTCTGTGCGCTCAGGTTTGCCCCAGGCCTGCTCGTAGGCTGCAAGAGCTCTGAAAACACCTGTATCCTTCCCATTTAAATGCATGCTTCAGACAAATCTTTTTGGAGGCATTCAAAAGACGTAGACTAATATTTTGCCATGCTCACATGTATTTTTTCCCTATGAGGTTGCTGAAAACAGAAATTAACCACTTGATTCCCACTTACTCCCCTTCCTTGGATTGCTCTTTTATCTGTAAAAGCTCCCCTCTAGGTTAGGCTTTGGATGAGCATCTTCCTCCACAGGAAAAAAAACTCAAAACAACCAAACCTTTGGAAATGCACCGTAATTCAAGCACCTGTCACATACCTGAATGAAAGATTCAAGGGGACTTTTCTATTGGAAAAGACTTGGCACATTCCTTGTTAGAAAATTCAAAATCCATTAAGCCATCTCTCCTATGGATTTATTCTCTCTGTTGAAAACATCCTGAAAATTTATTACAGCACAGAAAGCTACCACTTCAAAAATAGTTCAAGGCAGCTTCCCTTCGTGTGGGGCTGTTCCCTGCTACAAAGGCTGGAGAGATTGCTGGGACTTGATCCAAATTTTACTGAAGTCAAGGCAAGGATCCATACATGAGTCCATGTGGATCCATCCCGGGCTGGGTTGAGGAGAAGATTTTCTCTCTACAAGTAATTGTACAAAAAATTCTGTCTCTAGACAAGAATATTCTCTGGAGGAAAATAAATCTGGCAGTAACACTTCAGAGGACCTGAGTTTAAAGATCAGTAGCTGCAATAATAAGTGGTGCCTATGGAAAAAGCTGGGTGCTCTCCCCTCACTGCAGGAAACTGATGAAGGATGCACTGCCTTTCCCTGTGTCTGGGAGGCTCCCAGCCTCCCCTGTGACTCAGTTTCCCCATCATGGAAAGCTGTGAGGCCAAGCCTCCACCAAAGGCACAGCATGAGGGCTCCTGGAGCACATCAGTGCTGCACACTGGGATGAATATTGTTATTTACACTTGGACTTAATTGCACAGTGCATGTACACGATTGTGCACATGCACATGTGGTTACCTTGGTGACAGCTTTATTCTGATATGAAGTGGCCATAAGAAAACGCCATAGGGGATTGGCAGGAATAATGGCAAGAGACAAATTAGTTCCCATCAGGATCAGCTACTGAGAGCCTGATGCCAAGTTACATAACGGAGGGGCAAAAAGTCAATGTTCCTTCCCCACGTTTCCTTGGTAGAACACAAGTGTCCCCAAGTCTTCCCTCTCCCATCATCTTTTAGTGTCATTTCATTAAGGATAGAGTGAGGATTTTTCTAATGCACTCAGTAATTTCCCAGTCTCTCTCCTAAACGATGATTTCATGTGTAACTGGCAGGAGATGAAATTTTAACAGATTGAATCTCTCCCTCTCTCTCCTCTGCGCGCGCATACACACACATTCTTTCAGTCCCCAGATAGAAACTGTAATTCCCCTATATAAAAATGGGGGAAAAACATTTTTTTTTTCCTCCTTTTCAAATGTATAACATAGTTGTGAAGGCTAATTATAAAATAATGTTTATACCTTGGAGACCAAGACAGGAGGTTACGAAAATGCTTTAAAAGTCCCAGTGCTGCAATAGAAGAATTTCATTAACTGAAACAAAGCAGAGCTGGTGAAAGTTTGAAAAACAAAGTATGCAAAACATTAAAAAAACAAAGCCAAATCTATTTACTGGTCTGGTACATATCAAACTTTCAAGGTTCACAGTGATTCCTTCACATTCCTAAGCAAAAAATGCAATTAAGAGGTTCACTTTTGTTCCTAAAATCTTGGCTTTGAAATGGCTTTTTCCTTTTAAGCCTGGAGGAAGTGTGGTGCTGACTGGTTCCTCTAAAGAGGTTTAAGTGCTGCTATCCCACCCATAACTCTGCAGGATGAGATCTGTGTAACCCAGGCTGTGCAGAGGGTACCTGCACCACGAGATGATCTGCCAGCACCAGTTTGGAATACAGATGTGCTGGGAGCCAATTCTCCCCCTGCACAGAACAAGCTGGCACTGCACGATTGTCCAAAGGACCTGTGAAGAGGAGATGAACCCTGACACGTGATCTTTACCTCAGAGTGAAATTGGCTCACAGCAGCGTCCCACCAAGAAGAATGTCACATTTTGTAATTGCCACATTGCTCACTGCAGTGAGCTCTGCCTGCCTGGGCCTTGGGCAGGCAGCAACAGCCCAGCCCTGCCATTTCACAGCTGCATTTTGCTGCCTGCATCCTCCAAAAGTAACAAATGAGAGCAGAACCAGCAGCATTTGGCCTGACCCCTCATTCTCCCGAACAGTGTGAGTCTCTTACCTCTGGGACACTGAGTTCTTCCTTTCTCTCCTCTACAGCACATTGCCAAGGCCCAGTGCATCCCTTGGAAGGGTCATTCCTAGTAAAGGAGTGCTGGGTTTTGGGGCATCTGACCCTGCTGTTCATTTTGACAAGGTCTGTCCTATGCAGGTAAAGTTTGAGCTTTCCTGCCTCAAACTGAGGACATCCCGTGGCTGGGATCACTAAACTTCCAGATGCACAGTTTTTGTCATGGAAAAGTTGTGCTTAATGCCTTACACTGTCACAACCTTCCTACTTGCCCATGAACTTCTCAAGTCCCATCTGTAAAATGGGGGAAATAACACTTCCTTAACTCCCAGGAGAACCATGAAGGTGGGAAGCACTGAAGAGCACGTGGCATTTGGAAGGGTTGCAGCTGGAGTCCCCCAGATAGCCACAGGATGGGCTATAACTGTAGTGATGGATGTGTGTATACACACACACAGTTCTAAAAGTCTTCAAGAGCATAAATCTGGTTTGAAATCTTGCCCTTGCCTCTGAGGTCTCTGACTACTGCTTCCACCTAAGAATAAGTGCTAGTAAAAGATGTCAGATCCCGAGCCAAGGCAGTCTAAAAGTATTTAACTTCTTGCATATCAGAGAATTCATTTTATTTTGGCTCACAAAGGACAGCCTTTTTTGACAAATATATGAAACTCCCTCCTAATCACAAGGGGCAGGGCGACCCATTAAAGGAGTAAAGATGTTCATCCATGTGACGAGCAGGGTCGTTTAATGAAACACAAGTAACAAAGCTTCAAAATCTCTGCCATAAAAGTGGCTCTGAATTTTTAACTGAGACTTCAATGAGACAAAAATCATGTTCTTAATGCTAAATATAGCCCCACAAATGCTGAAAGTTTTGCGCAAAGAAAGCAGGCTGCACGTTTTCAAAGGCACGTTATTTTTTTGTACCTTTTTCTTTTCCTGATGAGTGAATAGGATTTCACAGAGCTGGCTGAATGTTTGTTTGAGGTATTCTTCTTTATTGAGGAAATTCAAAATTTTCCAGGGAAAGATTTTTCCTGAATTTCAATTGATCCTACTCACAAAACTGAAGACAACTGCTTTGCAAAAACCAAACCCAAAATTTAAAGAAAATTGAAGTTTACACAAAGCTCTTAAAACCTTGTGCTTTTAACACCTAGGGAAAAACTCTGTGGATAATAAAATATAAGGCAAATAGAAAAAAAAAATGTTGGTGGAAGCAGAACGTTCCCATTCTTATTAAAATAACTCTTCAATTCTTCAGGATTTTTATACTTTTGTGTGGTATTGTTTGAACAACAATTTGAGTCTGTTTGTATTTTATTGAGGCCACTTGACCTTTCCCAGGCCTATAGAGTTTTGCTCTCTGTTTCTGAACAGAGAATATAGACCTCGGGAATGGCAGTATCACACTCACCATCAAGCACTTTGATTTAAATAAAAATAAAAAAAAATGCTTTAAATTTGAACATCTTGTGGTGGGATCTGTGTCACACAGACAAGGAGAATTCTGTCCTGGAGCAAACTTGCTTCCTGAGCAAACTTGCTTTTCCTCCTTTTTAAGTAGCCTGGGAGATTTATGCTGAACCGACATCAGTGTTACATCCAGGCAACTCCATTAAAACCTTTGAATCTATTCCTAATTTTTCACTTTTAATTTCTCAAGAGGACAGTCAACCCCTCACTTAGTTTTTTTTTTAAATATATTTATTTATTTGCTTTGTGTATTTTCTTCTCTGCTAGAAAATAGAATAGCAAAGAAACATAAGAGAATTGTCCATTTGAGAATGTGGCTCTGGAGTTACAGTTCCTCTGAGGGCTTGCATTGGAGTCCCATAAAACTCAAGGTGAGCTCACAGGCTACTGGAAAATTTACTTATGGGCATGAATAGCATGAACAACAGAATACACCAAGTGTGAGTCCCTTGCCCTCTTTTCACCTTAAAAAAACAGTTGAAGGAGGAATAAGAATGACAGTGAAGGGAATAAAAATTGGGATGATATAGAAAATTATGTCAGAAAAATCTCTTTCTCCTCCAGTTTGACAACACCATTCTTTCAGACCAGACCAGGATCTCAATTCTTACTCATTCAAGGGAAGACAACAGTTCTTCTAGTGAGGAAAATGAGAGATTTTCCTTGGGTGTATCTATGGTTTCCCCTGCAATGAGCTGGGCACAGTTTCTATCACTCTGAGATGGAGGGGCCCTCTTATAGCAACCTGCTCTGTAACTAACCTGCAGTCCCCTGGCTAATTAAAACCTCTTGTTTCTGATCCACACCCTGAGCTGCTCCCAGGCTGGCAGGAGCGTGAGGCACAATTTGATTTCATTGTGAAGTACATTTGGAGGGCTGGGTTTTGTTTGCTTGGAAAAGAGGCACCAGACGAAGGGAGGACGGGTGATTGACAGCTGTCAGTGATAGGTTTGGCTCACATTAGCACTCCCTTCCTGCTCCCCACCTCCAAATACCCCCTCAGAGCCAGGACTGGGGATCTGTGGAGACTTCACTGCCTCAGAAAATCTACTTGGGTTGTGTGTTGAAACAAATCCAGATTACAACACAACCAGGGCTTGAAGACTGCCCCATGGCTGATTATTTGCTGATATTTTCTATTTAGTTTAAAACAACATACTGATTGTATCAGCCATAAAGCTTTATGGAGGTTAGTTTATTCCCCCCTTCAAATGGACTGTTCTCCTCTCTGTCATAAAGTTAATTTTATAGTCTTTGTTCATTTTCCTAATCTGCAAATTACATCCTCCTGTACTCTGATTACTTACTATTGGAAAAACAGACCTTCTATATTTCCCCTCTGCTTCCAGTTTGAATATTCTTTATATTATCTTGATGACCTTAATCTCTTTTTTTCCCCCCACTGGCCTTTCAAGGAAGCAGCAAATGCACCAGCAACACGAAGTGTGTCGGCCAGAAAAAACACTCTCAGCTCCTGCTCTGTGCTTAGTCCATCTGATTCTCATCTCCTTTTTCTTTCCTTTTTTTATTTTCTCTTTTTTTTTTTTTTTTTTTTTTTCCCCCCCCCCCCAACAGCAANCTTTTTTTTTTTTTTTTTTTTTTTCCCCTCCCCTCCAACAGCAAATAGTGTGGGAAGGAATGAAACTGTGGCAGGGAGGATTTGGCATCCTTGTAGAAATCCTTCATTTCCTATTGGAAAAGAAGGCAGTTTAATATATTGAAAGGCAAGGTATAAATATGCCAGAAACTGACTATTGAACACATTGCAACAAACAGGTCATTTGCTGTTTAAAGATATATTCATTTTGTGAGAAGTGTGTTGAGGCACATGCTCGTGTTTTAGTTAGAATGGCCACACCCCAGCACTGGGAGCAGGGGGAGTCTGATGGGAATTCCTGCCTGGGCACCTCTGAAGTCCTGCTTGAACTTCAAAAACAAGTCACAGGCAGGTTTCAGAGTGCTCCATGTCCTCATGCTACTGGATGAGCATCCCTAGATGTAAGTGTGAAACCATACTAGCAAGTCTGGAGAAGGAAGCCCTGAGGAGACAAAAGAAAAGTGTGGTCCCATCCCAAACCCAAGTTCTTCATCACTGTGGGATATTGTCTACCTGTGGTTTTCAACCTTTTTCTCATTGCACATCTCTAAAAATATGGCTGCATGTGAGCTGACCGTCTGTAAACTTAATTTTCTTGATTTGCTTTTGCAAATCCCTCTGAAAGTTCTTATGAATACCACGGGATTCAATGGACTGTGGTTTGAACATCACAGTACAGCATCCATCCTCTGCATCAGACATGGCTACTATTTATTTATAGGCTACAAAGTGGGGAAATCAAACCACACACATTATTGTGAAAATGCTGCACCCTGCTCACCGTCCCCTCTGGGTGGAGCATCCCTGAACATCTCCTGTGAAGCTCCAAATATTTCAATAAACATTGTCAATTGATGGAAACACCCACATTCTCTCTGTTGGGACTACTGGAGCTTTGACTGTGATGTTTAACCCCAGCTCTCAACCAGGGGAACTTCCCTGGGAGAGGCCAGCCCAGCACATGGGACTCAGCAGTTCCCAACAGCCTCTTGAGAAGTCCCTGAAAGCAGATTTTACCTCCTGGAGGATGCAAGAGCTAAAAACTGTGCACTCCTCAGGTGGGAATTCATCTGCTTCTGTGCTATCTGTGTGTTCCCTCACTCAGCTGCTGCTGTCACTTGGCCTGTCTCCCTCCAGCTGCATTTCCCACCCTGCCCACAGCCACCTCTGCTCTTCCCTCCGTGTTTGTCCCCTTGTCCAGCCTCCCTGGCCCTGCCTCTACTCCCAGCTCAGCCTCACCTCCCTCGGGCTCATTCATCTCACTCTTTCCTTCCCTTCAGCTCGTTCATGTCAGTCTTTCCTTCCCTAATCCCCTCTGTTCTCTCCCCTCAGCTCTCTGTCCCATTTCCATCTTTTTCTTCCCTGGCCTCCAATTTTCTTTTCCTTTTTTTTTTTTTCCAACTTTCTTTTAATTTTAAAACCTTCTCAGAAGTCCTGTCTGTTTCTCTCCCTCTCTACCTTCCACCTCTCTTCTCTCCTGCCTCCTCTCCTCTCCTCCAGTGTAATACTGAGGGAGCTGCTGTTCACAATCCCACTTTTCCATGCAGTTTTTCACTGCTCATGTGGCCCTCACTTGCAAACGGCAGCTCCAGCCGGAAAAAATAAGACACCAATTAATTCTAACAGCCAACTTTTTGCTTAAAAGCCTCACATTATTTCACATTAAAGACCAGCAGCCTCTGTCTGCCTGCAAAGTACCCAGTGCCAGGAACATATTTATAGGAGGACCTGTGGAAAGAATGGGTTTGGGGTTTATTTTTTGTTTTTTGGGTTGTTTGTTTGTTTGTTTGTTTGTTTGTTTTTGGTGTTGTGTTTGGTTTTTTGTTGGGTTTTTTTGGGGGGGTGGGTTTTTTTGTTTTGTT
>VXBB01004267.1:18273-110067 GCA_013399915.1 Illadopsis cleaveri
CATCCCCGCGTTTCCCCATCCCGCATCCCCGTGTCCCGTAGCCCAGCCCGTGTCACATCCCGTGTCCCAGCTCAGCTCCAGGCCCTGACTGAGCTGTTTCGTTGCAGGACAGATTTCTCACACGTTTGTTTTCCTTTTCCTGCTGTTGCTGCCTCCCCAAGTGGCCACAGGCGAGCAGGAGCCACCAGACGGGTCAGAGCCGGGGCCATCTGGTTCAGGAGCTTTTGTGACCAGTGCCCAGGACAAGATGGAGAAAAGGGAGGCTAAGAAACGCCAGAGTGGGCATTTATTAGAAGTGGAAAATAAAACTCTTGCTTTTGTGCAACATTTTCCTCGGTTTCCATTGTCCAGCAAACGAGCTGTCCCCTCCACAAGAACAAGGTGACAGGCTGACTTGACAATAATCTCAAACAAAAGCTGAGCTGTCCCCAGGGAGGATGGAGGGGTGGTTGGTTCTTTGCTGAGTTGGTGGGTATTGGATTGGGCCCAGTGTGAATTCAACTGAGTATTTGCAATCCAGGCAAATATTGAAGAGAATGTGGTGGGAGGGAAGGAGAATTTCACCAAAAGAAAACTCAGGCCTCCTCAGGCTGAAGAACCTGCTATGCTTGGAAAAGACCCACCAAAGCTCTGTTAGGTATTCAAAATGCTGAATTGCTGTTTTGCAAAGACTTGCCTCAAGAATTAAAGCTACATTTAAAAGAAAAAACAAGCATGAAACAATAGTACAGGTGTTGCCACTCCTTTCACACTTTGGCTCTTCTATCTGCCACTCCTGCCAAGAGAGAAGATGCTGCCTCAGATATGGTACCTAAGCATTGAAGGGAGAGGGATGTGGAAGTACCCCTGACAGATTACAGAATCAGAATATTCTGAGCTGGAAAGGATCATTGAGTCCAGCTCTTAAGTGAATGGCCATGCAGGGATCAAAGCCACAACCTGGAGCAGGGAAGTTAACTGGCCTGACCTCCCTGGCTGCAGGGGACTTTATCAGGGGATGTTTCCAAGCCAAGAAATATCCACCAGTCGAATCTCATATGCTTTCTTGCATCAATCCTCACCTTAAATGAAGGAGTTTGGGTAAAGTTGATGTGGCCAGCACCCTTTTCCAAGGGTGTTAGGACAATACTGAGGTGGAAGGGATGGGTTACCCACCTTGTGACAGAATATCTCTATCTGACTCCATTATAAACCAGGTTACCCAACCCATACATTTCACAGCCTGAAGGGCCAAACACAACATTTCATCACTGCTTGTCACGCAAGAGACACACTCCATCTTTTACACCTCACCGAAGACAGCTGAAGCTCATGCTAAACCTTGTGTGCACAGTCAGCACTGGATGAAAAGAGCTTTCCAAAATCCATCTTGACCCTTGGAAACTCAAAATTTTGTAGCAAATTCAAAACTCACATTTGCTTCTCCCCTGTTCTCTTCTCAAAGAACCCCAGGTCAAAGTCTCCCGCTTCAAGAGGGGCTCTGAAGGTCTCACCATCAGCTTTGGAAACAAAACACACTCAGTGTTTCTTTCCTAACTGAGATGCCTGCTGACCTCTTCTCTCATGTAACATAAAACTTTCACACTTCAGCTTCTCTGGGTTTCTTAAAGTAACACTTGGAAACACAAACCAGTCAACACCTCGGGGAGCCAGGGCACTTGGCTGAGGCACTGCCCTGCTGCTAAGCCAGAGCTACACAGCAGGAGCCAGAGGACCAGACAACAGAGACTTGGAAAAATGCAGGTAAGGGTTCCTTGCAAGGCAAGAGAATTCACTGGCCATTGCTGCTTCTCCCAGACACCTTTCATGTCACCATAGTCAGGCTTTTTACCTCCTCTACACCTCCCACTCCTGTCCAGCATTTTGTCTGTCCATTTCCTCAGCTGCCTTCTGAAGATAATCCTAAAATGCATCAGTAACAACACTGGCAGAGCTGCATCTGACATTTGCTGAGCAGAGTGAACATAACTGGAGAAGATCTTGGAAAGTGAGTGTGCTCACATGCAGTACTTGCCCACAGGCGAAATGAGACTGAGCTCCAGCTTATCTGGGCTCTGGTAAAAGCACCATTGCCACAGAACCTAACCAGGACAGGTTCCTTTGCAGTGTGGAAATTGCCAACCACATTTAATTCTGGGGGAAACAGGACTGAAGACATCAATTGCTCTGGATTTCTGTTTCCTGGCATTTTCCAATACATTTCATACTGAGATGTATTGCGGGTGTTTAAAAGTGATAAAACCATATGCTCAGTGGGAAGAGATTCCTTTGCCCTTCCTACAGCTGTTTGTTCTCGAGGGGCAGCTGGGGCTGCTCCATCTCTCCCAGGTTGGGGTGGGGTTTTGTGGATCACGGGGCAGCACAGGGAGTATGGCCAGGTCAGGGAGCTGCCATCAGCACACACTCACAGTGTGCACAGCAGGAACTGCATATTGATTCCCGGCCAGTATTGCATCACCAAGCTCATTTTTGCTTTTCCCTTTGTCCCACGAAGCCTGAACTGCAGCTCAAATCCCAGGATGCCCCTTATTGGCATTTCTTACTGCAGTGAAAGTGTAGTTTTGTTCTGAAAAAGAGCTCTAGAAATGGTATTATTGGGTTCCACATTTGCTGTATCTTAGTGACTTCCCAGAAAATTGCCTTAGCCTGAACACAAAGGAGTCTCTCTTTAGTTGCAAATTAAACCTGAGATCTAAAAGTGACTTTGGTTCTGTTGCCACCAGGAAGAAAGACTCTGCAACTGCAGCTTTGCTAATTGTTCTGTCAATTACTGCAAATTAATTTGCTCATATTTATTTATTGCTGTGCTATCAAAATTGCAGTCAGAGCTTTGCAACACCCCAATAACCACAGTTTTGCTGTGGAATTTGCAGCTTTCCTTTGGTTTGCTCAAACACAACTCTATCTGCTGATCCTGCAAGGGAGGCAAAGGAGGTCAGGGCCAAATCCAGCATCCACCAGACTGGTATGAATGAGAGTTGAATCTGACCTTTGGCAGGTTTTGAAGGAAGTGTTAGTTTTAACAAAGTTGACAGGTTTTTTCTTTCTTTGTTTTGGTTTGGTTTTTGGGGGGGTTTTTTGTGGGTTTTTTTTTGTGTGTTTTTTTTTTTTTTTCCCCTGAAGTCCCATAGTCCCATGATTTCAAATGGGGAAAAATCAAATTTACAAGCAAACTCCCTTAGCCAAAAGATCTTCTTTCTTTTACTGTAATTAGGCAAGCCCTGCCAGGTAAACTCAGGTGAACAGTATATAAACCCAGTAAATATAATAACGACACGTGTGATTGTGTGTAATGTGGCAGGCAATTGTACACTGAACAGGAGCATTAGTGGTCACTGCACATGATAACACACTGTGACACCTCTCATTTTCCACTGTACAGAAAGAAAGAAAACAGAATAATATCCTACCCCGTATTTTACAAAAAAGCTTGTCATTAAAGAAGTGTAATTTTCTATTCCAATCTCGACAGACGGTTCTTTTGCATAAAATATTCTCCTGCTCTCTGCCCCTTATTCCCCAGGGCTTGGCTCCCAAAAGGCATCAGTCCCCTTTAGAACAACCTCCAGCCTTGCGAGGTGCTCCAATTCACCTAAAATTCAGGGATATCAAGTCTGACAGCTCCACATGCTGAACTCCTGGTCTAAAATGCCCTCTGCTTTTGAGATTCCCAACAGCTGAACTCTTCATTGAGCAATTCAAGTTGTTTGCACATCAGAAAACAATCAGTGTACGTCAAGTAAAATATCAATATAGATTTCTATCCACTAAAACCTATGTATTTTTGTATAAATGTATCAGTTATAAAATATATCAAGCCTGCCAAATAAACATTTTATTATGTATAGCTGTAATACTAAAGTTATTCATCATCTTACAGTGAAGAACTGTTTTATAGGAAATATCTAGTCTTCTATGTTTTTATAGAGTGGTTGAAATATTTTGCACAAAATGCCCTTTAAAAAAATCACCTTTTCTCCCTGAAACAAAGTTTGTCATTAAAAATTGTTAACTTAATTAACATAATCCATTTTCCTTGGCATTCCCTGTGCTTGTTTCTGCTGATACTGCTATTAAAGATTTGATCAGAATGATGTTTCAAATTATTTTAAAATTTGTTTCCAAAATCCCATCTTTTCTTCCAGGAAAGTTCTATTTTTAAAAAAAATGAAAGTGAAACTTGAAAAAGGATTCTGGAAAAGGTCTGGAGATTTTTTGGAACATATTGCAGAAAGATATTTTTTGAAGAGTTGAAGGGTAAAATAACTGTATATTCAGTACTAGAGAGGAGAAAATGTACAATTCTTTATGGTATTTTCTGAAAATAGTTTCTTTAGTTTTGAGCAGCTTTCTGCATTTCTGTTTCTGGGGAAGGCACGATTTGTTCGGACTTTTCGGATCATCCATCATTTAATATTCTATCACCTTTTACAACACCAAAGCTTGGCTGGATTACCAGGGCTGAGAAAACACAAACACATTTCTAGAATAGATGTGTTTATTTTAGTGCACGTTACAGGTGTGCACACAGAAGAGCATTCCCTGGGAAATGTGTCCCTATAACATATACCTGTGCAATCTCCTCTCTGTAAAGCAATGCTTACTCACAGATAATTGTGTATAGGAGGGATAGAGGCAAAATCCTTCATCTCTGTGCAATTTTGTGAGCCAGGGCTTTGCAAAATGGAAGTTCAAGAGAGCCACCCTGGCTGGAGCACAATTCTTATCTTGCTGGTGGCTCTCGCAAGGGAAGATATGAAAGCCTCATTCTTTCATAAGAGAGCTGCATGGAATTGAGGATTGTATGGTGCTGGGGAGACTCACTGTATCATGTCAGAAATTGCTAGACATTTGAAGACAGAAATGTCTTTCTCCTTTGAGTATTCCATCCTAAAGTGCCAGCCAGAAATGATTTATACATGCTCCTCCTTATTATGGACTACACATAATAAGGGCATGATAGAAATCGTATCTGCATAGATTCAGGCAGTTCCAGGAGATCTGCTGCCAGTTTTGTTTGACAAGACACTCAATCAAGTGAAAAGGTTCAAAATATTTCAGGAGGAACCTCCTGCATTTTTAAGACCCGATATTTGTACCCACGTAACAGAAATCCTAAATGAGAGCAACATTAGCGTATATTCACCCCAAGTTGCATTTTGCAAAGAGGAAAATATTTTGAGTGTGGCTGCCAGCATCATAAAATAAATATTTTATTCATTTCATAATTCAATAAGATCCAACACATTCCTGTTTCTTTTTTTCCTTCATTGGAAAAATGTGAAACAGGATAATAATGTGCTGGGGAAAGAATCTCAGAGCCCTTTTTATATATTATTTTAGTAATTGGGCTGAGGGAGTTCCATTATACTCCTTATTGCCTCTACAGCTCTCTTCAAATCCTACTTGATCTTTGAAATGCAGGTCATTTTCCAAAGAAGCAGATGCATAAAGAAAAACAGAGCACTTGTGAGGATTTTATGCAGACAGAAATCATAGTGATGGGAATTGACATTCCTTAGAGTGCCTCAGATTTTCCATGGAATGTTCTACTGCTCCCATCAAGGCCCAGTTCATCCAAACTTGAGCAATCCCATTACAGTGAGTAAAACTACTCAAAGAAGTAAGGTTTCACACGACTTGCCTCTGACAGGCAAGGAAGGAGAGTAGATCTTGACCTTAAAAACCCAAAAGCAGCTCAGCCTGAGGGATTGGCTTGGCTGTCGCTCATAGAGCTAAACCTCCCCACCACCTCCCACATCTTGAAAATCCATGGACATGCAAGTCATTAGGCTGCTCCTAGAAAAGCTCTTTTTCTGAGACAATATCGTGCAGCAAAATCTGAGTCATGTGTAGGCCAAGAGGCTGTGCCAGAGCAAAGCACTGAGGAGTAAAACATTCACTCTTCCAGCACTTACTGCACTGACACCTTGATAAAGTGGTTCAAGGCATAATGTTCAAACAGAGGGAGAAAAAAAAATTAAAAATGTAATAATAAAGTTAAATGTAACTGTTTTAAAGTATAATTCTTTGGAGAGCTCAGTTTTATGTTGGGCCGGCATTTGAAGCTGCACTAGTCATTATTAACGGGAAGCACAGATAGAGGAGATTTAAATCACTAAAGTAATAAAATCTGAACGAGGGCTAGCACCTTGAAAGGCTCTTGGAGAGAAGATTGCATACAAATACAATTAAAACGATGCTTATAAAATACTAAGATGTTAATTGGGTTTAGTCCCAGAAGCCCCAGCAGTACAGTATGTCAGAAGTTAGCTGGTTTGAAGTTTAAAAAGAGTGGTTTAATTTGTACACCTTGTCCTAATTACGAAGCTTTCTGCAGCCTGTGTATCGGCATGGTTTATTGTAGCTTAGAGCTTTGTAAAACAAACACACACCAGTTAATTGGGTTATTGCAATGGAAAATTGGGCTGCAGGACTGAAACCCTCCTTGCCAGTGTTTTTTTACAGCTTGTAATGAACGCTCCAGCAATGTCAGGATAGACTGATTTGTAAGGTGTGCAGTTTACAACTTGGTTATACCGCTGGTCCGAAAAATAGGTGATACAGTGAAAACAAAGACTAGCACGATATAATGTTGCTGAGCTGGTGGGTTGAAGCCCCAGCTGGCTTATTTATATCTTGCAATCCCCTCAAATACTCCAGCAGGTCTGAACTCTACATTCCCACATTCAAGAAAGGACCATAATAAGGCAGGGAGAGAATACCATGGTTGTTTGAGGAGTCCATGGAGGCTGTGAGCACCTGCTGGGGGTCCTGTGAGGTCGTGTGTTTTTCCTCATAATCAGTAAATAAATACTTAGAATAAGAACAGAGTAATGCAGAGAAAGGGGCAAAACAGGAGACGTCGCTGTTCAAGATTTGCTCAAGACAACTCACCTTGGAGTTCATTTGTGCCATTCAGCTGATACACATTTCTTTGTATGAACGACACTTTCCAAATGAAAATCCAGCCTCTCCCCTCCTGCCTTGCTTCAGTCCAAACTTCACAGAGCTGGAGATCTCAGAGCACAAAGTCCTTAATATATACAGGAAAGTAAGGTAGGGTTTGTATCATTACCACTGGTTATGTTTGGTGGCAAATAGGTGCTTAGAAAATCCACGTGATCACTGGGAATTCCAGGTTTCCAGGTGGACCCTTCCCACCTGTCCCAGTAAGCAGCCTGTCCACACAGCTCTCACTTGCCTTTAAAGGTTGCAGAGCCCTGCATTTTCCAGTCTGGAGTAGCTGCCACCCCAACTGCTGCATTTCCATGCTACTTAAGGTACATCAGGGCATAATCTCACCTCATTGAGGAGGGGATTTACATGTACAGCATTTATAGGCAATACACTTATATCTCACAGCTCAACACAGAGTGAAAATATAATTATCATAACCATTGCCACATTGCAGGAGGCTTGGGCATTCTGAGGCATAAGTCTAATTAGCTCTAAGCTGCAGAAGATTTGAGGGTGGTAGTTTCTTTTTGACTTACTGCTCAGTGTTTGGTCTGAATATTCAAATGTATTGTTGCTTTTTAAAGTAGCTCCTTCATGGCTCTCTGTGTCATGTCAAAACTCGCATAAATTGGTGACTTTTTGTAGAGGTCCCTGCAGGCACATTAAGTCACATTTTTAGCCTGTTCTGTTGATCTCTCTGTTCTGGCTTCATTGTTTATAAATGACAAAGACCAGTGCTGCAATGGTAACACTTTTATTTTTTATTCACCAGGATTTGCAATCAGTGAAGTTACATAACACTAAAAGGAGACTTACATGAACTATTTCCAGATAAATGCATTTTCTCTGTGCTGAATTCACTTCAAAAGTTTATGTATTTGCAAAAATGGCAGCTCAAGTCCTTATCACACAGGTCTGCCATCTTTCATTGTGTGCAGTGTTCCCCAAAGTTGGGAACAGTCACTCTGGGTTTCCTGTGCAGCCAAAGAAGAGAAAGATGTCCTGCCAGGACACAATTAAGATTATAGGTGGATTGAATGATGCTCAAGAAAGTCTATTTCTATTTACTGAGATAAGAATTTTTTCCCACCTTCTCCTAGGGACCTAGTTGATGTACCTAGAATCCCCTTTACAAACTATTGATTTTGGGATGTTGGATCCATAACAACAATGGAATAAAAGCCCAAGTCTGTAGGAGCACCTCTCACAGAAGAATTTCTTTTAAAGGATCTCTGAGAGCCAAATGCCTGTAAACTTGGTTTTTATAGGAGGCCAAGACTCAAGATCCTTTTCTAGTTTCATTCTCTCTACAGAATGAAGCGTTTGCTTGAATAAGAAATAATGAGCAAGACCTTCAAGGTTTAGGCTTTCCTCTACTAAGAGGCACCACAGGATTCCCAGCAGCTGCTGACAAACACTAGCACAGCTCAAGTGGGCTGTACATTATGCCAAGTGCTCCTAATGCCACTTGAACCCTGAAGTGCATCTCCAATCACAAATAATCTGCTGTCTCAAGAGCCTGCAAACAAGCTTAACTCCTGGGCTTGATGGGGGGGTCTGTTTGCTGCTCCTAAGGTTGCATCTTCACATTACAGCCAAGTCAGTTGACTGGAAAGCCCCAGCCAAAAGGGAGATCCCACCACAGCCTCCATCTCCAGTCACTCTTTGCCCCTTCTCTGGTGGATGTATTCATCACATGGTCACTGGACAGCTCAGACATCAGGCTAACTTGCAAAATAAATGAATGTTTTCTGTGCTGGAGCAGTCACTTGAGTCCATTCATTCCATAAGGACACCAGCTCTTAGAAGTTTCACCTCTTGGGCATTCAGTCATTCCATTAAAAACAGGGAATTTATGACAAAAATAATCTTAATTTTTGCATAAATCTGTTTTGGCCAAAGAGTCAAGAGTTGGAGGGAATGTGATGATGGAGGATTGAATGGAAAATTCTCAGCAAGCAGTTTCCAGTGTGCCGATGACTTCTTGCAAATGCATTAACAATTTGGAAACTGAAATCATCCATGAAGTCATGGAGCTGCCTTTCTGCTGAAGTTGCCTTCCAAAAAGAGTGCACTGCTGACCCCCTCCAGTCCTGCTCCCCCCTCAATCTGAGTATCCCCCTCAGGCCCAGCATTCAAGAGCAACGATTTATGGCCATGATGAGTCTCTGCATTCAAAAGTAAACACTGGCCTCTCCTTTTCCTTCCTGGGAGTGTTGGCCAACTCTGTTGCATCAGTGATGGTGTGAACTCCCAGAGAATTCCCTCTGCTGTGGCACCTCTGCCATTTCCATCTCAGTCTGGCTTCTCCAGAGGCGCTGCCAGCCCGCTTTGTTCCCCTCACTGTTCTGGAAAAGGGAGATAAGTGACACACTCCAGCTTGCTGAGGGCTTTGGGAAAGTCATCGTGCTGGAGAAACTGTAGGAGAAGTCTCCTTGGGAATAGCAGCTCATATTTAACCTCCCCTAGATCATGTCAATGTGAGTCTGGAGAGAAAAGGTCTTTCATTTTTCTTCCTCGGTAAGCTACCATATGCACCTCATCCCCCACTTAAGCTAAGAGATTGATGGCTAAATTGCTTAACCCTGGTGTTTTTAATTAATTAGGTCTACTTCATAGAAGGTTTAATACAGTAGTTTAATTTAGACTTTGCTCAGTGCATGATATAAAATCCAGATTTATTACTATTTTTTATCAATTTTTATTTTTATATGATTCCATCATATAAAAAGACTAGTGTATGTTATAGACTTTAAAAAGTGATTCCCTGTAGGTATTGTAAAGTACAGGGTCTATTACATGATAGTAGTGTGTTTATAGCTGAGGTTTGCTGCATTGTTCAGGAATCCCTTCAAAGATGACTTACTGAAAAGACATTTTATTCCATAAAATAGTTAGGGAATGTACCTGTTCTTTCTAAATATCTTCTTACAGTGCTTTTACATAATAGTGAAGTGTATGGGATAACCACTGCTTTGAGAAACTCAGCACTAAAAGGAAAAATACTTTGAATCTTTAGAGGAAAAAGGCACAACAGTTTGTTGATAGCTCTTTCGTAAAAGACCTGCAGAGCTGTAATCTGGTGAAATCCACCATTACTCTTGGTTAATGAGCAATTTGTTAGTTAACAGATGTTGTTATTAACATGAGAGGTACCTGGTTTATAACAGCAATACTTAATCACGGTGTGGGGTGGCAGAATCATTCATAAGAGCCAGTGCAGTGGCACTGTGGCAACTGTAAGTGCTGCCATGTGGGAACACAGGGTGAAGGGGTCACACATCTACCCTGGTGCACATGTTTGTGCTCCATTTTGGGGGATCCTGGTACACTTTGCAAAATTGAAGCAAAAGTCTCTGTAGAAGGAATGCATGGAGATTATTTTAGTCAGAGAGTATGTAATATTATTTTGATTTTATCAGTCATATTCTGCTGGGTAAATCTGGCCCCATGAAAATGTGCAGAAGATCCTAAGGTGTTGAGATGACCCAGGAATGGAGGTCACACAAGGACCTTACCTATCCAACAGACAAATCAACAGGTCCCTGTTTCTATAATGTGACACTGGCAGAGACTTCTAGAAAGTTGGGGGATGTTCCCCTTTTATGCAACAATAAGTTTCCAGAGCCTGTGTTTTCAGATGATTGGTTTTTGTGGAGAGTCACACAGCTTTGGCTCAGGTTTATTTCCCAGTATTCCAGCTATTAGGTAAGTACTCTCCCTTGAATTTTGTCCCAAGGAGCCCAGGCAGTTCACTTTTTTTCCTGAGGAAATAACACCAGAATATTGCTCTTATTTTCCCAGAGTGATAAAGAAATACAAGGGCACTTATGACTCTTATGAGGGAAACAGAGCAGAATGAACACACCAAGGGACTCTCATAATGCCTCTCCTGCCCAGCTGCCTGCTCAAAGCAGGACCAGGCCATGCCATGAGGAAACCCTACTAAATTAAACCAACAAAAGAAGTCAGCACCTTCTAAATATTAACCTGACTTTCTAGATGAAGAGTTATGTCTGGAAAATCTTAAGGTTTTAATGCTAAGTTTAACTCCTTCAAAGTGCACAGCCACTCCAAAACACAAGCAGTGACCACACTTCATAAGAAAATAATGTCTTGACACTACCTGTAAACCCATTTAGAAAATTCTACCTAGGAAGACGCTAAAAAAGGAAATTTGGATTCTTCATGTCACCAGATTTAAAATCACGAGAGCAGCAAGCAGACAGGAAGGATTCAGCTACACTTGATGCCTTTTGCTTCCAGTCCACCAAACATTTCCTCCTTCCTGTCAGTGTCTGTCTGACCTGAGCAGATCTTCAGCCAGACAACCTCCATTCCTGAGTCAATCCTCTCAGTCCCCGCACAGGCTGCTCTAAAAGTGATGGCAGCTTAAAGCAGGCTATTGAAAAGCTGAACACATCAGAGCCCCTGGTACCATCAGCACCCAGCAGCACTCCAGCAGCAGCTGCACAACAGACCAGGAGGACTTGGAGAGAAGCCACTGCTCAGTACAACCTTCCTGGATTCCCCAGGGGAAAACCATGTAGCTGCCCAATGGTCTGTCCCTCCAGAAAAGACAGTGGATTCCAAGGATGCAAAAGAGCTCCAGACATTCAAATTAGCAGCCCAAGTGTATCCCTCAGTAAAGCAAGAAGAGTGAGGAAAGAAGTGTAGGTTTTATTTCTAACTCTTTCCTGGGTAGTGTCAACTCAAAGCAAGAACCCTCAGTATTTATCATGCAAATGTATTCAGGCAGGGCAGTTGACAATAAAGGCATAGCAATATGTGGTTTGACAAAAAAGCTCTATTAGAAGAAGGAAAAAAGTGCAGGTTAAAAGGTAAGCTTGTGGCTAAGATCCAAATCAGCATATTGACTCAGCTTTACAGATCCCCAGCCCAAAATGAATTCCACACAATAACTAAGCAGTTGCCTTCCAAAGGTGTTAAGCCTATTTGCGTTGTGTTTGTTTTGGAATGGCCAATAAAACAGCTTTAGATGATGTCAAACAGTGCTTAGGCCCATACAGAGGGAGACAGCTGCTCAGATAAATACTCAAGCCCCAAACCATGTTCTGTTTTATAAGTTGTCAAAAGCTCTTTGAAAATCTGCTTGATACGTAGCTGGGAGCTAATGTGACTTCCTCACACCTGCCAAAGCACTCCGGGCAGGTCAGGAGCAGGCAGTAAACTCCCCCACCGGTCTGAGCTTGTGCTATTATTTCTTCTTAGGAATATTACAGAGCCTTCTCCTGTCTTTCTGAATAGCAAACTCCATATGACACAGCAGTGCCCAAGATCATGTGCTGCCACATAAAATTTGCAGAGAGTCACAAGTATCTACCACCAGAACTGCCCAAATGCACTTCCCCTTGTTTTACTTGAGACAAATGCTATTGCCAGGCCAGCCCCTCACACAGTTCCTTCTCTCTGTATATACCTTTTTCTCCATTACTCCCTTTGACCTGTAAATAAAACCCCTCAGACTTGAACTTGCCTTTAGCCTTGAGTTTTCAGAAAAACTTAAACTGCATTTTAGGTATAATTTATGAAAAGCACTGTGTAAGCTCTGAAGAGAGAATCATCCCGGTGGTTTTGTGATGAGAGAAGGCTCTAGTCCTTACCCATGTTACACGGGTGTCAGTTAGGAGTAATTCCATAAAAACCAAGGAGGTAATCCGAGTAAAGAGCTGAAGGTGCTCTGTGGTCCCACATTCGGTCCCAGTGACCATATACAACCATAAGTGCTTAAGAAAATCCTCCATGTGCCAAGCAAAACACAGGAGGTGCTTTAGAGCCTAACAACACTTGCATTTAAAATCCTGAGCCCTGGTGTAGAACCAGTCAGTGGCAGAAAAAAGAACTTAGAGGGACAAGTCCTGGTGTCCTGTTTATCTTTGCTGTGAATCAGGAAAAGGGAGGGAGGGCAAGGAGCAGGTTGCTGAATTGGTGTTGTGTTTCTGTCAGACAGGGCTGAGCCAAACTAATGTACCACCCATAGCAACATTCTCCTGGGCATAGGAGAAGGAAAAGCTGCCAAGAGGTGTTTGAGAAAAAATATCTGTGGGTGGGCTTCCTGCAAATGCTTGATTCCAACACACCAGCCTGAGTCCTTCCTTGGAAGACAAAGCTACAGTTCTGGGCATCACATACACAATTTTGATCCCATTAGTGCTCTGCGTTGCTGGTTAGGAGAGGTGGTTGGTTAATGGAACTTTGTACAGATTCATGTCCCTGCCTTCGCTTCAGGGGACTTGAACAAATGCTTCAAAAAAAAAAAGCCCCAAAGCAGCAAAGTGGAAAAAATCAAAGGAAAAGACCAGTACATCCTTTGTCCATAGTGGTCTCTGTTCTATGACTTATCCAAAGTGTGGATCAGAACTGCTAGGATTCCTCAGAGTCACTGAAAACCAACACAGTTACTTCCTTCTGAAATGTTGATGAGGAGTTGAAACTTTCAGAGGAGGTGAAAATTAAGGCAGATTGTTTGATGGCGATAATGGTTTCTTCAATGCAACATGATCATTTGCTTTTTAGAAAGAGGAAAGAAGGGATAACATGGGCAACACCAATCAAACCATTCACAATGGCCATAAGAGATGGAGCTGAGGCCTTCAAGTACTACAAAGAAGCCAAGTAGGGTAAGGAGAAAGATGACAAGAAGTTGGACACAAGTGCAAAATTATTTCCTTTCCATTCAACTTAATAATAGACCTACAGCTGACCTTGAAACTTCCAAAAGGTGCCCTTGTATTGAGGCCTGGAAACAGTAGAAACAGCAGAGGCCTTCTGATCTCTAGGAACTTCACTCACTCACTGAACTTTTGAGCTGTCATTTCCAATAAACTTGGCTACAGATGAACCAGAACTTTTTTTTTTTTTTTAAAGGAAGACTATTCATAGTTTGAAAAAAGAATTGTGGGGATTTTTTCCCTTTGTCGTTCCATTTGACGTCCAAAAAAACGACAATGTCCTTGTGGAGTAGAAAGTGAAATAGATGGAAGAGGAAAAGCAGTAAGAATAATGTTACAATGAAACCACAAGCAACAGAAGAGGAAATGTTAAAGACCCCAAACCCAAAGAGAAAAATCAAGCTAAGAGCACGTCTTTAAAGCAAGTGAGACCCAAATGTGCTTAGGGAAATTAAGCGATTCCCTATACGAGCCACTTTCTCATTTTAAAATGGGCTGATAATGATTAGCAACCAGCATATTAAATGAATATCTCTTTCTACTATCAAAAGTTTTAACTTGCCTGTACCAGACTTGACTCCTAAACCCAAGCAGCTCAGGAAGGTGACCTGAGATGACAGCAGAGGATGACACGCTATTGACTACAGTGAAGAAGTAGGAGGAACGATTGTGCCTATCAATTATTAAACAGAAAGAAAGGAAGGACCTGGTGAATAACTAATACATGGAAGGTTCCACCTCTGTGCTCCTTGCAGACTTTGATAGCCTGGATTTATAAGAAGAGGAAGCTTTACTCCAGGAAAAAAAAATCAGAAGTGTTAAATGATCAAATGGTTACTCTTTAATTAAATAGTCATAAAAAACTTCTTTGCTGACAATCTGACGTAAAGCAATGTAGTCTTTGGGGTACTAGGCAAATGTTCCCCACATTATTCAGATTGCAGGGCACAGGGTTAGACAGCAATTATACTAAAGACCAAATCCCTGAGTCACTTAAAACATCCACAAAATGCTTGGTGGCACTGTTAATGTAGCCAGTTAGGAAAATCTTGGCTGATGAATGGAAAGAGAAACAGAACAGCAATAAATTTCTGTGCCTACTCTGTAGTCAATAGATTTGTCTTGTACATTATTCAAGCTGGGTGCTTTTCACCTCGTGCAGAGAAGCAAAGCAAAATTTAGGTTACATTTAAGTTTGTGTGAGCCAAAGCTTTCCAAAGCTTCCTGAACATTCCCTAGTTGTTCCCATGAGTTCTGTACATGGATTTTCATTTACAAGTTGAGAAGGATTGCAATTTTTAACTTGTTTCAATCGTGCTCCCACTTCCTGTCATTCTGTGCCTACTGCATCTTGTATATTGACCTTTCTGATGTAGCAGAGATTTACAAGCAGAACTAGCTTGCTGAGGCCCTTTAGGTCCCAGAAATAGAAAGAACCTTGCCAGAGGTAGATGCATGCATGAAATGAGATAGCATATTCTACATCTGATAAAGCTTCCTTGCCTTAGCTGCCTGAAAATCATTACCTGAATCTATTTCTGTAACACGTATTGATCAAAAAAATGCATATTTCCTACTGGCTCTCAAACCCCAAAGTTTTAGCCAGATATGATCTGAACTGACATGTCTACCAAAATGGTGATTTGCTACAAGAAAGGCAAAGAAAAAAACCCTCCCTTAACTGATCCCTCTTACGACAGAATAAGCAGCAAATGGCACCAAATCTATTTTCTTTAACTCCTGATCCACTTTTAAGAATAGAAGTACAATTTGCCTAATGACCTTTGTAAAAAAGAAGTGAAAAAAAGGTTTCTAGGCTTCATTACATTGAGAGTAATTCACAACAAATCCACTGACTCCTGTGGCATTACCTCAGCCTTACACCACTGCATCCAGAACTCCCTCAGCATCAGGGGAGCTGCAGCAGGTCTCCTTTGCTGCCTTAGATCCAGATCCCACCATAAATCTCACGTTTCACATGGCTGGGAAGGAGGAAGTTTTGCTTTTTGAGTCCACCATGAGCTGGCATGGTAGGTTGAAAGGCTGTTGATATTTGCATCCATCTCAGACCCACAGAAAACGGTGGCTTTAGCATGGGAAGGTCCAGACCTGTGGCTGATTTGTTTGATGGGAGAATTTCTAGCAGGGAATTTTGATCCAGAATCAGAAGGAGAAGAAGTAAAGTCAGGGGACTTGGGATCAGAGGTTTTGCTCTGACACATCCTTGGTTTGTCAATAACACAGAGAGTCATGTTCAGTGTTACAAGATTTAATGGAAGAGTTACCATCAACCTGCAAGATGCTGAGCACTCCCAGCTCCTTTAACACATGGTGAGAAGAGGCAACTTGCAGGATCAGGCCCTGTGGGTACCAGAAACACCAAGAGCCCCTTCCAGCTCCTGCACAGGAGGGAAGATCCTCAGTCACACTAGAAACCAGAGCCGAGCACAGGCAAGCTGCCGTTAAGGCTCTGGCATAGGGATGCCTCACTGAACAGTTGGGGTTTAATAGGCTGGATATTGTCCCAGCATTTGGTATTCATAGATAATAATAGAGATTAGGTTTACTTAATGTATTTGCTATTTAGGCAGATGATTCATGTTAAGCCATCGGCATTCAGTGGCAAACATCATTAGTTGAAATTGTGTGAGAGAAAGGCCCAGGAAGAGGAGCAGCAATCTGGCCTCTATCATCAACAGCTGTGTTTCTAAATCACCATTTTCGGGTTGTTTCCTGTAGTTGTTGGTATATACTGTACACTGAAAATTAGGCCTCAAAAACACTTATTAAAAATTTATACAGCTTATGACAGGCTCTTTCAGAAACATAACCCTTAACTAATTCATGTTCACTTACCCTGCAGTTTTCTATTTATAATACTTTACAATTTCTGTGTATTTGTACTATAAATTATTCAGTAACATCAAGGTTTTTATTTTGATGAGAGAATTTTTGATGAATTTGACAGAGTAATTACTTCAAATCCTGTTCTGGATCGCTATGAAAATATTTAATTTTATTTACTCCAATAAATAATTAAAATGTGAGAGTAGCAAGCATACTCGCAGAGCCTTATAGCCTGTGACTTCTGTTTGCTTCTCCGTAATTAAAATAGCAATGTTTATGTGTGTACTGATTTAAAATGATAATAAATTACCAACTGGGAAGGGACATCTAAAGGAGGAGGAAAAAGGCTCTTGTAGCAACAAGCACAGTCCTAAACACAGAAAAAATATTGTGAAAAAATAGGAAATTTTTGATTCCCCGAGACTGTTAGAGAGGGGTACTAGAATCTCAACAAGGTACACATTACAAAAAAGAAGATTATTTCTTTTGTGGATTCAAAGTCTGAGAAGGGGCAGTCTTTTAGATTCCCAGCTGATTCAGCAATATTAAGTTATACTTAGCTTGAACACAGGAACAGCTCCACTTACTTCAAGAACATTCATGCTCAGATTTAAATTAAAGTATTGAAGTTCTGTGCTGGCAGCAGCCTATATCTTCTGCTAAATCAAAGATTAAAATTCTAGTGTCTCTTAACACTCTGAATTAATCCAAAACAAATACTTTTTGCTCCATTGAGGGCAGCTCAGGTCACAATGGTCACTGGTGTGGGCTGCAGTCCTCTACTTCCTCCAAGGAATTTCCACGAGTCAAATCTACTTCTCAGTCTCATATGTAATTTTAGAACTTTCATGTCACAGGGTTCAAAGACAGAAAAACAGAATGTGTAAAAAATTGAGAAAAAAAGAAAAGTCTGAACGCTCAGAACCACTTAAGTATTTTACAGGTCCCAAATAGGCACATGTTAAATGTTTCTAAGTATGTCAAGCATGGAGTTGCATAGTCATTCTCATATAATAACTGGTTAATTACCTCACCAGTTGGCTTCTATTTACTATTTATTAATGCCAGGTACAATGGTGATCTGGTTACCCACAGGCTGGTCATTGATAAAACCCAACATTCTTTGACAAACTATTTTATTTTCACAGGGTTGGAGTGAAGTGGGGACGAGACACTGAACAAACAGCTGCAAGAAAAAGTACATATAGCTTCCTTTTTTCAAAACTATTTGCATGGCTGAAAGAGGTAAATCCCAGCTGATCATAGCTGGCACTGGTGGATGGAGATTTCTGGTGCTTTAGTCACTTGTAAGAAATGAGTAACAGTCATCAAACTGTGGCTGAGTCAGAGCCAGTTGTGGGCACTTTGCCAGCCTAATGCAAACTGGACAGGTGAGATCTCAGTCCAGTTCCCCTTGGACAGGTGTCACAGCTCCCCAAAATACCAACAGCTTTGAAACAAATTGGTGCCAGCATTAGCAGAGAGGATTTAATCTGAATATTCATAGGGCTGGTGATCTGAATGGCAAAGCCTTTGGCACCTACCATTACACCTAATTACTCCATAACCTCAGCAGGATATCTGAGACATGAATTCCTTCATCCTCAAGTACATTCCCACGACACAAATAATTTGCAGGCTAAGCAGCACAGGAGGAGGTTTTAATCCCAAACACAGTCCATGGCACACTGCAAAGGGCTCTGGATGCAGTGCTACACCATGGGAACTCACTCCCAGCTCCTGTAAAGCTTGGTCACTTTCTCCCTCACAGCCACCACACACACACACGGACAACAAAACACCCTGTGATTTCATGGTGGGCTCAGATGTGACTGGAAGTCAGGGCAGGTAATAAATCCTCACTGCTGGAATCGGGTCGGATTGCACGCCAGTGGATTAATCCAACAGCACACCCTAATAACCCGACTTTCAGCTTGCTGCACAAGCAATTTCTGTGCAATGTGCCATATTTCTGTGGCAGTGCCTCAAGCTGCAAGGAGTAACACGTTCTGTCACAGGCTGTTGTAAACACTCGGGCTGCTCGGCGCGTACCGTGCACGATTCGTCTGAGCAGAGACCTAAAATCTTACACCTGACTGTTCTGCTCACCATCAAGCCTAAATAAAGCCTCAATGGCAGAAGCAGGCAGGGAACACAAACCAGTTGTGACTGGTGCTCAGAGCTGAATGCTGAGGAGCACAAGATGTGGTAGAGCTTCTGTGCTTTGTGTAGACAGTGGAAACAGCAGCGCCGAGGGATGGTAAAGCTGAGGTGCTGAACACCAACCAAGCAGTGCCAGGCAACAGGAGGGGAGAAATTGGAGCTCGTCCTTTCTGGGACTAAACTCCTGGAGATGGGTTGAGGCACAATGTGATTTTCAGCTGAAGGAGGTCTGGTAGCTAAAAGGAGCACAGGAGGCCCATTCGACTTCTATTCCTGGCCCTCCTATTGATTCGTTTGTAACCTCAGGAGAGTCCTGTCTGGGCCAAAATGTTCTCAGATTGGAAGCCAAAAGTTAATTTAAGATAATGCAGCTGTCAAATAAGCATTTGGATTTTCAGATGTGATAATATCAAAGAATGGCAGAAGAATGTGACAGAATGCACCTCTTTGGTAACATTTTACTTGCACTCCTACAAAGACATGAATTTATGGAACAGCAGCCTCTGTGACATGTAAAACAACATTTGGCATCTGTTTTTCCCTTCATCTTTCCCCCTTCATTTTTTTTTTTTAATTTTAAATGTGTGCAGCAAACACCAAAGTTTTCATTTTTCCTTTTTAATGGAGCGATTGTTATTGACTACCTGATGCCTGTGTTCACAGGGTAGGAAAATAACCCAATAAAACCTACTGAAGCTAAAAATAAAGAACCCCAAACAACAACAGGAGCTCTCTGCATCAGGTGCACCTGGAGGAAAGGAGCTGCAGTTTGTGCACTCTATTGCACATAAGGAAATAACGATGCTCTGGTGGGTCTGTCTACATCCCACTAAACAAGGGACCTGAGACACACTGCCTGCTTGTCCCACCACTGCTCTGGGCTACCCCATGCAAGGGTATGGTTCAGCTTACTCAAAGATTTTCAAGTTCCTTGGCTCCCATTAGTTTTCAGACGGTTTGATTGCCCTTTATTTCCAAAGGGCCCCTATCTCAGTCTGAGTCTGTGACAATGGGAAAAACAAGTTCCAGCACCAAAGCCATTTGAAGAGTCTGGACCAAGCTGCAGGAAGACCAGTGGATTAACCTGGGCTTGAAAATTTGCTTTGAAAGCTTGAAAAATTTATGAAGCTTGAAAATTACTAAGTTTTAAAAATGCTCCTTAGTATCAAGCCGTGTCCATTATATTAAAAAACCTGTACCAATAAAACCTTAGCTGCAACAGGCCCAAGACCCAATTTACATTTGAAATTACTTTTCGTTGCATGTAAACCTCTTGTCTCCTTTGCCAGTGTATTATTACTATTTGCAAATCATTAAATGCTGACTGCAAGGGAAGCAGGCATGCAGGGTATAACTTCTATTTCAACTCTAGTCCCTTGTTGTTCCTCCTTTGAGAATAAGGGCATTAACTACACCTGGAAATAAATAGTGCTGGAGTTTTATCACTAAAAAACACTAAAGAAGATTTTAAATTGTGTAAAAAACAAACAGGAAAAAAAGAGTCCTTCCACCAGAAACTTCTTGGGTGGGAAGTGACATCAGTCACACCACAAGGACAGGAGGAGCGAGCACATTTTATTGGAAAATAAAGATGTGAGTACATCTACGATGATGAATATAAAATGCCTCTTTTGGATTTAATTAGGAGTCACCTTTTCAGGGCACTGCTTTGTACCTGAGTTTTCACACAGCAAAGCATATGGCAAAAGAGCAGGAAGTGGGGATTAAGGTACATTTTAACAGGCAGCATGTTCAGCCAGATGGCCTATTCCCTGCCCCTCAAGATCTGCATGCTTTTTACCCCTCCAGAGTTATTTTGATTGAATTCTGCCCTGAATAAAAAAGAATTAAAAGCCCATATTTTGTGCTATTTTAATGCATACTTCTCAGTCCACATCACACACTTCCTCATGCACAGGCTTTTTAAACAGAAATCATGGTGTAAAGGTGGGCAAGGATCCTTTTGGCTTTGAGGACAACAGGACCTCAAGATTTAAGAGTCATTTCCAGGAGCACCCTATGCCTTTTCCTTCTACTCTAAGCAGTAGCAATAGTACCATGATGCCAGTATATCCATGGTGACAGCACCAAGGGAGGGCAACAAGGAGCTGGCGCTGGTGAAGTGCAGCACAAGTCTCTGACTGGCCCAGATGTGGAATTTCCAGAAACTCTGAAGTATGGTACAAACCTGGAGGGACTTTTCTCCCTCACTCTGCTGCTGAAGCTGCATGTCTGTTCCTCGTTACCAGCCCCTAACGATGCAGAGCTGTCCCAAAAGACTCTGCCCACTCAACAAGCTGGTCAGAACCAGGAATTCCCATGGCCAAGTCACCACTGATGGCACCACTGAGTGATCAGAAAAACATAAAGATGAGATAAAAGAACCATTGCTTGTTGAAAGAGGAGAAATATATGGCAACAAAACAGTCTGGATGCTCTCAAGAAAGTGCAGCCAGAGAAGGAATCTAGCTAAAAGTGTTGCTATGTCAAGGCACCCAAAACTGTCCACCATTCCTTTTTAAAGCCAAGAAATAAACCTGGCGGAAAAAAAAGTCCTCCAGAACTAAGATAATTATGGTGAAACTAACTGGCAGCAGAGAAGATTACAGAGAAAACTGGGTAAGAGGAAAAAAAAGAGCCCACATTTGGTGGTGAGGTTTGAAGAGTCCTCTTTTCAGGGGTCTGGCTGACAAATGCACCACCATGGCAAGGATCAGGCACTGGTGCTAATGGACAGCTTTCAGCAGCCAGGTGAACTGGTCCAGTTTCACTGAAGCATTAAGCAGGCAGGTACCCAGATCACCAGTAAGCAAGGGCTGGAGGCACCAACCTTCCTGTCACACTGCACTAGAGCTGCTCTGGAGCCTTTGGACAGGTGGAGAGGGGCAGATGGAGCAACTCAAACCTCTCTAGTGCCCACCAGCAGCAGCCCAGGACAGCAGAGAATGAGAGAGAGAAATCTCCATATCCAGTAATGTACACATTCCAGCTATTGTTATATATACACCTATGCCTCTGTATACACACAAACACACACTTATGTACATCATAAAATACAAAGCAAGCAAGCAAGCTCATTTTAAGAGAAATATGCTATTTTTATGGCATAAAGAAAACAGTAATGATGATTACACTTCCTCAGTGGAAGCCTTCATGAATACAATGTAAATTGTATGACACAAATGCAAGGAGAAGGCTTCAAAATTCTGACAAATAGCTACTGGAGAAATTTGGATGAGACATCGAGGAGGGCGTAGTGGGGAACTTCCTGTGGCTGGAGCTGGACAGTGTGTAATGTTCAAAATTCATTATCTTAAACTTTTGGCTATGATGTGTAATTGTTAACCTCTGCCATTAGTTCAAGGCTCCTTTCAGCAAAATATATGGCTTGCCATCAAAGCTGATTTGGATTAGGAGGCAAGCATGTGCCCTCACTTTTAGGCTATATTAATACACCAAAATCAATAACATGCCATGGCTTTCAGAAGTAGTAATAAAACACCCTAAAATATTCCCAGAATACTTCTATAAATTATTTGTTCAACGTATTTATGTTAAAAAGGTTGTCAGTTACAGTGCTCTGAAAGACTCTAAAATTACAAGTCATCGTATTTGTATTTGATAAACCCCCTGCTGTTTTGGGTCAAAGAGGGCTCCAGAATGGTGGGGGGAAAAAATCATTATTTTGCCTAATAAATAAATTACTTGCCTATATTTCATGTATCACTAAAGCCTGCCAGTATCGAGAGCTTAAATAATAAATAGCAAATAGCTCCACTCATTTATTAATAATACTGCATCTTTTCTTCCTCTTACCATATTTGAGGGCAATGGATTGAACAGTAGTCAGGTGGAAGGACAAATAGTCAGGCCACTGGGAACATTTAAAATTTTCCAGTTTAAGGTGAACTTGTCAGCACTGACAGCCCTTTTCCCTTCATTGTGGGCTGTGTGCTGTCAGTGGCAGGAGCTTTTGGGACTCAAAACTGTAAAACCCCTTGGAAATCTTAGTTAATGGAGTTTGTACATGTGAGTGTTTCTCAAATGAAACCCCATTTTCAATTAGTCATCACAATACCTGTCCAGCAGAGCATGGAGGGACCTCACTGCCCTTGGCAGGTTTAATGTTTGTGACACCTCTGGTGGGGCAGCTCCATCCTGGGCTGTGCAGGTGCCAACCAAAGGCACTGGGCAAGGAAGGTACAACAAGTAGGAGGCTGATCCAGATATACCTCTCTTACCTTCAACAAACCAAAGAGTTATGTTTCATTTGTGGCTGTTCTCAGCATAAACTGCTCATTCCCTTTCTGACATAATCCACATCTATGTCGTCCTGACTGTTTTTAACAGTCATTCCTTTTCATGGCTCTTTGATTTAAATGAAAATAAAATGAGCAGTTTGCTAGAGAGGTGTGGATTTCTGAAGCTCTGAAGCCACCAAATGCCCTTCTCCCAGAAGCAGTGTATTGTAGCTGACTGCCAGTGCATGGGGTGGCATGAATGTGTACAAGAGCCTTAGAGATTAAAGTTCCTGACATTACCGGCCTGTAGGGATAAGTGGGTGAGCACAGACTTCAACATCATGCCTCAATCCATCCTCCATGGAGAGTAAAGAGAACTCAAGCAAAGGCACCCAAATGATTACACTCACTGCTGTTCCTCCAGATGAAAAAGAGAGCTGGGAACTCTATAGTCATGTAGGTCACGGCATCATCAGGCCTGGTGATGGAAAATGAACTCCTTTCTTTGTCTAAACACCCAGTGGGATGGACAGGATGTAAGCAGCTTCATAATAAACACCAAGTGGCCTTTGTCACTTAACTGGAAGGCTACTCTTTTTTAAGGGTCAGGGAGAAAGCACTTTGAATTCTCAGTATCCTTTGACCAACACACACCCATTTCTAACAAAATAGAAAGCCAGGAAAAGAGAAAATTGTCTCAGCTGCTGCCACATGCATGAGACCATGCCAAAACTTGGGAGCTCACAGCCTTGGATAGAAGGAGCTACCAGCATTTTAGTTGTCACTTTTAAGAAAATAAAGTATGGTGGCACTCCGTCAGGATGCAGAATCTTCAAGAACGTGCCCTGCTACCCTCCAAAGGAATTTAATCATGCAATCAACTTCACTTCCAACAGCCTACAGAGTGCAGGCTTGTGTTTAAAGCAGAATATTTCTTACAGCTTTACCCACTGTGAAGTGCAGTTATGTTTTTCTACAAGATTTAGCTACAGGGCAAAAGACTTCTAAAAATACAGACGTGAGATTCGGCATGATACTGCTGACCCAGTCTAATAGCACCCTTGATAGCCAGATGACTTGGGTCACATCCTACCTCTTGTTTCCTTAAGCCTGAAGTGCCACTGGCTCTTTTCAGACCTAAATAAATTGCTTCTTTTCCTTTTGGCTACTCCTTAAGCTACCCTAGGCACCAAGCAAGGAAAGTAAACACATGGCAAAGGCACAATAGGCAGAACGGACTTGATCTTTGTTTAAAGCCCAGGGTCAGCTCCTCGCTGTGAGCAGATTTTCCTCTTTGGAAACAGGTTCATGTTTATGTTTTAAGTTCCAGCAACATGCTCTGGATTTTCAACATGTGCAGCACATCTGCTCCAGCCCAGATTTATGAACAAATCTGCATATAATTGTGCTGGGCTAGGGTGTTGTTGTTGTCGTATTCCTCCACCCCCCACTTTTTACCCACCCTTTAAATAAAATGGTTTTGTCCAGGGCTGTATAAACCCCCTGATTCCAAGCCATATAATTTTATGGACAGGGGAAAAAAAAAAGTTCTTTTGTATTGCACCTGAGCTCATTAAAACCCCCAAATTCCATAATTTTACACTACCATGTGCTGCATATCGTATTTAGTACCTAACAGAGTAATTGCTTACAGTCCTCAGAGTGAGTGCACATAAGGTGCAGAAATGATGGAACAGGTGGGAGAGCCACCCTGCTCTTGGCAATTGCAGGTTTACATCCCTGCCCAGCTGACATGAAGCTGTGTGGGTGAACAGTTGAAAAGCCTGGAATTAGAGTCCTTTGTTAGCCCTGTGCTAACAAAGGGTGCCAAGGCCCAGACATCAGCTCCCAGTGAACGTTGTGGCTTCTGTACCAGAAGGCAAAACAAATACAGACTGGGATACAGACTGGGAAGAGAGAGAAGCCAAGGATAAGGGGATCAAGGTGAAAAGTCCAAGATGCCACAGGAACCAATAGTTTAAACAACTTAACTGGACATCCCAAGGGAAAATAAGCCTGGAAAAACTCAAGAGAAAGTGAGCGGCCCAAGAACCCTTCTGTGGCAACATTCAAGGTTCCCTAATTAGTTCTTGAAAATCAACCAAAACCTTTTGTGCATCTTTGCAAAGGAAATTGTGTCAAAGCAGTTGTTTCTAAATACAAATGGGTTTGCACACTCCTGGTCTATGAGCAACAACTCTGTGAAACTGCTTTTGCCACCATGTCTTGGCTACATTAAGATCTGCTGGGTTGTGAAGAGGAGAGGAAAGTGTAAGTAGATTTATTGTGTGGTCACACACACTGTATCCTGGTGACTGTACCCTGTGGAAACTACATTCCCCTCACTTGGCATTGAGGGCTTGCTCAAGCGATCCAGTCACAAAGGTCACTGTGTTCAGTGCTCCAAGGGCACAACCCAGTGATGTTGGTCTCTGTCCATGGACTACCCACTCTGATGTCTCAGGACAGATTTAGGCCTCCAGCCTATAAGAGAGGGAGGTTTTTAAAAAACTGTCCATGCATGGGTTACTCAAGGGCATGTAGGAAAAGTGTAGCAGAGCAACTCATTTTTGCCACAGCTCCCAAGTCCCACCCAGGTGCCCTAATCACAGCTGGTATCAGAGGTGCTGATAAGCTCTGAGTGATTTCCTTGGGCCTGGAACTGCAAGTGTGCTCTGCCTGAGATTCTCCAATGTCTTATCTGCAGCCTCTTGGATAGTTAAGATTAGGTAGCCAGAAAAAGACAGAGAAAAAGACACTTTGCAAAAAAACTGTGAGCAGGGGATGATTGAAACAGGGATGTGCCAATGTACCCCTACACAGACAGTGAATGCTTACAGGCTGTGTTTAGTAGCCTGATTTCCTAAGGAAACAAAACAAAACAAAAATCTCTTGAAATCACTGAAACTAAAAAGCAGGTTTTGCAATGGTCAGAGAAGACTAATATTTTGGTAACACGTAGCTGTGCTCAGCCTTAAATGGTGGGAAAGGTGGAAGGCTGTAACCTTGACATTAGGAAACTTCTGACATTTAGTGTTTCAGAAGTCTCTCTGCTAGGAACAACTTGTTCCTTTTTTCTTTTTTCTTTTTTTTTTTTTTTTTTTTTTTGTAGNATTTTTTTTTTTTTTTTTTTTTTTTTTTTTTTACTGTAGTCCCTCCTCATTTAAAACATATAATGAATGTGAACAGTCATCAGTCTGTAAATACTGGGTTTAAGTTCACTAGAGCTTTGTTGAGATATCCCTCCTAGGTAACAAGTCTGAGGCTCATTAGTCCCTCATTAGCAAGATAGAAATAAAGACACAAAAGGAAAAAAAAAAAACCTTTCTCCAAAGATATTGTTGCAGTCTAATTGCCTGCAAGGAATTCTTAATAATGTTTACTAATGCCTTTTCAGCATTGCCAATTTTATAATGTTCCAGATGTGACGTTGCTGTTCCCTGCTGTGATATTACTAGGTCTGCTAAGGCACTACTAAGTTTGCAAAGATTTTAGCCCCATCTTATGTCACTGCCTTGAAACAACATCCATTGGGGGTTTCCAGCATCGTATTTGTACTTTTGAAAAAAAAAAACAATCTGAAAACTTCTGTCTGATCCACTGTTTATACAGAACTAAGTAAATTCAATCCCAACCCACACTGGCTGGAGCCAACAGCCCTGAGCATCACAGTACTATCAGATACTCACAGTTCAGCTTTTCTCTTTAGTTGTTTTTCTTTTAATATATTGGTTTAGACTTTCTGACATTAATTGGTTCCTTATTTGTAGAGAAATATCTTTTGTTTGGGATATGATTTTATATTGTAAGCAGCATTTGGAATATAAAACAAGCAGATGTTTGCAAGGATCTGAAAGAAATCACAGCATCCCTGTGCTATGCTTTACAGCCAAGCAAGGAACAAAGCAGGCAGCAAATATGCAATTTTTAAATAAATGAGCCTTTAACCTAAATTTCTCTGAAGTTTCTTGGTGTTCTGGGAACAAGCAGGCTCTCCACCTGAGTCAGATTTGTATGCTATTGGGAATATGTACAGAAATATCTTTTTTTGCCAAATTTATTAAGGAAAGAAAGCTTCTGAAATCATCAAATTTGTCATTCTTCCCATCTAATAACTTGTGTACCTGAATGTTCTTCAGTGTCACATTATGTTGGACATTATCTCCATGGCCACTGTTGCACATCTTCAGAGTTGGCTGCACCTGCTGGCACTCTCCAGCCTGTCTCTGTCAAAATGATCCAGATGAGCAACACTTTTCCTAATAGTTTGAAGAAGGAGCAGCCAGGATCATTTCACCAGGACTGGGTTAGGGAGGAAATGCACAGGTATTCCAACAGATTTAAGAGATATGGTTTCAGAGCAGTGAGTAGCACCTGTGTAGCAGCCTCAGCTCTACCTGAAATGGTAATTATGGCCATATCCTAATGCACAATCTCAGGATCAAAGTAAAGTCTAATTGTGAACAGTGAGGGAGAAGAGAGTCTCATTGTACTTTACGGTTCTATGATATCAAACCCTAAAAAATCAGCAAGAACAATCTGCTTTCTGAGTATCTGTCCACCTGTTCATTCAAAAACCTAATGCAAAAAAAATTATACAGAGGTATTGTGACCTGCTTCACTAGTTAAGGGATCCAAAACTCATTTCCTTTTCTTAAATTTATCACCCTGCTGCTAAAATGCTGGCTCTGTCAATTAATGCTATGTTTCTTATGCCCATCAGACCATGGCAATACTATCAATGAGGGTACCCTATACTCTCCTCTCTTCCTACATCCACACAAGGGGGGCATGCAGCAGTCTGGTCACTTTGGCTGGTGATGTTGAAAAGCTCCTGCTTCCAACTCTGAAGGTCCCCAGTTCATTTTCCCAGTATGTCAGCCAAGACGGTGGTCCTCACTTTTGCACTCTTTAATAGTTCCAAGCTGACATCACATTCCCCTCTATTTACTTTTTTTCCAAATAATATATATACATATATCCTTAGCCTTAATCACTCTCCAGCCAAGGTTTCTTCAAACAGACCCAAATCAAGTGATCCGTGGAGCCAGTGGGAATCTTTCTGCAAACTCCAGCCAACTCAGGATCATAAAGTCTTGAACCCACGAACATCTGCAAGATCTGGAGGCATTCCAGCATGGATTCAGATTGGACATCAGCCACTCAGGCCCATCTTAACTCATAAATCAACATACACAACTGACTTTCTCTTCCCTGGATCCCCTCCAGTTTGTTAATACGGTTCTGTTAACGAGGTGCTTAGAACTAAGCACAATATCCCCAGTGCAGCCACATGAGAGCTGTTACATTCCTACTTCATAATGTTATGTCTCCACATCTCCCGGCCAGAACTGCACTGACTTCACCAGCTACCATGTTTTGTTGCAGCCTTGAAACCCTTGCCCTGTCACTCTCATTCACTGAGAGCTGTACTTTGCTCCACAGGTAATCCTGGCACAGTCAGCAGGACTCCTCACTCAGGACTGGCAGTGCAAGCAAGGGAAGCAGAAACTGATCCCAGGGAAAGAATTTCTATCTAGATTTTTGAACTGATAAATTGAGACAGCAGAATAATTGTAACAATGCCATCCTGCTGCTTTCCTGAGCAATAATCTATTTTCCTCATTGGGATAAATGATTTGGCCATCAGTCTCCTGGTTCAGCCATTTGGGAACTGGATTATTGCTTCATAAACTGTGCAACACATTCCTATAACTGTTTAATTGCATTGGGCAGAGAAAGGGGGAAAAAGATTTTGCAATTTCTAATGGAAATCTCCCAGAAGCACTCTCTTTCTGTGTTACTTTCCTCAATAGTTAAGACAGTGAACTGCATTCCAATCCAAAATTTTCCTCTGAACAAAGAACATAATTTCTCTTTATACTCTTCTGCCAGTGCAGCTCCTCTTTGCAGCACACTGCTCCTGTCCTGGACCTGGATGCTCAGTGTTCCTTACCACCTCCTGTAGTGACATTATCCTGTCTCCTAGGCAAACATTTGCTGTAAAATCTCAGCTATATATTTTGGTGTGAGTTTACATCTCAATTTCCTATTACTAGCAGCAGAAGCTGTGCTTGAAACTCTTCATTCTTTCCATCCTTTTTTGTTGTTGTTTTTGTTGCTGTTGTTGTTGTTGCCTGCAAGCTCTTCAGAGCAGTCACTGACTCCTGTTCCATAGGGAACCTCCATCCAGCACTTTAGTGGCTTCAATGCTGGAATTGAGACATATCCTGTCTCCCAAAGCAAGAGCAGTAGCTGAGAGGGGGAAAAAAAGGGCTTGGTCTGCATTTTTTTCATTCCTAAACAGAGCAGCATTCACTCCTGTCTCTAGCATGTTTTCCAACACTAATCTCCTCCTCTGACACAGCACTGAGAAGTCAAGATGAGTTCAAAGAGGCTCTGTTCAGTTTTTTGAGAAAAGGCTGAGTCCCTGGTTTCTAATTATCTAATGCTGACACTTGTTTCCCTTTAGGAAACTTGGGCAAATATCTTTTATAATATTTCTTTCTAATTCCAGGAGGTGGTTGAAGTGTTTTCATCAGAATGATTCTCAGGAAAAATAACTTTTCAACAAACATGGAAATTTTTGCTAGCCAAAGCATTTAACCTGGTAAGTGCGTTTTACAGATTTTATGAAAACCCAACAAAGGAAATGAACAAGGACTTTTTGGTGAAATGTTTTCCCTTACAATATTCAATGCCTCCCTTTCAAAATGTGGCTTTGTAATAAGTCTGAAAACCTGTACCAAAAGATACATTTTAAGATTTCGATTACTCTAATTCTCATAGGAAATATGAAACAAATAAAAACAAAGTTAAGAAACTTTTCAAAGCAGAAATGAAAAGGAATTTGGTAGAATGAAATGCCAGTGTTTTAAAAGTAAAGCTATTTTTTTATCTCTGCAGGAAAAAAAATGGGAACTTCCTGGGCTTACTGTGTCCTGGACAAGCCAGAGAAGCTGCAAGCCAGCCTCTCCCTTAAGCATTGCCATGTGTTCTCCCACACTGCTCCACCCACTCGTGCCAAAAACCTGTCCAATTACCTATCCCCTGGCAAAGTATGTCTTACAATTTCCTTGAGCTCAGTGCTTAGAGGCTGTTCCCTTTCCTGTCTATCAATCCAGCAGCCAGCTGACCCTTCTGTCAAACACTGCAGAAAGTTTTCTCCAAACCACATCTGCCCAATTTGTCCAATTCATCCATGCTGTGGGGTTCATCCATGGCTCAGGAGCTCTCTGGGGCTGGACCTGTCTTCCACAGCACCTGGCCAGGGAGTTCCTGTCCCCATAGGGCTGCAGGTCTTACCTGGGATTCCCAGGTACTCTCATGTCAATTAAAAAACAACCAGCAAAGAGAGTCAATCTGTGACAATGCAGAGCTTGAGCAGAGGAATTGGAGACAACTCATATTCTGATTTTCAGAGCTGGTAGTTCCTTTCTACAGGATATCAAGCTGTTATCACAAAGGAAGGGGGAATATTTGGCACTGGAGTTAATTGTTGCTTAGTAGGTGTTGATTTTAACATGCTGTTGTGCATGTCCTAGTAAAGGAGGCAGTTACAGTGAGATATTGAAGGAAAATTACCTACTTGAACTTAAATAAATAGAGAGGTGAAGGGAAAATAAGGTGAAGAGGATCTACTGCATTGACATAAAGATTAGCTTGAGAAAAAAAATCCTGCAGCACACAGTGTCTTTTATCGTAGGTAAGGCTGGACTCGATGATCTTGGGGTCCAAATGATTCTGTGATAACGTGGGGAAGCAGACGCCTCTGAAGAAGCCGTGGGGTGGAAGGCGGAATTGCTGACTGTCCAGTCCCCTGTGGCAGCAGGGCTCTCCAAGAGTTTCAGCTCCCTGGGACACCACAGCTCGCTGGCAGGATGTCCGGCCAGCGAGGAAACACGCTGGTATTTTTAACAGGAGGTTACAGGGGCGACAGGCTGGGACAGCAGCAGGTCAGATGAAAGGCTTGGCGGGCCGAGCTATCAGGCATGGTTTCCTCCGGTGAAATTCCGGCTGGAGCTCTCCTACCGGGCTCTGCTCGCTGTGTTTCTGGGACACACACACGCTCCTGCCTTCCCCGCACAACTTCGCAGTTTCCAAGGCGACCACACGCCGCTCACCCCGGAGCCCGGCACCGCCGGCCGGGTGACTTCACCGGGTCAGGGAGCCCATAAAACACCGCAGCCAGAGCGAGAGGAGTGAGCCTGACTCACTGCCACATCCCCGAATCCTAGAGGACACATGAACCCAGTGATGGGTTGTTGCCTTCGCTTTTTCATTAGGGCTGTTACGATGAGACCTAGACATGGTGTCACTGCTTGGACACAGCCCGGAGGGGGGCGAAATAAACTCCCGCGGAATCGCAGGCTTCAAAGACCCGATTCCAATAATCGTGTTACTCGGTTTCCTGAAGGGAGATAAATATGAGAAGTCGATTTCATAATTGTAACAGTATAAAAATGCACTAAAAATTCAACATTTATAACACCGAGCAAGTTCGCAGGGAGATCAAAGATTAAAAATTGGCTACGTTCCTACAAGTATGAAATGTATCAATTAGGTAGTGCTGCTCGGTGGCAGGAGATGTGAATCTGGCGCCTTTCTTGGTTGCTGACTTCCTGAAGAACTTTGAAAAACTCATATAGGACATAAATTTCATCGGGGTTTTTGTAAGGCAATATTTATCTCCATCTCAAAATTAGGCTCTGTAAATAGTTTTTTCAAACTCCAGTCCATAAAAAGATATCAACATGTAAATTTTTCTTAGGAACCAAATAGAAATTAGAATTCCACATGCTTTTGTGTGTGTAGCCTGCACTATATCTGTGGCCTTAATTCCCTATGTCTTAAGTAAGAACACCAGAGTTTATTTGACTGAGGTGGAGTCAAAACAAGAATTTTAAAGTAATTAAGCACATACAGTAGTGTGGAAATAGATAATAGTTTCTGTTGCAGCAGTGTTGGAAGAAGCCTCAGTTCAGGACCATAAGAGAAAGAAGCAGAAATAACACATAGGCATATGGCAGGATAATTCACAGCTGCCAGTTGAACCCAGCAGATAAAAAGTGCTGTACAATTGTCAGCATTCAGTTTTCCATGACATTGTACCAGCTATGACTGTAGCAAGGAAAGGAGCAAAGGATGCCATTTACCTCAAGTAAGATCTGGTTAGAAATTAAATATTTCAACATTTCTTCCTGAAAAGTGTATTAAAAAAAAAAAAACTTTTATGCACCCACAACACAAAAATTGCATATATGTGTTCATTCATGATAGATTCACTGCTTTCCAGCCATTCAGGTTTTGTCTACACCAATATTTGTAGGGAACTTTAAGGTCATCTTGCAGCAGCCTTATGCACTTTCATAATAATCCTCATGGAATAGCTCACAGCCTTTGCCAAAATCATTCTCATGGTGTTTCTTGTCTACAAATCAGGGCTGGTTTGGATACAGGCCTATGAGCTACTTCTAGGCACGTCTTGATGGGATTTCTGCAATCACCCAGCACACTTGGACATGTCCCAGACCAAGAGGTGAAATGGAAGCAGCATGGGGCAGAAGTTTAATAGAATTTCCATGAACCTGCCTGAAAAGAGTAACCAATAAGTTCAGGCTAATTTTGCAGTGGTCCCCAACGGTTAATGTGGGACTGAAGCTGTGTTGATTGGCTAAATAAGCAAATATCACAATTTAATAAGTGATTGCAAGAGGCAGATCTCAAGAGCTTCCGAGTCAGAGACATTTGCTCCCAGATCTTGCCCAACACCAACCCTAAATGAAGGCTTCTCACATAAGTTCAGTCCTGACTGACTTGAAGTCAACAACATTTTAATATTTTGATTGCAGGACAGTTGCAACAATTCACAGTGGACAAACAGCTGAGCAAAGCATGTCTACAATAATCACATCAATATCCCTTAACTGTGCTAGCAAAGGGGGAAGTTACAATGAGATATTGAAGGAAAACTATCTACTTGGACTTAAATAAATAGACAGTTGAGGAGATAATAAGGTGAAGAGAATCTACTGCATTGACATAAAGATTAGACTTGGAAAAAGAAAACTCGAATGTATTAACTTATTCCTTCCTTCTGAAAGGATCCACTTTAAAAACCTATATCCTACACTAAAAGTAATGAAGAGGAAAACCCACTTCACTCTTCTGTCATTAAGGAAACAGTTAATGGGTTCAGCAAAAGGTGGCAGCCTGAGACCTGTGGAGCTCTGTTTACTTTGTTAGTGCCTGACAGTGTCCCTCTCAATTTGTTGTAAGAATTGTTTTTTTGGAAGATAAAATACTTCTCTTTCCACTCTTCCAAATGTTGCTCCAGGAGTAGAGATTACTCAAAAAAATGTGCTGGATGCATTAGAAATTGCAGCCCCAGGAAAGCAGCCCTTGATAGAGCAGATTTTCTCTCTGACTGTTAAGTTTCCCACGCTTCCCAGCCAGACTCTGCTGGCCAGGGCTCAGAGCCTGACTCTTGCTGTGAGAGTACGGGAAACTGTTTCATCCCTGCAGCTGACTGACCCTGTGTGTCCAAGCTGCAAGGGCTGCACTGGAAATCAGAAGACAGAGCCTGGCTCAGAACAGCCCTCCCTGACAGTCCTGTAAGGTCTCCACTCCCCTGGCACCGTGGCCACTTGACAACCTGTAACACACCCCTGCGTGGGGAGAGGAGAAACCTCAGAGTCCGGGTGGGGAACGAATACAAGGCTCCAGTGGAGAAGGCAGAAAAGGAAGCCCTGTGGCTTTTAATCCCAGGCTGTATCCAGCTTCTTCTTTTGTACATCAATTTGCTCCTCCTCCTCCATCCACAAAAAATGACAAGGCAACTCAAAGGCTTTGTCCGTAGGAGTCTTTCTGCTATGGCAACCAGAGGTAGCACACAATGTGCTGGGTTATCTGCTTGTTCAGCTCACACTGGCTCTGGAATCTGTTATAACCTGGTGGAAGAAATGTCTTTTTGGGCCACGGGGAGATGCTTGGGTGCCTACCAACCAGGAGTGCAGGAGATGTGATCCTTGCCCTTCTTTCTCCCTCTCTTTTTAAGCCAGCAACTCATCTTTAATTTTAGGTCTTCACTTCTCTACTTGCAAGATACAATTCTGCCTGTTCAGTGGAGCCTTGTGAAATTCATCATCTAGCTAAAATCTTGCAAATTATTCTGGGCATTCCTACTGTTATCTGTATAAGGCAGAACTGTCTGAGCTCTTATCGTGAATCGGGATCCCATTGTGTTCAGAAAAAATAAGACCCCATAAACGGCAGCACAATGGAACAAACACTGGCACATCTGCAGATGCAGCAGTGGATACCATTTGAACCTCACTTTTTTCTTAAGTCTCCCACACCACATTCAAAATATTCTGCAAAATCCCACTTCCTGTCCTGACCCTGTGGCAAGAAGGAACACGGAAACCAGGGAGAGCAGGAAATTCCACTCGAATTCCAGCTGCAATCATTTCTGTGAACAGGAGGGACAAAATGCAGCACAGACTGTGGCAGATAAATGTCATCTGCTGAAAGAGGCAACCAGTAAAGAACCAGGTCTGGGATAGGGTGCAGGTCACACATGGAAGTGGAACTAGACAGCCCTGATCCGTGCCTTATAGAATGTACATCAATATCAATTAAGGATTGACTTTACATAAATAAGATTAATATTGCTAAAGGTGTCTGGTTGAATTTCTTATTCCCAATGACAGCTGGATAGAACTTTACCTCAGCTTTTAGGAGGTGGGAGGAGAGACTGGAAATCATTCAAAGGCTTTTTTAATCATTACTGTAGATCTTACTGTTATACCAGAATTTCATTACCAGAATGAAATTAAGAGTGCAACTCACATACCCTTCTTGAACAAAGAATAGGAAGTATCACAATTTTGCTTAATGTCTTTCCTGGGCCTCTCTTAGCCCATGAATCTGTCCTGGAATTCTTAGACTTCTTCAAAAGCAGGAAAAGTAAGACCAAGAGCTTGAAATCAGTGCCAGCAGTAGATGTGTATCTCCTGATGTTATGAGAACCCTGAATTAACTTGGTGGATTGCTCTCAGATATTTTAAACTTGGACTTACGAATATTTAGCTCCTGTTGGTGAGCATGAGTGTGCAAGACAGAAAAAGAACAGCATAACTCTTGAAATGGTGTCTCCATAAGGGTTTGCCATGTTTGAAATGCGTCCCTTATTTAAATCAACACATGGGAATGGTGAAAACAACACACAGGCAGGTCTAAGAGGGAGCAACCACCCTGACAGCACTGGAGATAATAAAAAAATCTCTTCCCAACTCTTCCAAGGCTTTGCAAACTGGAGGTGATGGAATCACCACCACCCCATGGTCTGCTGGAAGACAATCTTTTCCACATGGCAGGGGATGTTGTCAGATCTTCCTCTGCCCTTTCCCTTTGCCCAGAGGATGTGCCCAAACAATACAAGAAAAGGAGTCAACATCACTCTGACAAGTTGTCTCCTGCTACTATGCCAGTAAAAATTACCTTCCTTACACCACACTTCCCCGAACCTGACATCTGTCCTAAATCTCAAGTCATACATCCCACTCTTCCATTAACATGAGTCATCCTACAGACGTCCTTCTGCTACTCTTAGAGTCATGTCAGAAAGAATCATTGACTTATTGTCAGCAGATTCAGCCTACCATGTTAATGGCATCTGCAGAGCCCTCTGCCCTGATCAGCTTGTTCTTACAGCCCCAAAAATGCTGGAAAATACTTGCTGAGCTCTAGGATGTCAGAAGCAAGGAAAGAATTGCCTGTCCTGTACTGCTACTCTGCCTGGAGCACAATTGCCACATTTTGGAGTTCTCTACCTTGAAGCAGAGCCAATAAAGAGCTTTTTCTCAGGAATTCTCACAGCCTCAAGCTGCCTAAATAAAAGACCTGATGCCAGGGATACTTTTGAGAATTTCAGGAAACATAAATGACTTTCTCTACACAGATTATGGGCATTATATACAGGAATCCTAGTTCCAGATGTTTAAGAGTAAAATACCAGGACTTCAGAGTGGACAGTTGCATAAGAATAGAAAAGACAATGAATGTCTTATGCCTTCAACCATAAGCTATTTACAACCCTTCTGTTTTTAAAGCAGAGACCAAATGGGGAAGAGGCTTCCTTTAAGGGGCAGGGGCCATGGCAAGTCCTGGTAGTTGTTTTCATTATTCCATCAACTTGGTGTCTTGAAAGATTTATTAACTCATTCTCTTTCTTGGTCTTTTATTTCTATTTTTAAGTCTCTGATGTTGCCTCTATTCTCATGCACTTCACAATGCCCTTTCTGCAAAGTCAGTGGAGATCAGTCTCAGCCTTCATCTTTTCCACAAATGGGAACCTAAATATTTGCAGAGCTGGGGGTGTCTGTGGTTGTGCTAAGATCCAGGAAGTCGAGCAATTAAGCCAAATGTTTGCCTAGTGTAAATCAGCACTGAGACTTTACCTAATTTCTGATGGGAATAAGGAAATCCTTACAAGATCAGACTGCAGGTTAATATAGCCATTTTCAGCAGGGAGCTAATTCTGTGAGGGAGGTGCAAAAAACCTTTCAAAGTCTGATTTTCCTTAGAATCACAGAATAACTTCGGTTGCAAAAGGTCTTTAAGATCATTGAGTCCAACCACTAATCCAGTACTGCCAAACCCATCACTAAACCATGCCCCAGAGTGCCACAGCTATGTGTCTTTTAAATATCCCCAGGGATGGTGACTTCACTACATCGCTGGACAGCTTTGCCCAGTGCATGACAACCCTTTTAGCAAAGAAATTTCTCCTAATGTCCAATCTAAACCTTCCCTGGTACAACTTGAGGCAGTTTCCTCCAGGCCAGTTATGCCCACAGCTCCTTTCAGTCCTAGGAATCTAAACGTCAAAAGGCTGCCATGCTTTCTGCCCTCCCCAGCATCAGTGATTTCTGTCTGGAGTGTCACTTGGGGGTGATGGAGTGCAGTCATGCTGGTGAAGGGGGCTGGAGGGACCCCTCTGCCCTGGCCTGGCATGCAGTCCATGAAAAGCAGCTGCCTGGCATCTCAGATGTGGTAGGAGAGGACCCCACTCCAGAGCAGCTGAAGACAGATTGCAGGAAGGAGATCAGCTCTGTGACTGCTGGGGAAGGACTCCTAACACACCTCTGCTCCCCACAGCTCATCTTTGATTCCTCACAACCCCATCCCAAACACAAAAGCACAGGGTTGGGGCAATCAGCACAGCTAATTGCACACACACAGAGACATCAGTGCTCCAGGACATTCCCACATGTCCCTCACCAGCAGCCAGTTGAGGACTTTGGTGTCAGCAAGGTTCAGATGAACCAGTTCATTCCAAACCCTCTCGGCAGTGGCCAGGAGGCTGCCGTGAAACAGCCCCATCTCTGAGACAGACAACCACCTCAGCTATAATTAAAGATAATTATTCAAAGGCACCCTGTTCATGTAGCAGTGCTCAGAAGCTCCCTGCATGAGCATGTAGGCAGCAGGGCTGTTTTTCTTCATAAAAACTTATGAGGAACACTGCGCAGATTAACAGCTTTAATGACAAAAATTACCGCTTACAACACTGACTTCAAATCAAAGAACAATATCTGCAGACAGATATTTTCATGGTTTTCATAACAATTCATTATAGGTGGCACCAAGGGATTATATTTTTATTTCCCTTGTGTCATTTCTCTCAGACTCAGGTTCATTTCTCTTAATGAGGCAGCAGAAGATAAAGGGCAGTGAAGGCTCCTCCAATGCCTCTGCAGAATGTGAGGAGTTTAGGGGCAAAGTGATAACTGATCCTCTAAAGGAAGAGGGAGGGCTTGGCGAGGGGGAGGGGGAGAGGGAGAGTGATGGGGTGGGATGCTCTCTGCCATAATGAACTAAAATTAAGACATAAATTCTCCTACCTTTGTTCCGACCAGATCTAACAAAAGGGATTCAGCTATTTAATGAAGAATGGATCAGTAGCAAAATTATTAGCTAATTAATTGTGGAGGGAAGGGAAAGAAAGAGGAAAGGAAAAAAAATCTTTGACTGAAAGGACAGGACTGAAAGTTCTTCGCATTCTCAGAATAGGAAGGAAGACCTTGAATTCTGGAAGCCTTTACTCAGGCAGCAAGGCCCCTCTTCACACAGAATTTGGGATGGCAAGGCAAAGGTCAAAGCAAGAAGGAGCAGGAATTAAGCAGACCTCAAAATGGGGTCCAGGATTCCCCTGGTAGTACCAGGCTTGTTAGGACTGAGTAGAGGTTTCCATGAAACTGGCTGGAAACTCTCCTGTGAATTACTTTTCTGTTGGAAAATAATGTGGAGACAGCACAAAAGGGTTCCTGGGAGTGTGGACTCCTGGCACAGGCTCAGGAGACCAGGCAGCTATTTTGTTTCTGAAACAAAAAACATCAACCCAAATGCTTCAAAGTCTTCTGAGAACTAAACAAACTGAGAACTGGCATTTCCAATCCATGGAAAGTCTTCTCATTCCTGAGTTTCGTTCCAGCATTTGTTTCAACAATTTTGGTTTCCTGTGAGTGGGGCAATCTGTGTTTCAGCAAGTTCTGCCCATCAGTTAGGGCCACAGGGCTCCCAGCATTTGTGGCTCACAGGGGAAATAAAAAAAAAAAAAAAAAAGGAGAGAAAAGAGTGTTTCCTCTATTTTCAGGATTTTGCAGATTCCACTGGCAGAAAAGATCCTATTTGAACTCATCCCTTTGTACTCAAAGAGAAACAAATCAGAAATTGGGGCTACCAGAAAAACTCCACTAAAGGGAATTGCTTTCTTTGGGTTAATCCTAATTCAGATTCTTCTTCAGGCTGCTGTAAGTAGTGCTTTCCTGAAAACCAGGGCTTTAAGTGCTGCTAGAGTTGGGCAAGAGCCTGGGAGCCTGGATGGGTAAATAATCTGACAAGGCATACAGACAGGAGACAAAGGGGCTAGACAGGGAAAGGAGAAACCAAGGATAAGTGAGATACAGTCAGTGGCATTCGTGTGTGTTTGGCTGTGGGGAAGACAATCTTGAGAAAGAGGCAAGATGTATTTTTATCATAACCCCTTTCCCTCCACTTATTCTTGGCTCCCGACTTTTCACCCTGTAAATGCAAAGGGAATAGCCATCCTTTTGAGATGGGTAGGCTAGACTGAAACAGAGCCTCACTTTATGAAGTAATTATTTTAGGAGTATTTAGCCCACGCTCTTTTTGCCTCCTTCAGATGATGAGGAATCCTTCCTGCCTTGGCAGGGCCCTGAGTCACACAAAAAGGTGTTTCACACCCTCCTTCCTGCTCTGCACCAGCGTTAGAGGGCGTAGGCTCAGGGATGGAAAAACACAGGGCTAAGGAGTTCCAAGGTCACCTGCCCTGTCTCCAGTGAGCTCCAAGAATCTACAAAGTTGACCTTCCAAAAAAATTTTAAAAATTAATATATATATGTATTATCTCTATATATCTCAAGTGGGTAATTATTTGCCTTCTGCTTCCCATATTTTTCAGACTTTTCACTTGAAATCAACAGGGCTTGAATCATGTCTCTGGTTTAATGAAGGCTGAGCTTCTTGTGGACTCACATGACAGCAGGAGGTGCTGCTCACTGAAAAGCCCAGGATGGTGGGAGACTTTGATAATATCACGAGAGTTGGTAACACGGGCAGAGGACTTTGAATAAAGCTGTCTGACCTCCTTGGCCCAAGTGCTTTTACAGCCAAGCAAAACAATTTCTCTGGACTCTAATGAATAGACTTCTGTCATTGTTCATCATAATAATGCCCTGATCCTGGCAAGATTACCTAGATGCCACCATAATCCTGCTAATAAGTGATGATTATAAAACACACACTTGAGGAAAAGGAAAGGTAGAATTTGGATCTTTTGCCCCAGTCTCTTCCCAAAGGAAAGCAGGATAATAAATGACTTCTGACTGTGATATATGACAAAGAGCCTTTAGCACATCAGAGTCTGCTACAGCAAAACCCAGCCAGCTCACTCAGTTTTGTCCATAAAAATACTGCTGTATTCAGTGTGAGAAGCCTGATAAATGGGGGGGACCATACTGAAGACATCTAGAGAGATTTTTTTTTTTTTTTCTTTCTGGGACAAACAGCTGGAGACAGAAAAAAAAGATTTATTGTGTTTTTGTGAAACAAGCATTTTTTTCAAGCAGCAAAACTTCCTCATAGTACTATGGAAATATATGATTTTCTTATTATGTGTGACTTCCTATCCACTTTCAGCTAGTGACTTCTGTTTTCTGGCAGAGGCCAGCACCAAATATTTTACCTACTTGGCAAAACTGTTGCATAAGAGAGCAAAGTGTGAGTAGTAAAATAAATTAACAAATGAAGTGGGCTAATTCTGACAATTTTGTTCTTAGAGCATGTGTAATGCTCCTGCTGTCCCACTTCAACTAAGCTGCTGTCTCCTGACTGTGGAAGGTACTAGAGGCTCCTTATCTCAGGGCAGAGTTCCTGTTGAAAATGTGAAAATAGGAGGTTTTGCTTCAGAATTTGGTCCATCACAGCTCATGGGGGATGCACACAGCACAGTTTTCCATGCTTGCTCTACTTCTTAAGTGTAACTACTGCTTCCAGTGCCAACATAAAGGGACTGCTTCATTCAGAAGCAGTGACAGGCAGGTAAAATTCTTGCTCTATTCTGTGGCCTTAAAAGCAGGGGATTTGATCTTGGTATATGCAATAAATAAAGGAGAGTTAAGATCATCCAAGTGGAAGACCTCCACAGGTCTTAAAGAGACATAAAGAGATCTGGGCAAGTGCCATCCTGGAAAACATTTAGATACTCACATAAGAAATGTGGTTTTGTTATTCATTCCTGCTAACAACACATGTGTCACCTCATTTGCACACCAGAAGTAGCTGGTATGCAAGCCTGTGTGAATTTAGAAAGCTCAGTATATAGTTTGAAAAATCACCTTGCTTTCACAATAAAGTTATCAGCAGCTCAGCTACCATTCGATCTAAAAAAGCCTTCATCTTAAGAGGAGAGCCTTTCTCTTCCCACTGGATTAGGTTTCAGTGGGAGCTAGGCCAGGAAATTGCTTTTATTTATATTCTCCACCCCTGGCAAAGTCAATGGCCTCATTAATCCACTGATGGGCCAGCACCACGATGGAAACTAGAGATGCAGAGGGGAAGAGTGCCAGAGGAATTGCTGCTTTTCTTCTCTCCCAAGCCTTCACCTTGTCCCCACCCTAACTTCACCTTCAGATTCCTCCTGCCAGCGTGCAGAGCTTTTGACACCATCTCATCCTTTCCACCTGCATGTCCACCCTTCTTGGAGATAGAAGGAAGAATATAGCCCCAAATTTCATGGACACATCACATTTGCTAGGAAGAATTGGAAGAGGTTGAAACTAGTACATTGCCTCTGGGATCAGGACCAAATAAACCTTCACTTTCTTAAATATGCAACAAAATTGTAACACAGCCTGTAGAAAATTAATTGTGGCACTGACTGGTAAATCTGGGGAACACTGTCTCCCTTTTAGACCACAGCTTAAATTCTTGCTGAACCCCTGTTGGAGGGGCTGTTACTCCCTCCCTTCTTTTCAACACATCTTTTTATGTTAAAAGTATTTTTAACCATGGGGTTTGACACTGTGACTGGCTGTGCTGTGACTTTTATTTTCCACATAATCTGTCTTGCAGTGGAGGGACCATTAACCAGTCAAACAATGTTCTATCCCAATAACATTATCACTTAAAGGGAGCACGGCAAGAATTTCTGCTAACTAGTGGGCAGTAAATTTACTCTTCTAATAGGTTCATCTTTTATTAGGTATTTATTTCAGGAGGTTAAACCATAATTAGATTGCATTAGGAAGCTGAAAAAGAAAGGAGTGGAGATTCCAGCCTGAGAATTTGTTTTATTTGCTCCTCGCATGTCCAAAGAAATTCTCAGCGCAATCTGTATTCCTCCAGATAGGGGGTTGCACAACTAAACAGCTCCAATATTTCTGCCAGGAGTTTGCATTTGTCTTTCCTGTACAAAAGTTATTGCTAAGCCGTAATCCTTCCCTGAAATACAGTGTGCAGAGCCAAGGCTGAACCCAATTTACTGTGGCAGATGAATATAGCCAAGGTGGTGGTCTGAATGTTTGGCCTAAAGGCACAATCCAATTTTCAACTGTTTCAAAGCTATTATGTCAAAGGCTGTTTGCATAAACATAACAATGGGAGCGAGCCCCGGCAGAGGCGGCAGCAGAGGGGACGCTGCCCTCTCGTGTCTCCTGCCTGCATGTGCCTGCAGCGCGCTGCGCTCCTGCTGCGGAAAGTCGGGATTTGGGGAGATCAGGTGTGCGCAGGCACTGCTCCACACACAGCCCACCCTTCAGAGCCACCCAGACTAATCGGAGGGCTGGGCGATCACCACCTCTGTGAAGCTGAACAAGGCCCAGGTTCTGCACTGGGACGGGGTCACCCTGGATTTTCGGACAGAGTGGGAGATGAGGCTGGAGAGCAGCGCCGTGGGAAGGGACCTGGGGGCCCTGGTCCATGCGAAGTGGAATTTGAGCCAGCAGTGCCCTGGCAGCCGGGAGGGACATCCCTGTCCTGGGGGTCTCCCATCGCCAGCCGGGCCAGGAAGGGATTGTCCCGCTCTGCTTTGAGCTGGGGCACCCTCACCTCGAGTGCCCGGGCAGTTTTGGGCACTGCAGTATAAGAAGGATACTGAGCTGTTAGACAGTGCCCAAAGGAGGCTGTGGAGGTGGTGAATGACCTGGAGAAGAAGCTGTATGGGAATGCCTGAGGGCACTTGGTCTGTTCAGTCTGGAGGAGACTGAGGGAGGGTCTCACCAGGGGCTGCAGCTGCCTCATGACGGGCAGCGGAGGGACAGCCCCGAGCTCTGCCCTGTGTGACAGTGACAGCACCCAGGGAACAGCTGCAGCAGTGCCAGGGCAGGCTCAGGCTGCAGATCAGGGAAAGGTTCTGCCCCCAGAGGGTGCTGGCACTGCCCAGGCTCCCCAGGGAATGGGCACAGCTGAGGCTGCCAAAGCTCCAGGGGTGTTTGGACAGCGCTCTCCAGCACGGGGTGGGATTGCTGGGGTGTCTGTGCAGGGTCAGGAGTTGGACTGGATGATTGTTGTGTGTCCTTCCAGCTCAGGATATTTTGTGATCCTGCGTTTCATCCCTGTGTCCGTGCCTGCAGGTGGTGGCTGTGTGCCTGTTCCTGGCTGGGTGCTGTCTGTGTGGAAGTGCTCACAGTCACACACACTCACTAGCTGCAGGCACACACAAACACACATGGACAAGTTTTTCACATGCACATGTGTCTGCACTGCCAAGATTCTGGTTTAAAAAAAAAAAGTAGATTCTGCCAATGGTGGAAACGGGAGAATGTTAATGACTTTTTAAACTTTTCTCAAGCTTGAGAAACAGATGTGATTATTCAATTCATCACAAAAAAAATGTCTTGCAGCAGCATGCATGTGATGAGCTGACTGATGATGTGGGAACCTATGAGAAAGCTGTTTCCCTTATTAGAACTGGAGGGTTTTCAAGTCGATGTTCTATTTCTCTTTCCCGTTACGTACACACATAGATGCTTTCTTAAATAATAGAAGTATAGGCTAAACCTTTAAATCAATTTCATTTGAGTGATGAAAAACAAAATAGCAGACCCAAAGATTCTGTAACCTGGACTGGAACTTTCCCCAGATCTGCCATGCTCAGACAGTGTTTGGACTTAGGCCAAACATACAGACTGGACTCAGTCCTGATGCTCATCTCTAAATTTGAAAGATGGGAAGAGGATACACTTATCAGTTTTTTGGAGGGTAGCTGGAGCAGGAAAATCGTTAAATGACAGAAGCTGCCAAAAATAAACATCCGCTGCTTTAAAAAATCCTCCTTATATAGAACCATAAACGCACAGGGCTTATTAAGACATCTGGCAAATTATTTTTTCTGATGGAGAGAATTCTCAAGGCCTCAAACACAGAACAATAGAGGATTTCACAGAGAAACAGATTTGCAGAGTCAACACTGCACATTTGTGGGAGTCGGAGTTCACAGGGGTCCAGCAGTTACGATGGGGCTGAAGCCAACACCAAGGGACACAAGCCCATAGCCACCCAAGGTCAGAGTCTTTCTCATCCAATATCTGATTTTCAGTCAAAGCTGGCATTGGACAACACTGATTAATATGATAATGTGAAGCTGGATGTGTGTGACAGATACTGAATAAATGGGTTCCAAAATTAAAATTCTTTCTATACTCAGATGTCTGGAATCTCAGCCCAAGAAACATAAGATTTTCCATTGTTCCAAATTTCCATTTTTGCACTGACTCCTGTTAGAAGCACACATTAGCTACAGCTGTGACTGAACATTTCTATCACCTTTCTACAACATGGCCTAAAACTCTACCTTAATTTTGGCAAATTAACAAAATGTGTGTCACAGAAGTGAACATCAAAATATCAGCAATCTGAATGAAAAAAAAAAATTGCAACTCATCATTACGGTATCTCTTTTAAACAATCCAGTGATTACACAAAAAACAAACAAGCAGACAAAAGACCCCACAACACCAAAGTATTTATCCAGTAAAAATAATAGATAATGCAGAAGGTGAAGGGCCTGCCAGGGTTAGAGTGGGTGTTCAGACTCAGGATGTAATCAGCTAACAGACAGCAGCCCTTACTCTAGGAAGTCAGTTGCCTCAAAAAGATGAAGCAGATCAAAGCAAAGCAACAAAAAGACAAGTGAGCATTAAGTTAGGAATGTGAAAATTGTTCTTCTTCTCTGTAAGTTACAGCACATGATAAATTTCATCATATATTTCCTTCTAGAACCAAAGTAGGATTTGTAAACCCTGGCTTATGCTTAAGAGGCACCCAGGCTTCCTGGGATCAACAAAACACCACTGGAGTACAGCAAGGTGTCCCCAGGGTTTTCCTTGCCTGTGAAATGGGACAGCGACAACTGAGATAATTACATTTTTCACAGGACATCATGATGATTAATTAGTTATGGAAGGAGCAGTGCATACAGAAATTAAGGAGCAGATATTTTTATGTGATTGAAAAATATTTTTATATCTCTGTAAACACTACCTGATAGTCGGAAAGGAGAGCAGAGACTTTTGAGCTATGCCCTAAATAGTCTCCTCAAAGAGAGCATCTGCCTGCAAGGTCTACTCTCAGCCTGCCCCCATGATCCTCCCAAACCCTTCACACACATGGAAACCCATCAACAACAGCTGCTGTGATTCATGTGCATGAAACTAAGCATGAACTCAGGCTTTTGGGAGGTCGGGGTGATAAGAATCACGGGACAGGCACTGAAAAGGGAAACGTGACACTGCTTTTGCCCAACTCAGTAGCAAAATTAAGTCTCCCAACTCCCAGCCTGATGCTTCACCCACAAAAGCATCTGCCTTCCAGGGAAGGGCTGGAGGAGCAGACGGAACTGGGGTGCACCAGAGCAGCAGTGGGAACGGCTGAGAGAGACAGCTGAGAAAGGGTTTAATGAAGACCAGCTTTGTTGGATATTTTTCTGCATCTTGTTGTTTCAAATGTATTCCTGTTTACATTGTTTCAGTTGCTGCTCCGTCCTTGGCTTTCCTGGGACCACTGTTAGACCCTCTTGCACAGATCAGGATGTTTGGAATTGCAGTTGTGCTGCCGTGAGTCGGATGTTAGAAACCACTTAGGCGTAAACAAAGCCTACAACCTTTGGAGTCACTCCCCCAAAAAGGGCTGTGACAGCCCCAGAAAGACACTCAAAGGCAGCTCTCAGCTCCACCACGATGCTGTGGGTGCACCAGCTCCAAACAGGGCACATGCATATCCTCAGAGGCATTCTCTGAAGAGTTTTTTTTTGAAGAAAGAAGTTTCAGTGCTTTGCTGAGTAAGGAGGGCTCGTGCATAAGTTTTCCATTGAATTGCAGATTGATTAAATGCAAAGAAACAAGAAATAGCTCACTGCAGGAGGGAAAGTACACAGTTGTATGTTGTAAGGCTGGCATGTTGTATCAGAGGCTCGTCAGTGAGACCCTACAGACAAGCTCCTGCTCTCAGACGTGTTCCTTGGATGGCAGTACACCTCTGAGAGACAATTTCAGCAAAAGCAGAACTGGAAGGATGTGGGTAAAGCCACAGAGCCAGGACTGGGTCTGTGTAATCAATAGTTCTGCTACAATTTGCTTCACACTCTCTGTCAAGTCAATTCACTCTACATTTTTAACACTCTCCTGGCTATCAGGACCCAATTCCTAGCTTTCTGAAGCACAACTATGTACAAACTGGAGGAAGCAAGAATACCCTTGAGTTCCTTTATTTGTATGGGCTCTACTCCAGTCATACTCCCACACCCTGATTTTCAAGAGCATGAGTCAAGCAGAAGTTAAGACAAAAAGGAACAGTCTTGTCTTAGACAGGAGTGGAAGAAGAAGCCCCCCAAAACCAGTTGCCAGCACCAGAAGGTCAGTTTAACAGTGATCAGAAACTCTGGAATGGAGAAAAGGTGAAATTATAGAAACTCAAGGATCCTGTCATCCTGTGATATAAGCCACTGTAAAATGGAGATAACATTTGCCAAAGACATGCAGACACCGATGCAAAGAGGTGCAGCATCCTGTGTGAAGCCAGCAAGCCCTCACTATGTCTCATGGCATGGCAAAGCTTTCCTAAATTCGTGAAATGCTTGGAGAGCCTCAGAGGAAAGATGATATTGGACAGCAAAGCAGCATTGTTCATCAGTGTTGGAATTAAGGCTGCATGCTAAGAGCAAAGTGGATGGAACGAAAAATGTCAAAGGCTCAAAAAAACTGCAAACTGCAAGATGCATAAAGGGAGCAGCTGCTTTCCCCCTTCCCCCTTTTCCCATCACGCTCAGATGTAATAACTTTCCCTAGTTCCGTGGCTCTCACATAGCTAATGCTGTGTTCAGTTGCTGGAGTCTTTACAGATGCAATGCATTAGCAAAGCCTGCCAGTCGGCATCCTGTTTTTCCAATCACTCTTCTGAAACTCCTCCACTTTTCTCAGAGGTTTTATCAGAAAGATGTTCCTCTGAAACATTTCAGCGAGGGGATCTGACAGCTCTTCAAACACCAGCTGAAATTCATTTGTTTTCCACTGCTTCCTGTTTTTACAAGTTCATTAGTGTTTCACCAAGATAGACTCAAGATTAGGGACTTTCACCAGCCATGCTGGATCCCTGACATATACAGTCATGGGAGAGAGTCTGAACCTCCACGTTGCATAGACAAACACAGAAATGCATGGCCTGCATGCAGAGGTGAACATACAGACAGGTACACAGCAAAAACACGTGTGTGAGCCCTGGGCATGTACAAATGCCCTGGACTGTCCGGGATATCGAGGAATGTGACGTGCAAACACATCCACACACATCCCCAGGAAAAGCAAAGGCCCCATTGTGGGCAGCCTGACACTGAGCCTTTCTCTTTTAGTGGAATTTCTGAGGCCAACAAAGTAAATAAGCTCCTGAAGTATCTCAGCTGTGGTCCATAGGTCAGGGCTGCTCTCAGGACAAGCAGGAGGCAGAGCATGTACAGATACATTCCTGAGGACTCACAGGGGCTGAGTGTTGCAGCCCCATGAAGAAGGCACTGTGTGTGCTCAAGCATCCAGGCTTTTAGCATTATCTGTCTGGCACATTAATATGCTAATTGTAAGAGAAGAAACGTGGAACTAATTCCATGTATCATTCATGTGAAAGCATATAGGTAGCAGTAAGATAGGGTTGTATCAAAACAGACATAATCACATTATTTTTGATGTATTCTAGAACAGGAGTACAGAGTATGTTCTCCTATTTAAATAGGTTAACAGGCTGTTTAGTTACAACAGCGGCAAGAAAATTGAAATCTATTTCTAATTTACACACAGAAGCTGCTTTCTCTTGTGTCCCTGAAATGCAGCTGGACAGCTTCTTATAAATTGCAGTTGTGAAGAAAAGACTAAGGAGCAAGAGAGACAGTTTTCAGATTAGTAAGTCTGTTTATTCCAAAGTCATAAAACACCATTTTGCTGCTAATAATGATGATTTAACAGTTGGCTCTTAAACTGTCTGCCTTCTGTTTGGTTTTTATTACTACCTTCTCAAAATCTTCCATAATTGATCAATTCAGAAATTACGAGAATAGAAAAAAAAAATGTGAAAGGAAGCACGTCTGCCTTGGTCTAATGATTTTAAACAAGCCTGATGTGTCAGCCAACAGAAAGTGCTGTTGATATAATCATGAAAGGTACTGGGTACCTTACTGTAGTCCAACATGAAACTAAATCTGTATGATCCAGGAGCTGGAGCTTTCTGCTTGACTGCTAAGAAAATGTCAAATAACATCATATTTTTTAAAGTGGCTTCTGAGGTTGGTGGTGATTTACAGCCAAATGTTTATGATAGAATCAAAAAGCCTTTTTTTTTGGTTTGCTTTTGTTGCAGGTCAACTTCTATGATTTCAGAGCTTCATCATGTGAATAAGACCAGCTTCACTTTAAAAATGGTTCCCTGGATGACCAAAATATCAAATTCCTTTAAAATTGTCCTGAGCCCTTAACAGCATAGAACCATTATTAACTTATTGCCAGAGACTATAAAAGAGGATATTATTGCTTGGTTACACACTGTATTTGTTGTTTTGTCTTCTGTTTATAAGGGAAGTAAAGCAACTGCTGTGTATCTTTCCACTTTGGAACTATTTACCATTTCATGCTATTATTAAAAATATTATTTGTTTTTAATGACCAATGAATACTCTATTATTATGTAGTTCAAGATTACTACAGTATTTGGTGTCTCTTTGTGTTCCCTCTAAGGTCTTTTGACCTGCCAAACAGAGCTGAAAACATAATCAGGTGTTTTCATGCTATTTCATGCTATACTGCTCTCCCTCTGGCTGAACCAGCACTGCTGCAAGAGTATTTTATTTGATGTGTTTCACCTTCACCTTTCAAGGTTTTACTGAGACCACCACAAAAGGACACTGGAGGGAAAAGTGTTAAGTAAACCAGCAGAGGTTTTCTAGGCTGTGGGGAAGTGGCTTATGGTCAGCTCAAGCAATGGATAAAGGTGCAGATCATCACCAAGCTTTATCATAAAGATAAGAACCACCACCATCATGTGTCAGTGGGTTTTTTCATCTGACATCACGGAAAGTTTTACCCTGACAGCACAGTCACATAGCAAAGAAACAAAGAGGTCTTAGGCACCCCACAAACCCTACAAGAATATTGGTGGTTTTGTTGGTTATCTGTGCTGTAAAAAACCTGCATGTGTCTGCAAAGGAAATAGCAAACCTGACCCTTCTATCTGCTGCCTTTGTTTAGCAACAGCCAAAATACTTTATTATTCATGACCTACAGAATACAACTAGCATGTTAGAATCTCTACACACAGGTGGAGAAGAAACTAATACCAGAGGAAGCCAAGTTCACTGTTTACCTCTTCCTGGCTTTTTAGGAAAGTCTTTACAGAAACGGTGGAATCCCCATTAACACAAAGGATAGGATGTGCTGCCTTTTGCAGAATCTGCCAGTGTGAGAAAAAAATAGCCTTCAGTGCTAGGGGGAGATCAAAAACTGTTCTCAAGTCAGATTGTAAAGACAAAACTCTACCTGGCAGTTTCATCAGTTCATTAGCTGTTGTAAATGAGCAGTGTATCATATTTACTTGAATATAATCTTTTTCAGTCTTCCCGGCTCTTAAGAAATAAGTGTCACCTTGAGGCTGGTATCCTTGAATCTGAGCAAAACCAACAGAAACATGGGGGAAAGGGAAGGAGAATGGTAGAACTAGAAATGATAGTAGAGTTAGCATGTTTGGAAATGATTTCTACTGTTTCCCTTTGAAAATCCCCAGATATTTAATGTGGAGTCTTATGAGTGTATAAATTACCTTTTGGAAGGAATGGGTTTTAATGATGTGCTTGACAGAGGGGAAGCACAGGGGCACAGGAGAAGCCACCTGGGACCAGAGCACAGCGTGACTTCAAATAAAAAAGCCAAGAGCTGAGAGTAGGAAAATTCATCAGGCAACTTGGCCAAGGCAGCGGAAGGCAGTGGAAAGAGATGAAAGAATGGAGACAAGCTCCAGTAGATCTTCCTTCCTCAGTGTTTTTCTGCTGCTACTGACCCCTCCATCTCCTTTCCCTCCAAGCAGCCAAGGCAAGGTGAGACCGTCTGGCGTCTGCAGCCCAATCTCCTGCCCCCCCTCTCAACACCATCTGGGAATCCACACTCCTAATGGAGTTTCCAGATGTTCGTGTCATTCTGGTGCTTGTGTCATTCTGGATCTGCTCCTTCAGTTCTGATGTCCTGTGTCTCAGCCCTGGCATTGGACATGCATCAAAACTTCACACTCTACAGCAGGAAGCACCAGAAGCTCAGCTAGAGGAAAGCCTGATGCAGGCAGGGATGACTGAGCCTTCATTACTGGTGTTCACACCAGTAGAACTGTCTTACAGTCACAGACATGCTGAAGGGGTCCAACACCCCATTTCCATACAGCCTTTATTTAATGCTGGTCAGCTTTCAGTGCACACACCTCAGTCATCACTGTTGGCATGTGCATTGCCAGGAAGAGTTTCACAACAAATTAAGATAAATCAACATGTAAAATACCAGGAGGAATAACTTTACCACTTTGTTGGAGAAAATTCCATCTAACAGGTCATTTGCACTTACACCTCCCATGCTGTAATAGCAAAATTATTCCACAACTTTATATTGTAGGGATGCTTCCCAACTTTGCACCTGCACTGCTTAAGCCAGAGCTTTTCCAAGACAGACCATACCCCTGACAATAATTAACAGTTACTGGGTTTAAAAACAGAATGATTACAAATTTGTTTCTTCAGACTTATGAATATCTCCTGCAAGTGTCATTCAGGTGGGTGTTTCCATCCAGACATTTTCAGGATTGTTTTGCTCATAATCCTCCTGCTTTCAAGGTATTGCTCTGACAAGTTTGCAGTAGATGCTGCCCAGAAGGCAGGGTGTTTTGAAGCCTGGGAACAGTGCAATATCTCACTATGTACTAAAAGAGAATAACGTATCAACATTATTCTGGCCTTCTGAAAGAGGAAAAATTGCAATATGGTTTTCTGCAGCTGCTCTAAAAAGTCTCGATGTTGCTCTAGTAAAAATTTGACCATATAGCAAAGGAGTATTAAATAAATAAGGATTAAAATCTGAAACACAGTAGCCATTTCACAAACTCCTGAGCCACAAGTGCCACTTCTGTAGTTTAAATTAATCCCCTTGGAAAGTGGATCGAGCCAAGTTGCACAAAGGCACTTTAGTACAGACGAACATCCACTCTGGGATTTAACACAGAACAGTTACAGTGCCTAAAACATACCCCCAGACTTATTCTGTACTAACTTCCTGCTCAGATAAGCCCCAAGAGTTGAACTTCTTGCTCCTGATTTCCCCTGTGAAGCTGTGCAAAACCCAGGGTGGTGAGAGCATGTGCCTTGGAGAACAGAGGTCAGAACTAGAGAATCTATTCCATTGTTTTCTCGCTTACATGAGCAAAAAAAGAAAAAAGTTCCCTTAATTCCCAGGCAAAGAGGAAAGTAACTTGGCAAACAGACTCCTTCTGAGTTCTTTTACTGGAAAGATTTATATTTTACTCACCACAAATATACTGAGCAGACGTATAGCACACTGCGTACACGCCTGTGCTCCTTGTAGCAGAAGGTTTTGGCAGTCCTTTCTAGTGTGAGGCTTAGAAAAACTCACACTGCTGAGGGCAACCTGGCCATTGTAAAAGCCAAACCCAGCTTTTAACTAGATATATTAGGGATTTAGGCAGCTGTGATTTTAGGCCAGAAGGTACTACTGATCACCCAGTCTAATCTCCTGCACAACATGGGCCATAGGGCTTCTCTAAATTAAATTCCACACCGAGTCCAATAGCTGCACATGAATTCAACTATCTTTCAGAAAGCCATCCAATTGCAATAGGAAAGTTTCCACTAATGGAGAACATACCACATCACAGAATACCATCTGTCCAGGATTTCTTGGACAGCCTCACTGCAGCCCCTACAGCAATCCAGACACTTCCAGAAAGCTCCAAGCTTGCTGTTCCCATGCAGAAGTTACTGCAGCCCGTGGCCCTCAGAAGTCAACCTGCCTTTGGGTAAGAGCTGCTACCTACCTAAAACCCCTAGACTAATGCAGCCAACCCCCAGATCAAAGAGAATTAGGGCAAATTCCCTCTTAGTGCTCTGTAGAGGACCCTCAGAAGAACAGAGGTACAGAGTACCCAAATCACAGCTGCTAGTGCTTCTAAAAGGAAATTATCCTACCTGTTAAAAGCATCTTAAAGATACCTTGAGGAAAGGCAAGTAAAATCAGAAAGAGAAATAAAACCCTTGCCATGGTAAAGGAGTTCTGACAAAGCCCCTGACCTCTTTTTTTCATTTCTTTTTTAAGCTGTTTCTTTCACAAAGAGTCTCATCTGCACAGGACAGATAAGGCCCTGCAGCTGCCCGACCCTCTTCTCAGCTGTGAGCAGACTTTCTCCCCAGAGGAACAGTATTAACCTTTTCTCTACTGACCTACTGGGCTAATTTATTCTTTGGGGTCTGGGGCACATAGAAAGTGTCATAAAGACTTGCAAGAAGTCAGTTGAAAGCTGAAATAAAATCACTGCTTCTTGAGACTATGGCAATATTGCTGGTTGCAATTGCTGGCGGCAATAAATTTTGCAAATTAAGGTGCATTTGTCTGTATTGTGGGTTACTGAAAGGAGGGAATTTCAACTGCATAATGATGATTTAATTTGTTCTGCACTTTGTCATGCCAAATTTTAGTGCCTCTCCTGAGACTTCATGTTCTGTCTCGAAAGCAAAGACCTAATTATTGTTGAGCTTTACCTGTTTCATACAGTTCCTCAGAAGTTTGACAGCACAACAATCACCAGGCTTTTCAAAATGCCTAGTGATCACTAGGACTTTAATTCTGAGGGCTCAAACCATTTGGTGAGTTTTCAAGCAGAGTCCAGCAGCTCCTTTCTGAAATGTAGGCATTTTTCAAGTATTTCCAGCTGGTCAAGGAAGTCGGTTCAGGTGTCTCTCCCTCAGAGTCTGTCCTTAAGATATTTAGTTCAAGGAGGGGTGGTTCCAATGCTGCTGGTATTGGCATAAACCTGCCCTCACTGGGGATGGTTCTGAGCTCTCAGTGAGGTCAGAGTGATAGTAGTCAGCTTTTGAAGAGGAGCCACACAGCCCCTTTCCCCTTCATATCCTGCCTGCACTCACCCCAGAGAACCCTTCTGGATTGTTAATTCTGGATTTTTAGAGCACTCTTGATGGCTACCAGGATGCAAGTGTTTTAGCTGGTGCAAAGAAGTAGCATAGCTGATTTAACTAATACAATATAAATGCAGAGGCCTATCATACACAATGTCTATGCTTTGGCCTAATGCACTCAGAAAAATCTTCTAAAAACATTGCTAAGTTAAAGTTATATTATATGGTTTAGATTGAAGCAATATTAGGGGTATGGACAGGAGAGCAAGTATGGTTTTTTTCTCTCCTTTTATCCTGTGTTTAGAAACAGAATTTTACAGGCCAACCAGCCAGCTGGTGCAACATTCATTATTTACTCCTGTTGGACTGGGAATCTCAACAAGACCCAGCACCAGCGACCTGACACTGGCAGCGTGGAGTGGAGGCAAGAAAGATGCTCCCCAATGTCCCCAGCAGACTGTTCCTGCTGTCTCAGACAGATGAAGAGCACTGCATGTTGCTCTGCTTTGGAAAGTAAGAAAAAAGAAAGTCTATTTATTTATTTATCCAGCAGCATCTTAGAAGATTCAATCCCTGCTCAGTGGGCCTGATTTTCCATTGCTGCTCTGTAAGACACAGTTTCTTACACCCATGCTGCACGGTTTTAGTAGTGATTAAAATGTTGTTATTTTATATAATAGTATCATAGAATCATTTAGGCTGGAAAAGATCTTTAAGATCATCAAGTCCAACTGTAAAAAAATGAGGCAACAAAATACTCACAAAGACATCAAATTCCTCCAAGCTTTTCCAGTTTTAGCTAAGAATTCATCACCACCCGTACTCCAATATTTGCCATGTGCATCTCAACTTTTAGGACACAGGGATTTTTGCCATTAATTTTCCTGAGCTCACTTCCATATACAACCTTCATTATAACAGCACAAACTGCACAGCCTTCAGGTATAGGATGAATGAATCAAATAAAAGTAGAAGATGGTATAAAAAAAGAAGTTGCTTGTGCACAGAACAATGTTGTTTGTTTTCTGGGTTGGTTTTCTTTTTTTTAAGAGAGAGACATCTGGGCAGGGAGAAGCTGAGTCCATCTGGTGCCATAGCACAGGTTTAAAATCTCATTTACACATTCCTGATGGAGGAAGAGAGAGGTGAGTATACAATACCCTTCGTGCCTATGGAAATCATAGACTTCTGTTTTAAACTTCTGTTTACCATGGGTGGGCCTGGCCCTGCAGCTGGGCAGGGATCACAGTGCAGGAACTGCATCCTACAGGACAATTTGTGTGAGCTGCAGGGGAGCACTGCTGGCACCAGGAATCCAAGGACCCAAACATGCTGCCCAAATTATTCCACTGACTCCTTGTTCCAAGCCCACCTCATCCATACAAGGTCCAAATTATTGCTGGTTACAACCACACTTAGGTGTTTTCATTTCTGAAATGCAGAGGTTTTATTTAGCAGCAGAATTAGCCTGAGAAGAGAGAGAAATTCAGCTTCTAGTCAAAACCCTTTCATTCACTCACCTAGGTGAGTCCTAAGGGATCCTCAAAAGTTAACAACCAAAATTCCACTCTCCATATGCTAAATTCATACGTAGTTGTTTGCACTTCTGAAGAAATGGTTGGGTTTCACGATTCCAAAAACATCTAAAACATGCTGCTTTGGGAAGATGACTGTAAGAAGCAGAAAGCACAAACCACAGGCATATCCTTCCAATGTACAGCATGTTAACAAACATACACATCCAATGAGCACCAGAGTAAAGATTCTCTCTTTTTTTTTTTTTTTTTAACCCTAGATATTTTGCCTCCCAGCCCCCACCTCACACAGGTCTTCTTGCAGAATGTGTCATTTGTGACCAGCTTTGGGTATTTAAAACATTCATAAGGGGAGAAAGACAGATTGATGCCTTTTAGTGCAGCCTGCACTCATCAGGTCTAAAGACAGGTCAGGGAGATGACAGGAATTCTAAGCTTAAGGTGACGGGCTTGGCGCCACGCTACATTTAAGCTGAGACTGAGAGTCCAGAATTTCTGGACATCATAAAGAATCTATTATCATTGTGGTCACTTTCAGCAACGCTGGTTTCATTACCATCTGTCTTCATCCACCGGTGCTTAGGGAATAAATATTAAATATGGAACTTTTCCTGGACTCAAGTCAGAGAAGGCAGAAGGGGAAGCCATTCTCTGGTAATACGATCTCGGACCACCTTCGAGTAGGTGGAGGAAGAGAAAGAAATCAGATAAGATCATTAGCTCTGTCGAGTTGAAAATAAGGGTTCAGTTTTCAGTTGAGCAATAATTCTCTTTTCAAGGTGGGCAATATTTAAGCAATCATCCCTAGAAAATTGGTCATTACCACTGGCTAATAACCGATTTGTTAGTTAATAGCCCAAGGTGAAACCAAGGGCACTAAATGCTCTGGCAAACCACCACTGACTGCAGTATTAACAGATTTCAAGGGCATCATTGCTATTATAAACCATGTTCATTGATTTATAACAACACTAATATGTTTTATAAAAGAGTGATGCAGTGTTCTGGAAAAATTAATCATTTCTTGCCAACCCACAGCTGACTATCCACTGCTCACAGTCCTGCAGTGAACTGGATACCATCACATTTTGTTATTTTTAGGCTGAGGAGCACAAGAAATGGACTAGAGGAAGATGAGGAAAGGAAAGATTCTCTTCCACAGCTGAGCATGTAAATCCATGTGGTCCTGGTGAGGAGATGTGTGACTGCCCAGTCATGAGCCATTCATAGGTGGCATCTCCTTCCAAAAGCTTTCACAGTCATCCCCCAAAACCCAAAACAGACAAGAGGCTCATTCGAGTTAGATCTACCTGTGTTCTGCAGAACTATGAGCCCAGCATACATGAGCTCCAGGCAGCATCATATGTGACATAATTTCTCCCTACTTGACCTTAGGGAAAAGCATCGACACTAAACTGGACTCCTTTGCTGCTGGAGCAAGCCAGGAGTGCACACAGGGATAATACTGGAGCTCAGCTGATGGGTTGTGTCTGAAATGAAGTGACCACAGCTCTGGCAAATCACTGGATCCAAAGACTCTGCAACTGAAGATGGCAGCTATCACAGAGCTAATCAGAGCAGAGCCCAGGCATGCCCACACACCACACAGGGCTGGATGGAAAAACCTACAGCTTCTACTTGAGCTGTGTAGCAGTTCCTCCTCCTACTCACATCACCCCACAAGGTTGTGAGTGTCATACATGTGCATGTACTGCTTATTATTTACTATTCTTTACCAGGAGCAGAAAAGGATCTACAGACCTGTGCAAACATCCTGCCTGTGTGCACCTGACTCTAGTGAGAAAGGTGAGGAACTCCAAGAAAAACACTTTGTAGGAGTTTTGCCTCTTAGCATTACCACCTGGCATACTGGGAATTCCAAGTGCTGTTGCAGGCCTGGTTGAGTCTTGACAGGACTCACTCAGAAAGAAGAGCAGTTAAAAGAAAAAACAAACAACTTTCTGTTAATCAGCCCCTGTTGGCAAAAAGCAATTCCTAATTGCTGCAGTACTTGAACTGAAGCTAGTCAGCTCACATAAGAAAACTCTGGGCAGGTCTATTCCTCATTTTAAAGGATACTGAGAGTTCATTCATCCCTTCTGTTCGTAAATCTGTTCTTTTTGCCAACAATGCCCCTCAAGCCTGAAGGAACCTCCATGCTTTCAAGGGCAGGACATGGCAGCTCATGCAAGCTTTCCCCAGCTGTAGCATGAAAGCCTCAAAGAGAAAAACTTGCAGGTGCTGGAGCTCAGCCTCCAGATGGCCCAGAAAACCCCTATGATCTCCAGTGATGTAGCACTCTTTAAGCAGCTGAAGTTCTTGAAGCTTTCCTAGAGCTGCAGCTGGGATGCGCAGCTCCCCAGTGCACTTAGACACTCCTAATACTCCAGTGGGAAGTTGGTACCTAAATTCCATTAAGTTCTGGAGCAAAGTCTTCAAGCAGGCAAGAACTTTACAATTTCTGCCTGTTGTTTCCCAAAGGAAATTGAATCTGAACCCAGCTTGGCCAAAGGAGACAGATGAGTTAGATCTACTATATGTACATACCTGCCTGTATATAGATTAATCATAATAAGGATCTGGTGTGGACATTTCAGCCCAGTAATTTTAATGGAAATGAGGCTCTAAATCTGTATTATCACACCAAGAAAAATGGAGCTATTTTCACATCTCAGTTGCCTAATGGACTAGACACACATTTTCCTTTGTCTTGGGGAATGAGCTGCAAGTGACAGGCTCTCCCCTGGTTGTTAATGAGGTTTTCTTCTGTTGCCTGGCCCATGTCAGCCTGCCTGGCACAGCTGCTGTGAGAAGCACCACTTTCTGCCCTAAAGCAGTTGGTGCACACGTGGGCAATGTGCAAGCATAGATGCACACCTTGGTGAGCAACCCCTTCTACTTCTGAAACGAAAATTCCTGCTGACCTGAAATTTCACTTAAATGCAGCTGTGACCATTTACCTCATGCAATGGTTAAGGATCCCATGGCTTTTTCAGAGGTGAGTTTTTCCACACAAAAAAACCCCATTCTGTTGATCTCACAGTAAAGACTGAGCAGAAACCAAGTCAGAGTTTTGGGATCTGCCCCAGTTTCACCAGGCACTGGAAATGTGTTTCCATGCATTACACAGGCTCACTCTAAGATAGGTTCTGAAGCTGGCCCTGCCCAACAGACCCAATAAAGATTGTCGACTGCAATAAAACTTCTTTGACAAGTCAGGAAGAACAATTGGAAACATAAATTCCTGCTGCGGATCCAGCACCTCGGCAAACATTTACTGCCTTTTTTTTTTTTTTCTTTCCCACAGAAAAAAAAAGAGAGAGAGAAAGAAAGAAAGAAAAATGACAAAGAATTAGCTGTATGTTTGTGGTTTATTGGTTTTCCTAGAATTTATTGCGATGCCAGAAATTAATTTATGAATAATAGCAAGCATGGGATCACAACGAGCTTCATGCGAAGAAAAAAAACACCTAAAGAATGTTCCAGTTGGCAGGAAAAAGTCCCTGCGTCAATTTGAATGCCAAAAAAGGAGGGTAAATCTCACATACCAGCTTTGGAAATCATTAGGGGTTTGTAAATTATGAGACAATGTTACATTGTCTTCCCAAACATTTTTTCCCATTTACTTCTCTGTGTGCCTAAGCTCACAGTGTCCTGGAATTTTATTGCTTTATGGCCACCGATATGCAGAGATTTGGGAAAACGTCACTTATTTTTTTTTTCTCCCCAACAGTTGTTCTTTCTTTTTCTTTGAATGGAGGTCGTTATATGTTACTCATTCCCGTGTCTCTTTGACAAGACTCATTACTTATGTTTATCATAAAAAGACGCTCCATATTACTGTCATATGGTTTCAGGATTTGTTATTGGAATGTTGCAGAGTCCAGAAATGGCACAAAAAAAGACCAGTTTTATTTGGCATTTTTGGGATAGTCTTTTACAGCCAAGCTCCTCCCTGGTCACTCCAATACATGCATATCTAAGGTCTAAAATAGAAGAATTAATTTTGCAGAGGGGAATAAAATATGGGACAATTCTTATCTAGGAAAAACAGGTAAAAAATCAGGAGGTTACATTAGTTTGTAGCACACTTCACACTAGCATTGGCTAATACACAGAGTTGTCCAGGGCTTAGAACTGGTTAAATCCCACAAGTGCCAGGAGGAGCATTTCTTCATCAGGAAGAGGGATTTTAGGACTGGTAGCTCAGCAGAGAGAGGAGCAGCTGGAAGGTGCTGCTTTAACCAGTTTAGAGAACACAGAGGTAAATCACCTGGGGGATCAGTACTGGAAGTCATATGGATGAAAGGACTTTACAGCTATATGGACAATCCTCCATCCCACAGCCAGGAAAATGCCACACACTGTGAGATCCTAAATGAAAAGGGAATACAGCCTCTTTTATTTCCCCTTCAACATAGCAAATTCCTCCCAGACAAAAACTCTCCCATCGATGTGGAGTTACAGAAGCACTGGAAGCTGCCAGTGTGTTGCACAACAATGTACTTGAGAAAAATTTGGGGAAGATACAGGAATTTCCCAAGTGCTGGTGTCTGAGGTCTGGGGACGTGGAGAAGGAAAGGCTGGCTGGCCAAACAGTCAGTCCACAGTCAGCTCCTGCATGGCCAAGTATCCACTCCAATTTCACCTGGTCAGGACTCGTGATTCTGACACAGACACTGAAGTGACCATTTTGTACAGCAGGTTCTCTATCCATTAAATTAATATAATATTTTCTTTACTTGACTCTTAGCCAGTGCTTATGTGGATTTTCGCTCTCACCAATCAAAGTTATAATCTATTTATTAAAACAGAGCTTTCTCAAAAATTCCCAGATATGGCTACATGCCAGTAAATGCAATATTAATATTATTTTAAAGACAATCGTGGTCCTAATCTCTAGGAAAAACTGAAGCAGTAACATCTTGACCATATAGATGCCAGTATAATAAACATTTGCAGTTCTTGGAGAAGATTTAAATTGTTCTAAACATAAAAATGTGAAAAGAAAAATCAATATTTTTGAAGTGTGTTTCATTCTGAATTTTGAAAAAAACTTCAAACTTTCTGTTGAAACAGTCCTCATTTATGCTGCATAACCATGTTTTCTGTTGGAAAGGTCAAAATGTGTTCACATTGTATTTCCTTTTAATTTAATTCATACATTATAAGAAATCATATTGAAATTGAAATGAAACATTTTGACCCCTTTGGAATTAAAGGCCCTTTCTTATCAAATGAAGCATTTCAGTCTTACGTAAGTGAATTTCAAAATATCTTCCCATATAAATGTTGATGAAGCTGTTACACTTGCGAAAATATTTGAGTTTTGTTAAACGGATATTTTCCAGTGGACTAATTCTAGTGCACTTGCCACACAGAAATATCTTTCGGAGTTAGACAGACCTAAAAGTGAAGTTCTTCTATAAAAGCAAAAAAAAAAAAAAAGCCTCTGGTAACTGTTAATTTGAGAGATGTTTGATTATATCCAGCAAAACAAGATTTGTACTAGCCAGCAAAACAGAAAACTAGTTAAGTTTTGCAGAAGTCTGACAGCAACCTCCAAATTACTGCACACAAAAACCACCTTGCAAAACCTCTTCAGTAAAAGATCTTAGATGACTTTTACAAAATCTTCTGCACATGGCCAAATATTGTCTTGGCATGCACAAGGCCAGGTAAAAACGAGGTAAATTTCGAGCTCCACAAGGGCTGTGCCAGAGAGATTCCAGCTCATGAATCAAAATTAGGTTTCAGAGGCTCGTAGCCGGTGAATCCTGCAGCAGCTCTGCGGATGGCTGCTCGGGAAGCCGGCAGTGCTAATGAACAGAGAGCACAGTTAACACTTCCTGCATTGGGAGTAAATGACAGAGGTGGTTTATCTTATTGTTTCCAATGGGTGCATTTGACAGGAGTTCAGCTGGAGCAGAGGAGGAAAAGAAAAAAAAAAAAAAAAGAAAAATGTTAAGTCTGGACCAAAATAATAATGACTGAGAATCACACAGCTTTCCTTTCAAGTAGCTCCAAAGAAACTGTCATCTTTAACAGGGATACATCTTATCAGGAATGGAGTGACAGCTATATAGGTGGCTGTAGTTATAAATGCTGGCTATAGAGTCACTGGAGTATAAAAAACACATTGAGAGGATGTTTTCATTACACATTTGCTTTTGTCTTCCTTTGTCAGGTTAGTGTTGCATTTGCTCTGTTGTGTAGTAGCAGTGGCTTTTATTGATTTGTGTTTTTTATACTGTAAATGCTCTTGGTCAGGGGCTGTCATCATTGCTTGGCATGACTACTTTCTGTATCGTACTTAGCATGAAATATATCAATAAAAATGGGGGAGCCCCCAGAGGATTCTGCTGTGTGGAGTGCTGAGCATGTCCCTGACACATCTCACCTCAGGATCCACAAAATAAGGACTCGCAAAGGAATTCAAAAAGAACATTTTGCTCTGTGTTCTTTTCTGAATGTGTCTGCTCCTCTGTGCATATGGACAGGCACTGGCATTTGGGAAAAAAGGAGTCATGATTACATCAGCTTTTCTTTAACCTTCGACTCTAAGAATTACAAGTTTTTTAAAGATAGAGCTAGAGATAGATAAAGATGCAGAAATAGAGAGGTTTCTAAAATCCCAGGACCCTGGAGATTAATTTTTAAGAAAAAAGATCCATTAGCACAAGAGTACTACTAACAAATTGGAAGCCAGCAATGATCTGTTCGGGGCTTCCCTTATGAATCCTCCTTAGAGAAACTTTTCATCTTTACTATTTCCTCATGACCCAGTTCAGGATTTTCACTGTGATCCTCTGGGGGCCTTTATGCCACTGCTACTTGTCTAATTCGGGTCCTGAGTCAGCAAGATACTTTACATCTCTGCCTGGTAGCCCCACTAGCTGTACTGGGATTACTCCCATCTTTAAAAGTAATATCTTGCTAAATTGAAATAACATGCCCTACTTAAAATTCCATAAACCAGAAAGTGCTGGGTCCAAACCCCAAAACCATCAGGTGTCTTTAAGCAACTGCAACTATCTAAGATCACTCATGTGATCAGCCAGAACTCAGGAATCTTGTGTCACCAGCTGAATGCAGGAAATGTATATATTTTAGTCCATCACTTTTCACTTTCAGGTCCTTGGGGTACAGAGGATGACAATATTTCTCTGCCAAACAGAAGAAAAGGTCGCAACTGCTTTTAATTTAAGAGATTTCAATCCAGTTATTTGTTAAAGTGATGGAAGGGTAATGGAGCAATCCTGTTTTACCCAGATGAATTTCCCATGACAAATGATACTGGCTCATCATCTGTGGTCCTGATTGAATTCCAGCATTTTCCTTGCTCCAAAGCATGGATAGGGCTGTAAAGAGCTCTTGTTTTCCTTGGGACATTTGTTTCCAATTTTGCAAACACTGAGAATGTGGTTATTTTTGTAGCGCTGTTATGAAAGCCTGGCATTTTCTTCTTCATGTTGGAGTTAATTATAAATCATCAGAGTTGCACTGCCCACAACAAAGTTCTCAGACCCAGAAACCAAATCACTGCTGATCACTGCTCTCCCACCCCTGCTCTCTCTCTCACTGTCAGTTGCTCTTTGAGGAAGGGAGGGGGCGTTATTTTAAGATGTTTTTATTGGCTTCGGAATATAAAGTGTCAGTTCCAAGGTCTTTTTTTCCCAGAGCAAGATAAACTCCTCTGGGCCATATATCACGGGGCTTTCGCATAACTTGACAGGACCTCACATTTAAATGCCTTTGCAATACCATATCTGATGACTTATGGGAGGACTGTAGTTTTTCAGGGGATGTATCATCAAAAGCCCCTTTCAGTAGCATTGGGCTTAGTCCCAGGTTTGTTTCTTTAACACTTTCAATAGCCACTTTTCTTCCTTTAAGAAAAAAAAAAAGCAAGAAAAAGAAGCACATGAGAGCCCACAAGCACACTCACACACACACACACACGTGCACAAGTTAAATCACCAGAGCCTGACTGTGCTTGGTCCTAGGCTGGAGCTCTGTGTTTTTTGGGGGGGTTGTTACTGCTGTGGTGGTGGTGGTGTTGTTTTAAATTAACAGCTTAGCTCTTTTGTGAGTTTTGCTGTTGGTTTAGGTTCAAGCATGTTCTTTAAAGCAGATTAAGCCTGAAAATTCAGGTCAGAGGATCACATCAAGTTCTGTTAAAGGAAATTTGTTAAAGCTCCCCTCCCACTAACCTACTTAGTGTCAGGTCTGATTCGAAAGTAGGGCACTTATAAGTGTAAAGAGTTTAATCAGGTTTCCTTTTTTTCATTAGAAAAGATGAAAATCCAGCCTCTCTTTAAAATAAACTGCTCTATTTTCTACTGAGCCTTAGTAAAGGCATTTGTGTTCATTCCTTAGGATGAATTCATTTGCAGGAGCTGTTTCCTGCAGACTCGTGAAAGGGGATTGTCTCTGGAAACAAAATAATCATATTTAACTTAATTGTGCCCTTGTTCAGCAAAGCACTTAAACACAAGTATAAATCTAATCTTACTCAAGACAAGACTTACACAAGCACTTCAACCTGAAGTGCTTAATTTCCAGTGGAGTCAATGGAGCATTCCAAAATCATGACTCAGGTCCTAGAATCATTAGACTGGCATGACACGGGGAAAAAAAAAGCATCCCTAGATATTATTTTTTTTGCCTGTCACTACACTGGCTAGAAAATATTTTAAAAATAAAGCTTCTTCCTTCAATCTTAGTGGCACACTTAACTTCATGGTTTTTTTCCTGAATTAGAGCCATGAAGCATGTCAGTGCATTGCAGTATAAAGTCCCCTCACAGGAAGATCTTTCTGAGGCCTGAGAAATCCCCGTGTCACCAGAAGATGAATGCAGGGGTATAAAGAGATGTTGGCAGAAGACTTCACTGGAGGTGAGGTCAGAGACCAGAACCATTACATGGAGGTTACCATGTAGCACAATCCCCAGTGGTGATTGTGAAAAAAAACACAACCTCTGGTTATTAGGCTGTAGAGTGACTGGGGATAATTTACAAATCCTTCCACTGCTTCCTTTAAAATAAAAGGGAATCAATATTGAATGCAAACACCAGAACAAAATGCAGGTCTACAAATGGTGTATTAAGTTCCCTTTCATTTAAATAAACAGCTCTGTGTTTGTGAAGAGGAAAGACAAAAGACACATCTATTTTGCAGTACCAGGTGTAGTGGTACCAAAATATACCTTCTGGTAAATAAGCCTGTCAACTTGCATGCATTGTATATTAAGGAAATAATATATTCAGTGTTAAATTACTTCCTGGCATAATGTGTGGAATCCTATTTCTGGCCATACAGCTGCATGCTCATTTATACCAGTGGGCATATTGGCCTGAATTCTACTATTCAGCAGGCTCAGTTATTCCTATTTTAAAAGCTCAAACTCATGACAATAAACCTGTGGTTGTAGTAGTTATGTCTTTTCCTCACTTTTCCACAAGCCTAAGACATTTAATATTCCAGGCGACTCCAATAAACTGTTTGCATCTGGGGTAAATCAGCCTGATTCCAGGGAAGACAAAAAGGCAGTGGCAAATCCCTCTAGCTGAGAATCTGGCCTACAGTGCCTGCAACTTCTCTAGAGAGGCTAATGGGGAAAATGCCTGTCATTTTGCGGCTTCTTTCTCTCCACAAACACATTTAAGACAAGTTTGGTCAATTATCCCCATGTCTCCTATATCCATTTAGTGTAATTCCTATTAAGTGCAGTTCCACCTACAGCACTAATGGGAGAAATACTGATCAACCACAGGTCCCTCTTTGCTATATTTAGCGAAGGCAAACGCTTGTGATTCCAGTGCATTGGCAGGGGAACGAGATCATTATAGGCTGCAGCATTTCCATTTGACTTCCCAGGAGGATAGACCAGCATGGGTGAAATCCAGAAACCTGCTCCAGCAGACGTACAAATAATAACAGGCCTAAGTGACTGTGGGCTCTGCAGTCACCACATGCTGGAAGCCAGGCAGCTGAGCTGAACTAGCACTAAACCAGGCATCAAGAAAGCTCAGTTCAACTTCTGTCACCATCCTGTTGTGTGACCCTAAGCAAGCTACTTCATCTCTTTGTGGCTTTCTACCTTATTTCTAACCTTCTTTGTTTTCTCTCTTTGCAGCAAGAACCAGCCCCAGCCTGGAGTGTGTTTTCAGTGAGTCACACCTTGGTCTTAGTGCTTGTTTGAGCTTCCCCCTCAGCTTTGCCTGTCGGGCAGTGGTTTCCAGGCTGTGGTTTCCAGGCTGCCTGTCAGCTGCCACCATACACAGTGGCCCAGCAGAGAAGAGAAATTGGTGTTGTTTGCCCTCAGGGACACATCACTGCCCTGTCTGCAGGCTCTGCACGTGCACCCAGGGAAATGTGGTCCTCTCTCACAGTGCTCTGGGCCATCACCCTGTCTGTAGACACTGATGCCTGATATTCCCTGTGGTTCTCTGGGCTGAGACACTTTGGGATCACTTCTCTGATGCCGACTGGAGAGCTGTGGTGCCAAACTGAGGGAGAGTTTTTGATGAAGAAACAACACGCAGTTGAGTTTGCTCCTCCTTGGTATGAACTCTGGCATAATCAAAAGCACAGCTTGTGATTTGACCTTACGTGTTTGAGCACAAGTCTCAGACAAGAATCTGCCTGGAGGCTCTGTGGCAGAAAGAAGTATGATCTGGCTGCACCCCACACAGCCCCCACAGTCAGAAGCAAACCAGCCACCCCAATACTCCTGATATCATTAGGTCTGGTAGGTTGTAGGTTGTGCCATAAGTGCAAATCAATAAGAATACTGATTCAAACAGCAGTCAGTTAAATGTGTGCTTGCAGCTTGGGATATTTAAAAAGCTTTGTAGAGGTCAGCACTCAGGCACATGTGCACATCCGCCTCCAAAAATGGCTTTTATTGGGCAGGAAGAGGATGTAAGAGATAAGAATGCAAAATCAAGCCAGTGAGCAGGAGGGAAAGAGATAAGGAATCAGACCTCTAGAAGGAACGCAGTGAACCTTGTTTTCAAAATTTGTCCCTGTGTTTTTATGCCTGGGCAGACTGTTCACACACAGACACCAGGATCCTGCACACTCAGCCTGCTGCAGAGCCCAGAGCACAGAATGGAAACGTGGCAACACAAAATACCAGCCTGGGCACATCTTCTGCTTCCTTCCCACTGTGAGCACAGGTAGTATGATCCCCAGGAATCATGGACGTGCACAGTCATCCAACCTTAGGTATCTATTCTCTTTCACTCTTCACATGTTTAAAATTGGCCAATTGCCTCCAAAATTGTTGGGGAGGGGGAGAATAGACAAGCAGAAAGTCTGTACAGGTCCTATTTCTCCAGGAAATTAGTCTCAGATAAGGGCTGGAGAGGGTCTCAAAAGATCACCTAGACTGTCTGGCTGCCCCAAGGCAGGAGCAGCTCTGCCTACATCAGTCTTGACAGATGTTTGTCTGCCTTGTACCAGGCATTGAACACTGGCTTGGGAGTGTGCCCAGGAGATGAGAAAACTAGTAATCTTCAAACTACCTGGCAAGCTTTTCCATGAGCTTGATACAGCATTTCTCAACACCTGGAAACTTGAGAACATCTGCTTTCCACACAGGCAGAGCAAGGCTCAGTTACATCAAATCCTAGCATCCATATTTTCACCTTATGTGGCTGAGTACCCTGCCATCAGCTCAGGAACATGGGAGCAGGAGTGGCTCCACACCCCCTGCAAACACCCCTCAGTTCCTGCCAGTGTGGCTGTTCTTCCTTTACACCAATTGCCAGTGAGCTCCAAAGCATCCCAGCAAAGCAGATCATTGCAGGGTAATGTGCCCTCTCCCCCTCACTGCTGGAGTGGCTTTGCTCAAATGCCTCTACTGGTGCCATTTTATCCACATGCTCTGGCCCCAAATCAGTGCAGCACACCACAGACCAATTCCTGTCATGGCCATCAAAGATTCTCTTAAGACACTGCACCTTTCTGTTGCCAGAACAGTAGGAGATGGGAGTTACAGCCAGAGGAAAGGAGGTTTGGCTGGGCTGTCCCTGGGCTGATGCTGGGTTTTCAGCACACCCAAGACAGACCACACATGAGGCAGCTCTGGGCTGTCAGATGGAAGTGGCATCAGGATTACAGTAATGTGAGAAGAAGCTTCAAATCCTCCTTTGCCAGATTACTGTTTGCCTTTTATATTTTCTATTCTTTTGCACCCTGAAATACAGCTCAGTTCATTTCAGTGCTTGACAATTAAAAAGAGAGGAGTTCAGCCAGGACAGAGTAGTGACCTCTCGTTTTTTCATGAGCTGCTGTGAGACTTCAGGTCCAAATCCAGTGACATGCTGGGTTAGTTAGGAATCCACTTCAATCCCAAAGTCCTCATTATACACATAGGTCACTCTGTTGTCAAAAAGTGACCTGCATAACATGAGTAACTCAGTACATGTCAGAAATATTTCTGACTTTATTAAACAATCTCAGTGCTCGGAAAAGAGGTTTTCACTCATCAATCACCGTTTTATTCGCGCACGATAACAGCCTCATTAAATCATATGAGAGTTGCAGGAGATTTTATATGCTAATTTAATACCAATGTAACCAATTACACAAACTTCACATAATATCTTTAAATAATCAAGTGGGTACTCAATTAGCATGCAGTGGCCATTTATTAAAATCTCAATTAATTCCTTGTTTAAGACTTGTGCAGTGATCAAACTGTGCAAATTCTAAATAAACCCACCAGGAGAAGCCTTGGCCCTGAGACAGAGGCACTACCCAGCACATTAACAGCAGAGATGCCCCTGTTCTGCAGGAGCTCTCTGACACTGCCTCTCCCCTGAATTTGATGAAGAATCAAGTAGCAGACGCAAAGAGAACAAAAGCTTTGGCTCTGATTCTACTTCAGTTGTCTCAGATCAGACTTTTAAGGTCCAGACACACAACCAAAAGCAGTTTAATAAGTTACCAACAATCAGCACAGCCCAGTAACCAACTTGTTGGCATTAGAGGAGAAGTAAGATGTGCCTCACAGGCAGAGTCAGCTGATGGGCAATAACTTGCCCCAGGGTTAGTCAGTCACTTGGCCAGGCACCTTGAAGCACATCTCTGAGGAGTACTCCGACCTTGGGATGGAAATTTCTGGGGCCATTTAAGGCATTCCTGCCCCTTTTTCTGTGTCCCTCTTTGAAGAATGCAAAAGAATGAGGTTTGGCCTTTGTAAAGATCTGACTTGCATGTGGGAGGGCATGAGCCTCTTAGACACATCCCCTTGCAGGGTTGTCTGGCCATTGGAAACTCAATTTGTCTGTGCTGGTGATCAAGCATCACAAATGCAGAGTCTCTAAATCTTATAAATAAAGATTCTTGTTGTACCTGAACAACAGCTGGTCATCTTTGTCATCACTGTCATCGTAATGTTTCCAGCTCCGACACAAAGTGCATCACAAACATTCCACAACTTTCCAAGAACAAAAAACCACATTTGGCCTCTCAGCTGCAATGAGGTTTTTATGCATTTCCTTATGAAAGACAATTATGTGCATCACTTCCAGCTGAGCAGTTGAAAAATCTGCTTTGTATAGACAAAATGTTTCCGTGCACTGAGAGTTCCTTTCTCACCTGTGAAAACAGAGCAAGGGTCGTGTGTGCAAACAGTGGTACTTACAAGTGGCACAGCTGTGTTCTGAGAAGCCAGGTGGAAAATTTAGCCTATAGCAATTTTACATCTTTCACAAGGTTTATTATGAGCTCTCTGACAGTTTTACCCTATGGTCTCTTGGGATTGTGTCACAGTTGGTTTTCATTTAATGGTGTTAATCAAGAAGTAACTGTGAAATTGATGTTTGTCACTGCTGCAGAGAAAAGACCATCCACCTGACAGCAAAAAGAAGTTCAGATTTGGAGGAAGAGGTAAAAAATACTACCCAAAGTGCGTTCTCCTTGTTCATGCAGCGACCTCCTCCTTTCTCCCGCAACAAATCCTTTGGCAGTGTTAAGTATAATAAAAGAAACGATCGTGCAGACTAATGGTTGCTCCACCGAGCATCGCAGGGAAGCAAACCCTGATGTTTCCTGCTCAGCTTGAGGTGTTTTAGAGGAATTGTTCCACTAGATGTCAGGGCCGAGCACGGAGTGACAGCCAGGACTGGGCTCCCCGTCCCGCCGCTTCCTCATCCCGCTGGATCTTCATCCCGCGGGACTCGAGGCTCGCCCGGAAGGCAAATTCTTCTGTCTGCTGCTGCAGAAAGGCGCAGGAAACAGGAGGGGGTCCTTCCCAGCTGGAGTTCTGTCTTCCTTAAGCCACAGAGGAGATTTGCGTGCGTGAATGGCTTAGGGAGGAGAGCAGAGTTAAAAGTGACTCTGGAATGTGCTGATGTGTTATTCCATGGTGTGCAACCTGTGGACGTTTCCAAGAGTCCCTAGTAGGTTACTGGGGGTGCAGGCCTGCAGTAGCTTAAAGCAGATCTAATAAAGGAGGGAAGAAATGCTCCTGGGAAAAGAATACTTGGAATAGTGGAGTGTAAGGAGGGTTCATCCTTCTCATTCTGCCACACAGAGCAGCCTGTGACCTCTCACACATGGAAAGATGCATGTTGTGTATCAGCTTTTCAGATCTGGATGGACAGAACTCTGAGCTGTGGTGTACAAAAGTGTCTGTGACAGGGATTCCAGGGTGCATACACTTCCCTGTCCTCTCCTGACCCTGAGCTGCCATTGACATCCTCATCCTCCTGCCATGACCACCAAGGTGTGAGGCTGAGAACCTGCACAGGGCTGTCTGTGGGAGAACATCACGGGGGATTCAGTCATAGGAGTCCAAAGCTCCGGGCATGAGATTTTGGGAGATGTGCACTGGAGAGTGGTGGCTCAGGGAGTCACAGAGGTGTTGGGAGACAGCCTCTGAGAGAGGCTGGCTGTGTGACAGATACTGAGCACTGAAACTTCAAGGTGCAGGACAGGATATTTAGGATTCACACATCTTTTAGTAGAGCTGCCTACACCCATGTCATGGTGTCTTTAACACCTTTTTACCCTTTTCCAGCTTGCCCTGGCTAGAATGGGAGTTACTGGACTCCCATCTGCGATAAGCAAAAAAGGGTTTGAGGTTTATTTCTCCTGCTAACAGGAGCGAACACAGGGGGAGATTCCTGCATCCAATGTCTGGGTCATGCCTGGGGGTAGGTGTGTCTGCTTAAATACATGAGCTTCCCTTAAAAGAAAGGCAGAGCCACCCTGACTGGTTCGGCTCGTTTTTCTCTGGATTTCTGACAAATGCTTTGTATTCAAAAGGTCAGGCTCTCAATGGCACCTCACGCCCTGGAGCAGGGAGTCATTCCTCACTGCTTCACTCTGCTCACGGCTGGCTGCTCAAGCTTGCTCCATCTCCCTGCATCTGACATCTCAATGCAGGGGAGATGCAGCCAAGTCCTGCCATCAGCTGTCAGCTCAAGTAGAGGGGAACAGCACAGTGACATCAAAAATATGTTGATGGTATTAGCCCAAGCCCGTTACCCAAGTCCTGCCTGTAACTCTCATGCAAACCAGTGAGTTTTTCTCTTCCTACAAGAGCCTTAATTCTTTTGCTGCAGCAATAATCTCACAGTCCTGGGTGTGAAGGGGAAACAGGGAGGCTGTACTGCTTTTCTCTACAAATTCTCTAGTAAATAGCTGCGGGTCTTGCAAAAGATACTTGTCAACTTTTGCATATTCTTGTAAGACAAGAAGCAAGCAGAGATAGAGTGTTCAGAAGGTGGGTATAGTCCTAAAAACAGACAACACCCTCCCCTCCAGCAGTCTCCTCTCATGGGCTGAATTTCTGTCAGGAAGCACCCACCATGATTTAACTCTTTTCACTTTCTAGGAGAAATCATTTGCCCCAGAGACCAGTTTTGATGACTCTTCCATTAGTAGGTGTGAAAGTGCCTCTAGCAACCCTCCTCTCTGTGTACTGGCAACCCTGGGGAGTCTGCGAGGACTCTCAGCAGAAGGAAATGCATTGTCAGCTGCCAGAGCAAGGAGCAGACCTGTCCCAGACAAGAAAGAGAGGTGTTTAAACAACAAAAAGGCAAATACGAGTGTGTTTGCAAATATACTGGAAAACCAAAACAGGAAAGTCCCAGCCCAACTGACTGGATCAGACGTGTTTCTCTTGCTGACAGTCTCACAGCCTCTTTGTCAAGGTCTATCCTAATAGATACTGAACTCCTGTGAACATTCCATTTTGTTCTTGGCAAGGGAAAAGGCACTCTTTGGACTCCCTCCTGCATGACCCAGTTCAGGTCGTGAAGGTGGCAGAAAAATTAACACCACAAGAAGAAAAGAGTCATTAGTTTGTGAACTCTGATCCAACGGTGAGCGTGGAGAGAATGCACAGCCAGAAGCCGTGCCAGTCCCAGCACAGAATAGCTTAGGCTGTTGTGAAACCATGCTCCAAATGATCCTCACTTTTCCAAAAGACCTGTCTCCAGACAGAGACAGGAGGGTGAGACCAGTCCTCTTGGCATTGTGCTGATTTAGGCAGCCCAGGGTAACTGTGAAACTGCTCTCCGAGTGCAACTGCTCTTCTGTGCTATTCAGAATCTCATCAGGGTCGGAGATGGGTGGTTAAAGAGGTATCCAAACACACAAACCAACTGCCCTGGGAGCTGGGCAGTGCCCTCTGTCCAAGCAGAGCTTTAAGCACATGGAAGGATTTCTCTGTAAAACCAAGTTATTACAGTCCAAGAAACGAAGGAGGTTAACCCAGACTTGAACAAAGAGGAACAAAGCTGCTCACCCTTTCTCCAGAGGATTAAAGCTGATTGCTTAACAGGAATCCAACTTAGGCAGTTTATTTTTCAAAATAGTTGGCAACTGGTTTTATTACACAACAGAGTTTGAGACACAGACTTGTTGAAAGAGGGAACCTTGCACCAAGCTGTTCAAATGAAACCTTCAGCATCTTTCACCATTGGCAATATTTAACACAAAACATCTCATGCCCTTTAAAAATATTTTTAAGCATTTTTTGTTAAAACAAAAAGTATCTCTTCTTGTCTCTGCAGCAATACTTATTTTCTGGGTGTTGGGGAACCAAAATAAGAATAATGTCTTCATAAGCATTCTGGTTTAAAAAATTGAAGAATATTTGTGGAGGTGTAAAAGGAACAAAAATAATCTCTTCAAACTCCTCGAAGTGAAGGTTTTCAACTGCTAGATTTTTTCACAAGAATGATTTTGTGAGGTGATATAGAATGCAGAAAGGCTTTCAGAATTTGGGATCAGGTTCTACTCTCACCTGTACCAGAATAAATAAGGAATTATAGCTATGTATAAAAACCACCTGGCTATCATCTTTTCATTAAATACACACATTTTGTCTGACACTAAAACAAAACAGTGTATCACTGTTGTTACGAATTAATCTTATTTGATATTGTATTTAAGATGTGAATTTTTTTCTCCAGATTATTATTTTACATTTCTCTGAAGAATTTTAATCAGACTGAGGTCTTATTTATAGTTTCTAATAACTTATGCTAAAATTTAATCCATCTGAATACCAAAGACGAATATAAGGACAATATTATTACAGTGCATAGGAAATTAATCTTGAATGATGAGATCCTTCAGATAAGTTATGGCATGGCATTTTAAAATGACCCTAATTTCTTTCTTATTTTTATAATCTTAATTTTTTTATCATCTCCATTGAGTTAAAAGGACTATCAAAATGGTGGGTTGTGAAATTACTCAAACTTATCACAGAGAACCTCTGGAAACTGAGAGTTTACTAATCCTTTAACCTTGTCTTATCACAGAAATTCTACCACTGCCAACATCTGGGGCCACTTCAATTCTCATTAATGATATACCTGTAAAATGAGAGATGCCAAAGGCACTCCAACAAACCCACTCTTTGAATTGCCATTTCTACCACTCATCTCAGGCTGTGTCATAAATGTGTGACCAGACCACCCCATTGCTTTGACTGGCTCAGGCTGGATGTGTTGGCTATAGGCTGTGGGCATCCAATAGGCTGAGCACAGATGCATAAAATGCATTCTTTTTGTAAAAAGTAGCATTGCAAGCCTCCTTAAGAGTAGCCTCAGCAGGTTTTACTAAAGTCAACCTCTGAAGCACTTATAAATGTAAATGTCATAGAGGCTTAAAAATCGTAATTATTGACATTCTTCATCACTAGAAGTAATTAAATAACAAGCTCATCAGGCCTCCCTTTAATGCTTTAATGGTTTATTATATTTTCAGGCTGCCAATCTATCCCTTTCCCTCCATACTTCAGTCACTTTTATGTTTGCAGTCCACATATAACACTTGTTTTCTTTTTACAGTGTCTTTCCTTTAACAAGCTGGAAAGCCAGCAGGAACAAGCTGTAAATGAGACACGACATCGCAGTGTGGCCATCCTAGGAGCATATATTCAATAAATATGCAAATCACTTCAAGCACATCTCTCCTCAGGTGGGAATATGGTCAAGATTCACTTTAAATTATCCTCTCAGTTGAAAACAATAACATTCTAAGGAACCATAGTAAAGGGGAAGAAAAGAACTAAAATTAAGGGGCTTTTTCTTAAAAAGGGGAATTTCTTATGCACAAGAACCTCACCTTCAAAATGCAACTGATGGGCTGATTCAGTGTGAATTACATACATGAGGAGCATGATGAACATCTCATATCTCCCTGTTGGAAAAACCCTGGTAAAGCCAGAGTAGCCACAGTGACCCCAGCACTGCCCAGCGTGGCTGAAATGAGTCCCTCACCCAGTGGAACTGCAGGGGAGCAAATACAGAGAACTTCTGCTGATGTCCATTATTCCATCAATGGGTCAGATTTTGGTATCTTCTCATTGTTACAGCTATAAATGAAAAGCAGTGTTGCGCCCTTGTAAACCCAAAATTTAATGGATGCCTCAGATGAACTCAGTAGAACACAAGTAATATTTGGAAGCAGAATACTCACTAATGCTGCTACAGAGTCATGGGGCCAATCCTGCTTTCAGCTACACCACCATAAATCCAGGGAAAGCTTCACTCAGATAAATGAATTAGTTCACATTTTATTAGGATAAATGAGACAACTACTGAAAAATCATTCACCAAGCTGCCACTCAGATGATTTATTCTCCTTGATATTTAAATAAACACATAATAAATGTGCAGCATCAATGCACATGGGAACTGGGTGCTGTGTGGCAGCCAACTGACTTGGTTTTCTCCTTGCCATACAGAGTGACAGGGAACCCACTGGTGGGAACCAGGCTGCAAGAAGACATGCCAGGTCATTGTGTCTCTGTTCCTCATCTGCTGTATAATTTTAGAAGCAGTTTTTCCCTGCCCCATGCCCCTATCTCCCTTTTTATCATGCCTAGGTAGACTGACAATTATTTGGCACAATAACATTATGAACTCGGTTTTGGCTCTGACCCACCAAACCTTAACCAAAGAAGAACATAAGAAATCAGGTCCCGTTTTAAAAGTGAGAGAAGCTTTTATTCCTGAAAATCTCTCAGCTGTGACACACAGTTTGGAGCACATAATTTTCAGCAATTAACACCACAGATACACCAAGTCTCTAAGCCAGCATAAACCAGCCCTGCTGCTGAAGGAAATGGCCCTTCCTTCCCCACACCCGCAGCCCACATTCCTCCTCACTCCCTCTGCTGCTCCCCACCTTGTGCCAGCACAAGTGTTCTTGTGGCCCCGCAATGAACCACATCAGGGAACTCATCCAGGTCGAAACTAACCTGGGGAAAGGGAAAATGTTTCGTTTTGAGCTGGCAGAGCTCCCCGGCCTGGTTCACTTCACAATCACGTGTGTGCTGGTGTCAGCATGGGGAAAGGAGCAGTACTGGGCCAGGAAGAAGGCAGAGGAACGGGAATGGTGGAGTGCCCTCTGAAAGAAGTTGTTGCAGAGCTGGCTTATGCCAGCTTAAAGTGTCTGTAGAAACGCAGCACATATTTAAAATCTCTCTCTTCACGGAATATTTGTCTTCAGAGGATTAATGCTTCCCAGGATATTCCAGCCTTGGACATCTGTGGAGCATTGCTTCTCCCTCTCTCCCCCCAGCCCAATATACTGGCATGGAATTAAAGCCTTGAGAAACTTGAAAGCGACAGGCCTGGGGATTTTGTGACAAATGCAAAAAGGCTCATATTTGTCAAGCCATTAGCAAAGGGGCACAGCTGTTGTGAGAGCCTTGACCCCGTGCCAAGTACTCTGGAGCCTGCTGAAGGCTGAGAGCCTGAATCCAACTCATTCTGGCAACTCCCACCAAGATCCCTTCTGTGGATGTGTGGCAGGTGCCCAGACAAGCATCAGTGCACTCCAAGATGTCCAGAGGAAGGTTACTGCACATTACCTGAGCCACAGGCATTTCTTAAAATGCAGCTGTTGGCTATAGCACTTCTAAGAACTTTTGGGCCCCAGTGCTCCAGCTGCTTTTGCCGACCATGGAGCCCAAGTCCTGCCAGGCATGAGCCAGCTCCTGCAGGTCAGAGCAGGAGCTCTGTGCTGTGTGAGAGAGCCCGTGGTGCTCGAAAGCCTAACACAGGAGCAGTGGAGCAGTTCTGGACAGCAGCAGCCCAGACCATGCCCAGTCTCAGTGGTGGCCCTGGAACTGGAGGCAGGAGTTGCAATTTCAAATCTGGAAGAAGATAAAATGAAGCCACAGCATTCACTCCACAGGGCTGGGGATGAGGGAAGAAGGGAGGAAGGAGTGATGTTGAAGATGTGGAGTAAGAAAAGAGGAGGCAGGAGCTGGTAAATCCCAGGGTGAAGAGTGGACGACAGCAGGTACTTCTGTAGCAGCACTGTTTCAGGGTACCATATAGATTGGCAGCTTCTTTCACTAACCCCACTGACCCCAAAAATGGGCAAAGCACAAAATGGATGTCTCGGCCCCAGGTCTGATGGTCTGGGTTGAGTCTGCTACAGACAAGGGCATTAGTCAGACTTCCTGGGATTTCATGGAGATGATTGGTGCTCCACTCACAGCACAGAGCTCCAGACAGACACTGTTAATAGCTAAGCCCAAAGCATTTCATTTTGACTAATCGTCCAAAGTTCAGGGCTGATCCCAAAGTCCTTGGTCAGCAAAGCTGGCTAGAAATGTCATGCGATTTGGACTCCACCAGATTCCCAGAAATCTTTGGGCTGGAAATGCCATGAGGATTAGGCAAAAGTGAAATCTTTCTCTTAGATTATTTAGATACTATTTGTCCCTGCTCAGCAGTGCAAATTTGTTTGCTTTCCATATTTGCCCATCAGTTTAAAGCTCTTTTTGTTACTGCTGCCAATTTTGGGGTACTTTAAAGCCGGACAAATCCTTCCTCTCTTCTGTACCATGTTATGTTTGCTGGGAGAACTGATTACTCCCTTTCCACCCTCATTCTTCAAGAGCAACCTTCACTGTGTGTTTAGGAGGAGTGACTCCAAGGCTACAACAACCCAGATAAAACAACAGTTGAAAACAGAGCTGCCTACTAAAAATAATCAGTTCTCATTCTGGCTGGTTTCCATGTCACTCTCTGACCTCTGGTCAGACTCTGCCACTTATTCTCAAAAGATACAAATTTTTCCTATCTCTAGAGTTTGTGCTTCCATTGTACTTTGCTGGGTGGGATGAGCACTAAACATTTTGTGTGCACAGCCTGAGAGACACTTCCACCAGCTCTGTTCTGAGACACAGTGAGAGGAGTGAGGAAGGTTCCTTATGACTGAAGCCAGGGAGAGATTTCCTCCTCTCTCTGTAGTTATGTCACTGTGAGACCAGCTGTGTGACAATGACCCACCCACCAGACTACAGCACCTTTCCCTCTTTGAACATGCTGATAGACCAGGCTCATGTGAGAGTGCTGTAGTTTGCTTCCTGCTGAATCATTTGGATCAGTCCATTCATCCATCCATCCACCCATCCATCATCCATCCATCCATCCATCCATCCATCCATCCATCCATCCATCCACCCATCCATCCATCCACCCATCCATCCACCTGGTACTGCCTGAATTCAGGATCACCCCTGGGGTGTTTCACTGGCAGAAGGGCTGGGGCAGGAACCCCTGGCAAGGTAGATGATGATCATCTCCTGGGAACAGCAACATCTTCTACCAGCACAGCTGCATTTGTTCACAGTTGTGTAAATTTTGACCAGCTAAATCCAGTTAGTCAAAAATAGACTTCCAGATGAATCCCAGGCCCCTTGAGCTCGACTTGAGTGAAGTTCCCTCTATGTTACACAGCCCTTCAGCTGCTGGGAACAGCTCCAGCAGTTAAAAACTACTGAACATCAGGCCTTGCAAAGCTTCTTAGTGCTCTCTTCTCCAAACAGAACTAAATTTTCTCTCAGCTCAATCTGAGTAAAAAGCATTAAAATCATTGCAGTGCTTTAAGAGAGCAAGCATGATCAAGAAATAGTGAGTAAAATTGATAATTACAGATGGCCACACAGAGATCAAAGACAAAGCAGAACTCTCAATGTTATCAAACTCCCCCTCAACCTCTCCAGCAGTGGATTTAAGACCTGTGGACAGCTACAGGTAAGCAAGTTTATAAAATAATTACTGTGTCAATAAAATGCCAGATTTTTCCCCAAATATAGTAACAAATGTTTCAGTTGTTGATTCAAACTGCAGAGCCAAGGAAGAGAGATGTTTCATGGACATCCTACTCTCTTCACATGCATGCCCACATTCTCACAAAGACACAGATCCTTCCCTGGGATCGGGTGGGCAAATAAGCACTTTTTCAAGCATATTTTCCAAATAAAATGATGAAGAAAAATTCAGAACTGAGAAAACATGGGGAAATTAAACTGTATACACAGATTTCCCCAACTGTTAGCTAATTTTCTCTCACCAGTTAAAGGAGGAAGTAGATTTAAAAATAATAAAATAATTTAGGAAATATCCCAAGTGCAGCATATTCAGAGAGAAGGTTATAGACTTCTTGTGAGGTAGAAGAACTAGTTCTCTAGCTTGCCAGTCAAGACAGGCAAAAGTCAGGTAGAGTGAAAACCACTGCTGTGATCATTATCAGGAGGGGAAGAGATGAGATGAAACTAGAACCTGCATCTCCTCTGTGATGTGAGTACAGCTCAGTCTTGATGGAGCCACAGGACGATGTCTGCTCTTGTCAAGGGATGCTGAATCAGACTAACACTGAAAACAGAACATGCAGAGACTGGAAGGAACATGAACGACTCCAAGTAAAACTCATCTGGTGCACATACAGGGACAGCTGAAATTTCAGAGCCTTTTGTTGGAAAATGTCTGCTGGAGAAGCAGGGGGCATTTAGTGCGAGCTGGCTTTTTCATGACAATATTCACCCATTATTATGCCAAGGATGATTTCCTTTTATTCAGAAAATGAAAAAGGGTCTAAGAAAAATGCTGATGAAACAAAAAACGGTAATTGAAATATTTTCCGCTGGAAATAAGGAACTGAGCCATTTGCCTGCTGGCTGTCAGTGTGCTCACTCATCCCACTGCAACTAACTCTCCACATCTCACCTGATGCCTCTTGCCTCTTCTGCAGACTGACCTCCCAGAGCTGCAGAGCAGCTCAACCCCCTGCCTGAGATCACAGGCAGAACAACCCAGTCTTTCCAGTCTGCCCCAGCTCCCCAGGTATTTTGGCACAAGTTCACTGACAGAGGCCTTTTCACTTGTACAGGGTCAGAACTGGAAAAACTTGAGATATTTGAGGTCAGAACCAAACATGTCAGCAAAGCTGAGCTGAAAGGAATCTTGCACAATGTCTGTGTAGTCTGTGCCAGGAAGCAGTTAGTCCTAATGTGCCTCCAGTTCATTAGTATCAAATCGACCTACCAGAAAAAAAAAAAAAATTAAAAAGGAAAAAAAAATTAGGCTGACTCTCCTTATTCATGATCAACTGGCTTCTCAACACAGAAATCCCTTCTCCTCCCTGTAATGGTGTATCCCCCTTGCACCTCACTGCCAGTGCCTCTGGCAGAGGGTGTCTCTTTCACATGGGGGATTACAGTGCCTAAGAGCCCTGAGCTATGGAAACCCAGTGTTCTGCTGGGCTGCACAGCTCCTTGAACATTCATCCCAGCCCTCTCTCAAGTGCAGCTGGTGTGTTTCTCAAGAGCCAGACTGGGCTGATCCCATTCTCTGGAAAAGGACACACATTGTTGCTCAGCAATGGGTGTGCTGGGAAGAAATTCTAGCTGTGGCAAGATTTCAGCAGGCTTTTGCTGTCTGCAGTAAAACTGAATTCAGCTGGCTACAGCCAAGGCTTGTGTGGGTTCCTGGTGCCAGTTCACTCCTGGACCCAGTGCTGACTGCACCTGGGCACTGACCCATTTTCACTGGACATTCTTCCCTTGAGCTCTGTCAGTGGGCATTACAGACACATTCAGTGTGTGACCTTTCCTGTCTGATCCAAAAAACCAAACTGAACCTCAAGTGAGACCATCCTGCAGCAAATTGACTGCTCAGCTCTGTGCATGTGCAGATGTGCCAGAACAGGAAGAGTTCTTGCTAGGAGAAAATCAAGCAATCAAGAATCAAGAAATTCTGCTGAGAATCACGGAATCCTTACGGTTGGAAAAGACCTCCAAGATCATCGAGTCCAACCTGTGACCAATCCCCACCTTGTCAAGCAGACCAGAGCCCTGAGTGCCATGTCCAGGCATTCCTTCAACACTTCAAGGGATGGTGGCTCCACTACTTTTCTGGACAGTTTATTCCAATGCTTGACAACCTTTCCCATGAAGAAACTCTTTTTGGTGTCCAACCTGAACCTCCCCTGGCACAGCTTGAGGTGATTTCCCCTTATCCTGTCAGCTAGTTTTCTAGAAGAAGAGTCCAACTCCCACTCTCCTGTCAGGGAGTATCAGAGAGAAATAAGGTCCCCCCTGCGCCTCCTTTTGTCCAGGCTGAGCCCCAGCAGCTCCCCCAGCCTCTCCTCATCAGTCTTATTTTCCAGATCCTTCCCCAACTCCACTGTCCTTCTCTGGACACACTCCAGCACCTCAATGTCCTTCCTGAACTGAGGGGCCCAGAACTGAGCACAAGAGAGGTGTGCTCAGTACAAAGGGACAATCCCCTCCCTAGAACTGCTGGCCACACTATTTCTGATACAGGCCAGGTGCCATTGGCCTTCTTGTCCACCTGGGCACCCCTGCCTCTTGTTCAGCTGCTGTGCACCAGCACTCCCAGGTGTTTTCCCACTGGGACACTTTTCAGCCGCTCTGCTACAAGCCTGGAGCACTTCAGGGAGCCAAAGTGCAGGACCCAGCATTTGGCCTTGTTGAACCTCACACTATTGGCCTTGACCCATCAACCCAGCCTGTCCAGAGCTCTCTGCTGAGCTTTCCTGCCCTCCAGCACATCAACACTCCTCCCCAGCTTGGTGTCTGACTCCCAGCAAGGGGCTCACCCAGAAATGTAACATTTTTTATAGAGTTGTGGTTGTTAAAGTTTTCAGTGTCAAATTATTCTTACTGAACACAAACAGTATTTTCAAATTCCACCAAGTTCAAAGAGCATTTCAACCACCTTGTTTTGTTCATACATATTTATTGAAGCCCTGTAAATAATTAGTAACTTTTTGCAGCTTCAGACAGTGTAGAAACCCATCCCAACACTTTCCTATCCAACATGTCATTCTGACTCTTTTGTATGCTGCCTGACTTGCATAACACAACTCTAAGCATGTAAAGTGAAGTGAATAAACAATTACAAGAAGTTCAAGTTGGGTTTAATGAAAAGTACACTGTGTAGAAATCCAGGGAAATCAAGTTTTTCACAGATTTTGTAACATGGGTAGGGAAATTCTGGTTATTGTTTGAGTTCAAGCCTGACAAGAAAAAGGGAAAGGAATAGAGTGTTGTTTGGTTAAACTCTGCACTGCAGCCTGTGTCTGGGTTGCCTGAGCAAAAGAGGGTAACCAAAGAGTCCTTGTACTGCCCAAAGCTGTAAAATCTCTCCAGCACCAGATGGGACTTAATTCAATCCATGGAGTGGTGAGAAGATTCCAATGCTGTTCCTTGCAGGAAAAATGAAACCCTTTCAACTGGCTAGTCACAGCCTCTGGGCACTTAAGATTTTGTTTTCCTTATTACTTTGCTGTGAGTGAGCAGAATTTTCCTTCACCAAGCCACTTGCATTTTTTATATGACACAGATTAAAGCCAAGCTGACCAATACAAGCCCCCTTGGGAGCTCTCTGGGCTGGTTGCAGATGCAGTGGTGATATGAAGATGGTTTCAGCAGCTCAGTTATTCCTTCCTGACACTTCAAATCCATGGCAAACATCTATGCTTGGATTCAAGCAGTTTTTCACTGAGCCTTCATACCAAGATCAGAGTTTAAGGAAATGAAACCAAGTATAATAATAATTCTATTCATTAAGGCTAAGGCTTGTAATGGTACTTAGCCATGAAAAGATGCAGCCAGTGGGATTTTCAAATTGCCTAAGTAGATTACACATCTAATTCCCATTGACAGCCAATGGGAATTAGGTCCCAAACTCCCTTAGGCACTTTTATAAATCCTATTAGGTGTCTGTCTGCATCTTTGTATGTTTAAATACCTTTGTAAACCTGAGCAAGGTTGTGTTCCCATGCTCCTCATGTTGTTTTCCAGTGTTTTGGAAATAGAACAAAGTCAGATCTTCTAACTTACTTTGCAGAAGATTTGGACTAAGAACTGCAAATCAGGTGATTTTTTGCTACCTTTGGAATCTCTGACGTTAGAGGACTCCTGCTGAGATGTGTTCAGAGGTTGCTCACTTGTGTTGACTCATTGCTGCTAGAGCAACTCTTTTGTCATCAGCTCCCAATCCCTTCAGCACTGCCAGAACAGGTCAGGGATCCTAGAGCAGAGCCAGAAAGCTCAAGCCATGTAGAGTTGAACCTAAACACTCAAAAATGCTTCCTTTTTATTTTACAGTGCCATAAACACAGATACAGCTTACAATGGCAGCACAGTTCACTTGAATTCTGCCATGGCCACAGCTGGTTTGTGTGCTCCTGGCTGAGGGGCACGTGGAATATGTGCAGAGTGCTAATCAGACTAAGCTCATTCCCTGGAAGCACAATGGTGCAATTTTTAAAAGACCACAGCCATGGTTTTTCTAAGTCTTTGTGAATGCATCCTTTAGTGAAATGACTCTGTCACAATGTGGAACCAGGCAGGCCAAAATGAAAGCAAACATTCCCCCCCCTCTGAAAGGCTCCAGTGTGATCACAACAATACCAGTTGAACTCTACTCTAAGCTAGAGCAGCCTGGTGACTATTTAGAAAATAATTAACTGAACTTTACATGACATTCAGATGTTTCTTGGCTCAAATACCAGTCTATTCCTCTGCTGAATTCCAGGGATTCTGCAAACAATGAGAAATATTTGCTTAATGGTAGACTTGCATACCATACTCATGTTGTGCTGAGTCACTGTATCAGCAAAGACAAATGCTGAAAAGAATGTTAGATAGAGAAAAAAATTGCTGGAGAGACTTTGAGTGTGATGAAGATTTGTCATAAATATGAAGCAAATATGGGGTGCTTTTATGAAAATGTGTTACTGGGTTTGAAGGCAGGTTTTTTTTCACTTCCCCAAGGAAAGTCTTCAAAGAATGTGATTTTTTTGCTTGTTGAGATAAAACTCCTAATGTCATTGCTAGAAATGTTAGTCTTTGGCTGAAACAAGAGTTAAATCCAGTACCCTGTTCATATCCACTCGCAGTATAGGAATAAAATTGTGCCAAACAGTTTTCTCTGACGCTGGGATGATACAAGACTTGATGGCTGATGCTCCTTCAGAGCTGGTGCTTGACATAATAATGTATGATAACTCTGGAGAGTGGGCTCAAACTTGTGTGAGGGTGACAGTGTAAACAGATGTGCTACATTTTTCCCTGAAAATCTGAATAAGGAGAAGCTTGTTGCTTGGCAGCCCAGAGAATGTTCCAAGACCAAACTGCCAGCTTGTAAAGAGAAAGAGAAAGGCAGACAGATTATGAAATGGTTGAAACAATGGAAGTAAAAATGAAATCAAGACAAAAAAACTCTGCAGCTTTGTCACCAGGACATTTTTCCTCTTATTGATGGGTGGAAGGGCAGATGTCTGTGTTCATGTCACATATATGTGGGTACACAGTGCTGGCACTGGAATTTCACATATCTGAGGGAAACTGCATTCTGAATTGTCCTGAAAAACTGGATATTCAATTTATTCTAGAGAACAACATCTTCTAAAAATCACCATGACAGATCTATGAGAACAGACAGATACAGCAGTGAACTACATGGCTGGTAAAAGAGGCAAAGGTTTCAAATCTGGCCATGGCAACTAAGTAAACTTATGAAACACTTGCACATAATATACAAGTTCTTAAAAGCTTCTGTTGTCAGCCACTGTTGCCTGTTTTCCCCAAACAACATTTACAGTGTTTCAGTTTCACAATGATGTTTTTGTTATGAAACAAATATGTGTGCAGGGGCATCCTAAAACAAATGGCTTCGAGGCCAATAGTGGGGCTGGCTTTCATTTGTGAATCAGAAAATAAAAATTACCCAAAATAGACCCTTTGCTAAGAGGGATTTAGTCATGATAATAACTGTGGATCTGCTGAAATCAAGAAGATGGCAAATAAAAAGTACACAGATTGTGCAAAGTATAATGTAATCTCAAAAGATGAGAGATGGCACCTAGTAAATATTGGTGTGGAAAGATAAACTCTGAGCAGCAGATGCACACGAGACATTTCCTCACTCAAAATGGAAGACTGTCTTAATGACTGCAGCTTGCAAGCTCCTTACTTAACAGAGCTTTGACTGGGCTAAACCATTTAACACAATCCTTTGGGCAATAAATAGCCTCTACTCACAGTATTGTAAAAATATCTCCAAACACAAAAGCATGTGCACTAAATACAAGCTGCAATTGGAAAGGCTTTGATTTCGGACAACTCAGAAGGGTTTGAGCAACGATTCTGAGTGGCTCATGCAGGATGTATTTGTGGTGCAGAAGAGCTCCCAGTGGCTCAGCACTCCTCACCAGCCAGTCGAGGAGCCAAGCAGGTTTGCAGGGAAGCACACGTCACTTAGAGCAAGGACTCAGTGGCAAAGAGCTAAATAGTTTTTGAAAGATCTGATTACTGAACAGTTCCCTTTTATTGGCCATGTGCTTTCTCCATGGATGGATTCATTGGATGTGCAACAATAATTGAGTTTCATCCCAGGGGTGAAGTCCATTTGGCGACTTAAGTGCAGTCACTTGTCAGGATGGATTTTTCCACAAATGTACATTTTTCAAGTTTGCATGTCTTTTGTCAATACCTCGGCTCTCCAAGGGACAGCATGTCAACTTCCTACACTCTTACATTTGACTGGTACTGAAAATCCGTCTGCTGTGGTTCTCTGAAGTCTGTTTGATGGGGAAGGCCTTTTGACAACTCCTGCCTCTCTAGAGCTCTTACCTCTTTGTTTCTCTGGTAGGTTGGGTTGGGTTTTTTTTCCCCTTTTCCCAATAACAGAACCTTTTATTCAGTCCAGCAGCATTTATGGTCTCTTTTTTCTGTTCCTGTCTTCCAAAACAGCAAGGAGTCCCCAAAATGATGAACTAATGAACAAGCACCTCAAAGCTGAAGGGCTGCCAATATCTCCTCTCTCAACTCAGCCCTCAGCTTTCATCTAAAGGTAACCAGTTAGTTCATGACACAGTGGGAGACAGTAAATAACAGTCACACCAATGGGAACCAGAGGAATTGAAAATATTGTAAATCAAGAAAGAAGCACAAAATTAACCCAGCCACTGCATTCTGGTCTTGTGCAACGTGTTTGTTTAACTGGGTGGTACTGTGTGCAAGGGAGAATTTTAGAACTGTCTGGCAATTATTCCAGGAGCAGGAGACAGGCAGTTGGAAATGAGCATCATTTTGTTCCCAAAGTGATACCGAAAGGGTAGATGGTGGTTCTCTCTTGCTTTGATGGGATCTGAAGGTCCAGGCACAGTAAATTCAATACTGAATGAAGCTGAATGAATTGCCAAGAACCTCACAGAAGACCTTTGGAGCTGGAGATGATCAATATGTTCAGTTCAGTGTCTTTTACCTGATGGTGGCCAAATAATCCTAAGAAAGATGCTGTAGTAAATAACTGTGGATAAAGTTACTCAGTGCTGCAAAAAATGCCCACTTGAATCCCACTGAAACAGATCTGGTTCTTTTAGACAAGAAATACAAGCTGTTAATTTATGATATTTTTTCCATCTGACGTATCTCCCAACTTAACAATAAATCTTCTCAATTTCACCTTTGAAACTGAGTTCTCTCTTTCAACTTTCCTTTTATTTCATTAAAACCTCAGTAGCTATTATGGTGGTGATGCTGTTTGCAGTTTGCTTTTGTAAAATACTAATAGCCAACAGCAGCTTTTAAAGCCTTATTTTTGTAAAAAAATATGAACTAAAACAACTACATTCCATGCAAGCAACAGAAATAGAGAAGAAGGAATGAGGGAAGCATGGAAGTCAAAGTTGCTAAAACACCATTTCTTCCCCCTAACAGAAGTTACTCAGGTGGGAACTCTTCGTGACAGGACTTGCATTTGCACTGTTTTCCTGTTGATGCATATAAATTATTATGTGAACTAATAAAGAGAAAAGAAACTCATTAAACAGCACTTTCTTGATTATTATTTGAATGTAGAAAAATCAGCAGCACTTTTTTCTATTCTTTTCTTTGAAACACGGCCTAATTAAAAACTGTGGTGGGTGAAAAAAACAAAAAAAGCATTTTAAGGCATTGTCTCCCAGTTTGAGATAGAAAGCCAGTTCCTCTGACTAAAACTGGCTGGATAATTCCAGCCTGGAGAGTCCCAGTCTGCCAGTCTGTGAAAATGTCTCCATCTACTGTGTTTTGATCCAAGTCCAGCTAAATATTCTGAAAAGAGGATTTGGAAGACCATCCTGTGAAGTGTTACCATGCCAGTTTTAATTTCCATCCAAAATGAAAATGAGACTAATTTTTGTCTGTTCAAGTACTGCTTTCAGTTCTCTTTGGGTTTGTTTAGCTTGCATCCATGAAAATAAGTACTATGACCTTTGAGAGAAAAAGATGCAGTGATTTCTTTGACCATGTTTCTCTGCCTTACCAAAGAGACCCTGGACCACAGCTTGAAGATGACTTTGAATTGCCATTTCTTTCAGCTGTTTTGGGGCTATTTAGATGCACTAAGAAGGAAGACTACAATTCTGTCCTCTTGTGTTCACAGCTGATGGAAAGCCATGGTAGGGCTTTATCTGATGGGTTATGTAAGACATTTCTGGCACCAGTTCATCTATATGAGAATAGGCAAAGTGAAATGAGGGCTTCAGAGAGCAGTAAAGGAGACCTGTTTTTGTGTCTTGTAGTTGGATTCCCCTGTGTGTGAGACAAACTCCCTGAGGAACACAGGTAAGAACACTCTCCAAGGGGATCCTCAGTATCCAACTGAACTCCTGCTACAGCCTTTCCACTCCTACTACATCCCCACAGAGCTTTCCTGTGGTATCTCTCTTCACACAGCTGTGCATTTTCACAAAACACGACTTCAGATCCTGAAGCCGGCCACCCCTGTATCTCATCTGATTGAAATTGGCCCAACAGTAATTGCAAGGGGACTGAAAGACACAAATACAGAGACAGGGAGATCTCAGAAGATTTGTATCCTTAGGAAATCAGGCAAACAAGACCTTTCTGGCTCGGGGATTTGGCACAAAGCTGAGTGACTTGGACTACAATCAAACTGACAATGTAATAAATGGGAACACTTACAGGCTGCAACCATCCCCAAGAATTCTGACCTCACTAGTCTGGCATGTGCTTCTGGTTCAGCCCTGTTCTGCTACCAGTGTTCTAACTCTGGCCACTGTCACAGGCATTTTGGAACTTGAAACCCAGCCTGCTAACCAAGACAAATCTGTCAGCAGCTGACTGTTACAAAAAGCAGACAGTGACCTGTCCTTTTCTCCTCCTCCTATAGAGTTTAAATGCCAGAGGTGAATTGTTGTCGGTAGACAAAAGAACTTACTGGAACAGCTGCGCAACAGCAACCAGGAACAATCCAGGCTCCAGAGTCTTAGAATATACTGGAGCTGTAACAAAAGACTGAGGAATCTGGACCTGAGTTTCTGGGAGAAGAATAAAGATCATGTGTGGTTCATATGAGAGAATTCTGCTGGGGATCAGTTCTCAAATACAAACTCCGAAATTTCCCATGGAAAGTACCATATCCACTTAAAGGAGGTGTCTAAGGGTGTGAGAGAGACAGCTGTGGTGCCATCAGGACACAATTCACACGAGGTTTCCCTCTATTTTAAACTTCTAACAGTGGTAACATTTTAAAACCTGTATCCCCAAAGCCTCCCCAAGAACAGCGTCAGATCAGATCACATCATCAGCCTGAAGGAAAGCTCAGAACATCTAATATTATCCATTAATTGGCAATCCCCAAACCCCACGTTTCCATCCTAATTTGGAGACATGCATACACTGCCAGTTACTAATGTGGGAGAAAATGAGAAACCAAAAAAACCCCAAGTAGCTCTGTAAAAATCGGAACTAATGAAGATTGCTTCCCCTGGGGACATTTGTCTCACAGTTGATTGGTTTGATAATTAAATGGTAATATTTTGGCAGTGGGAATTCACCCCTTTCTAGACATCAGGGAATCCACAACAAAAAAGCAATGCTGTGAATGCCCCAGGCACAGGAAAAGCCAGAATTTACTGCTTACTGGACAATGGAGAACCCTGAGAACTCTGACCTTAAATGCTTTCCATTAAAGGTTGAGCACATCTTTTCAGGAGCAGTAACAATAAGGTCTCTCCTGTTCAGTCATTTATTTTGAGACAACTTGTAAGAATTCTGCATAAATTTGTAATTCACTTTGAAGGCAAACCACCTCTGCCTCTTCTAAGTGAACTGGTTCAACCATTTCAAAAGACTGTGAGGAGACAGAGTGAAAATCCACAGTATGGAATCAACCTTCATTTCTTCAGGCTAGAAAAAAAGCAGCACTGGGCTGGATGCAGCCTGATGTTAACATTCAGCACAGCCTCCCTGCAGGGACTTCTGCCCATGTTCTGCAGGCAGAAGAAGCTGTCTGAAGGGCAGGGTTGTCCTCCCAGTTCCTGAGATAAATCATCACCTCTGCCGGGCACTCCCAGTCTTCCACAAGCATAACACGGGCAGTTGTAGTCTTGGCTCTAAAGCTTAAAATAGATTCATCTTCACTTCTTAAAAACTTTGAAGTTTGCTACCTACATTCCTTTACAGTGAGTCAGACAGGTCCTGCCCATGCAAAGGCTGGCAGTAAATGGGTGGATCATCTCAGCAGGGCAGCGCGAGGAGGGATAACACTGGAACATCACTCACGGTCTTTTTTCACTCCCCCCACACTTTCCACCACTCCCTCCCAATATTCCCTGTGACTGCCTGCCCCTCAAGATCCTCTCCTGAAATGAGTGTGATGTGGGCTCAGGTAGTGGAAGCTTCACAGGCAGTTCTAAGCCCATGGAATGGACTGGAGGATTTTGCCAGAGGCAAAACCATTCTATGGCAGAGCAGGAGCTCTGAAACAGCCCACCTAGGGACACTCTGGTTGGAATGTGATGTTTGTGCAATTGGGATGTGTTACAGAAAGACACATTTGGAGTCAGAGAAGCTGCAATGTTTCAGAAAAGCCTGGATGGTAACCAGCCTACAAACAGGAAACATTATCCCAGTGTTGCTTCTGCCCTACTGACTAATTCTTAGAACAAACAAACTTTATGAAATTCAGATTTCGGCTGTGTAAGTGGGTAAAAAGTGAAGCTTTATGAAATTGTGAAAGAAATACTGCTTTAAATGAAAAGTTTTTCTCAGTCTGTGCCAGAGCCACCCTATGCTGCCACAACCTGATTTTCCTTGACATTCCTCTTTTCCCCCTTGCATTTTAATTGTAAATTAATCACTGACTTGGACATGTCTCTACTGTGCATTAATATGGTTGATATTAACAACAATATTGCTCTCCAGGCATTTGGAATGTGCAAGACTTTTTGTGCACCAAATGGCCCATATTAACTTCTGGAACAGCCAGGTGCAAACTCTATTGCAGTGCTCAAATTAGTTCAATTTCTCTAACTGCTTCTCCTGTAATTGATGGCTCAAATTATAATAAAGTACAGTTCCTCTACATGATATATGTTACAAGTACTACCTGTTATGCTGAATATTGCATTGCTTTGAAACTGCATTACCCTCTCCCTTCACCAATCAGATCTTTTTTTTAAAGGAATTACTTATGAAGCAGAAAGTGTCTTCACATCATTCAGAAATTATACATATGCTCATGCACTTTATCAGCAGCTGACAGAATGGGGATGGCAAAATTACTGTCACTCATGTTGCATTCAATGTCACATAAAGACCTGCTTTTTACTATACCTTAAAATTGACAATAAATGCCAGTCATCTCTCCTCGCCCCATTACTGCATCCAGACAGAGCAAGTAATGCTTAGAAGATACTCACCTTCATCTTTTAAATCCCTGCTTCAGCCTTTCTTTCTTCTGCATATATTGTTATTCTCCTATGCCTGCACCTAAAACACTCTTTACCGTTCTCTCTTTTTTCTGAAGTGTGAGATTACAGTGAATTGCAAATTTTTTTTCAAGTGGAAAGAACAATTCCTATAAAATAAACTAATCAGCCAAATCCCAATGGCCTATTGACCCTTAACTGTTTCAATTCAAATGTTATCCCTGATGGGAAAACAGTGAGGAATAGGTGCATTCGTTGAGGTGTGACTGAGTCTGGACCCTGGAATTTGCCTCTGGCAGCCCCCCATGAGTTGGTAGCTCTGCCCCAGCACTCAGAACTCTGCAGCTGCTCAAGGAAACCAGCTCTAACAAGAACATCAAATTCATTGCACCACAGCAGAATCTGGGGAATTTGCAGTTCATCAGAACTGTATTTAGAAATCTGATCCTGATCCAATATGGACTGAAGCCACACTTAAAAATAACAACATTTCCAGCCAATCAGAAAAGGTGAGTTTCTGCAAGCTCCAATGATTAGACTTTCTGTTATCTCTTCATTAAACACAGGTTATAAACATCATCTGCTCCTGAAGACAAATGTCAACGTACTCACAGAAAAAAACAAAAGGCTGATATTAAACAGCAAGAATCCTCACCCAGCTTGATTTGTCAGGTGTTACAGTATGAAATTAAGCATCTCCCTCCTCCCAGTCCTCAATGGCCACGCACCTGACATTTGTGGGGACAGCAAAACTGATGCTGAGTTCAGTTACACACCAACCACAGTCACCACAGGTATTGTACTGCAGATTAAAATATCATCTCAGGGTCCAGTAGCATTCAAGAATGAAAACTCTGTTAAGAACTCTTATGAAGGGAACTGAGAAAAAAAGCCATAAACCATCTCTAGGCTGGTCATAGCCTTCTGCAGAAATTCAGTACATTGCAAGTCTTAGGCAGTAATAAACAGTGTAGGAAGAAATCTACAGATTTCTAAATTTGCAAACTGACGAGGAAAGGAGTGCTAGAGAACGGTTGTGTACTAATTCTCACACTACTAGAACTGGGAATGCTGTGAAGCAGACAATTTGAAACACACAAAAGGAACCATTTTGTCATGTGACAGAAACTGAATTCCTTGCTGCGAGGTGTAGTGTAGGTTCATCTAAAAAGGCTCAAAAAGCAATCAGTAAATCCATAAAACAAAAGTCCACCCAGTGCTCCTAAAGGGAAAGTTTTAGCATGAATACTCCAGAACCGAGTCCCTAAGTCACAGCAAAGTGAAAATCTGAAAGATGTACCTGAGGACTGATCCATCCACATCCTTCACATTAATGAACCTCTAATATTGCTGTTAGGAAGAGAATGCTGGATTTGATGATCTGTTCTGGAAGTTGTTGTATTCAAATAGATTTCATGGACATGTTCAGGAGACAGAAGCCATGAAAATGTCTGTTTGAAAAGATACAGTGCAATGTCAGAAAATGGGCAGGAGTTCAGCTGTTTAGCTATCCTGACAAGTTCAGAGAACCACTAACTTTTAAAAGAAGTGACTTATTAGAGCAGCTTCATTGCCTTTCTCGTGCCTTGTTTTGCCACCTCTGATGGAATAACTAAAATGAAAATATTTAGCATTTGTCTTTGCATAAAAGTTTGCACAAGTATATTATCCTCTGGCAAAATATATTTATTTATGACACAAAAACACAAACAAAAAACATACATCAAGAATGAAACTGGGTCATTAAAAACTCCCACTAAAAACAATTTGTGAGAAAATAAATGTGTGTAAGGAAACTGACAATCTTGATTGTACACTCACTTTGATGACTTCACTGTTTTCATTGTAACTGTGATTCCTGCATGGACAATATTTGAAGATGGTCTTGCCTGTTGGCAAGTGTGTAAAAACAGTCAATATTCTCCTGAGGTGGCTTTTATGTGGGTGATTGTTCCCTGGGTTTTTGTCAATTAACTTAGTCTTTTTCCACATTGACAAGGTTCCTGCCTGTGCAGCGCCTCGGTGGACTGTGGGGCAGCCCAACACGCTGCACCCTCCCATCTGCTTTTCCAGACATCTCTTTCCGAATTCTGGATCTTGGGGATCTGGAAATTCCAGCGGCAATTCACTCCAGATCGTACACCACGATCAGCAGATGGACGGCCATAAGGACAGAATGCTGCTCTTAAACGAGTTCCTCGCGCTAAAAGGACAAAACCACAGTCTGGCCCGACACGGGTTTTACGCCAGTGTTTTAACTTTAACCAACTATTTCACGGCCTTTTTCCATCCTGTGCCTCGCCGGGCTGTGGATGCAGACTGCATGCTGGAGTGTGAGGGAGGTTTGAGGGTGGGTGTGAGCACCGCTGTTCGTGCCCCCCAGACGGGCACAATCCCTCGTTGCCCCCGCCGTGTGACGGCACCCATGAACCCCTCAGGACCCGGCCGGTGGAGCCTCCCCTCAACCCGATCAACACCACCCCGGCCCGGCCCTCCTCCCGCCCCTCAGGCCCGCTCCCGGCAGGCCTCGCGCGCACAGCCCCGAACTACCACTCCCGGCAGCCCCCGCGGCGCCCCGCAGGCTCCGCG
>VXBB01004267.1:110511-188260 GCA_013399915.1 Illadopsis cleaveri
TCCGGGGCTGCAGGCGGGCAGGGGTTGCTTTTCAGGTAGTCTGTGGCCTTTCCATTATGGCTGGCTGCTTTCCCGCCCCTCTCGGGCGCATCTGGGCCCTTCCAGCTCCTGGCAATCAGAGATTTAGCTTTGGGTGCCCCCTCCTGTGCGAGGGTCTCGGGCTGTGTGTGCCCGGTTTGGTGTTCGAGCCCTTGGAATGTGTCCCTGCTGGACTGGCTCCCAGCGTGGCCCTCAGGCCCCTGAGGGGGAACAGACAATATTCTCAAAGCAGGAGGGGTGTAAAGAATCACCTGCACGTTTCCAGAGAGCTTCCCAAGTCACCACACGCCCTGTAAAGTGTTTCCCTCCTTCCTAAGGACAGGTTTACTTGCAATTGCCATTGACTCACAAGCCCGGGTCGTTCAGAGGTGGAGCTGGCAGAGGACTGAGATGCCCGTTCACACCCCCTCACAATAGCTCAGATATTTACGAGTTTGTTTCCTTGAATAGAGCCTCCTCCCACTGAAAACTTGTCTATGGGCTTGGTTATGGTGATCGCTGTGTTGCAGATGGAGAGCACGACGTTGTTACTGCCTGTGTCGGCCGCTCCTTCACTTTTGGCATGAGAAAAATTTGATACAGTGGAGAATCTGGCAAAAGTTGTTTTGTCTCCTCAGATAATAAACCTGTAAGGGAAAGCTTGGAGCACTTCTCTATCACTCTTTTCAGTGGTGCCCAGTGACAGGAAAAGGGGCAGTGGACATAAACTGGAGCACAAAAGTTCTGTCTGAATCTGAGGAAAAGCTTCTTTGCTTTCAGGGTGACAGAGCCTGTCCAGAGAGGTTGTGGAGTCTCCTTCTCTGGAGATACTCAAAACCTGGCTGGATGTGATCCTGTGCAACCTGCTCCAAGTGTACCTGCTTTAGCAGGGGGTTGGACTGGATGATCTCCCCTCCAAACCCAATAATTCTGAGTAGAAGATGTCCCTGCTCATGGCGGAGGGTTGGCCTAGATCTCCCTAAAGTTACTTTCCAATCCAAACCATTCTGTGTTCTATGAATTGTGGAATGTTAAGAGGAATAACTGGCTCAGGGGTCTGTACATTGGTATATACCAGGTGATATTAATGAGAAATGGTTGTACCTGCCTTTACAAGTCAAAAGTCTTTCAAAACTGAGATTCTGTTTTAAACTTTTTAAAAATTTTTGTTTCTCCAAAAAGTTTTTAAGGGGGCCTGTGTGAGGTGTAGGCTCAAAGATGGCAAACTGAAGAGAAGTGTCAGCTTATTCATGATAATCAACTGTTTTGCTCGTGGTGCTGTGTCTGAGACTTTTCTAGGCCAAGATTTGGATGATATTTAAAAACCACTGTGATTAAGTCTTGTCCTGAGGAAGTTATTTACTTTTTACAGCCTCTTGTATACAAAATCAACCCTGGGTAAAGTAGTTTTAGTAATGTGACAGATGAGGCATTTAGGAGTACAAGCCTGACTTGTGTTCCAGGACCTTTCAGGGCAGTGAAGTTTTTGCTAAGTTTTACATGTGTACTTTTTGTCTGTAGGATTAATGATCACTGTAGCATTATAATATTGTCACTGGTTTTAAAATGTTTACTTCTAAGGATGTAAGTTATCAAGTCCAACAGTACATCAAAATCTGAATTGGAAAAGACATTCCATTTCCAGAACAGGTGCAAGAAGTAAACATTTCCAATATTAAAAAATTGGGGTTTTTTGAATAAACTTCAGTTTTCTGTGAATAACATTATCCAAATAACGCAGATTGTTTATCAAAAAAAGGGGAGGAGGGGCAGGAGGAGCCTGCAGAGTAAATAGTATTTAGAGACATCAGGATCAATAGTCCCATTGTGTGTGGTGCAGATCTGTCATAATGTCTTCTGTCTTACAGCCATGACTTACAAAATTCTCTGCAGAGGAAGCTAAATGATATAATCTGCCTCATAAATAACAGCTGATGCTGTGGCAGCAGCAAACTGAACTTTAACAAGAAACTGCTCTTCTTTCCTTAAGAAGGGGATATGATTATATGAGGATTTTGAAAATGTGCAAATAGCCTGAAATTTTCCTGGTTCAAACCTTGATAGTTTTGATAGAGGTTTTGAACTCTGCATCTTGGTTCCATATTCAGCTGATACTTATCTTAGAGTTTCAATTTACTCATCTGGGGTTTGTTTTTTTTTTTTATCCTTATTTGTGCTTCAGTGGCTGAGAGCTTGGTTAGGTCAGCTATTTCAGCATGGAGGACTTTTCTTACACAATTCTCAGATACTTCAGTGTGTGAAGATTCTGTAAGTGGTGATAAACAGCTGTGGGTTACTTTAAATGCAAAAACCCAGGTAAAAATGGTAACCTGTTAACATTCACCAAAGTCTTAGAACCAAAAAATAAGTTAGCAACTGCAAAATACATATAAGAAATTCAAATTTGTATTCAGTATTTTTGAAGTGTTTGGTCTCTATATTTTTTTGCTGTGGTTGGAATTGGGCAATGAAGTTCATCAGGTAAATTCTGCTTTGTAATTCTCCTCACACCACAATCACCTCTTATTTTTATGGTAGCATTACAAGCATATACTTGTAACTCCAAAGTATGGATCTGCATCCTGTTGTGAATGAGACAGTTATTTTAGATACTATTTAGATATTTTATTGTATTTGAAGTTTAGGAGGAAGACTCTATGGTAGAGTATTGGATTTACTGTTCTAGGATGTGGTGGAATCCTTTTGTGTCGGTGTCTTGTTCTGCCCTTTGTTAACTTCACTGCTTTTCAATGTCAGTGCAACTCCCTTCCTTAAATATTCAGTACCTTGATTAGGTTTGACTGAACAGTAATACCTGGTTTCTGGCTGGGCATTGTGAATAAGCTTGCAGTTTAAATCAAATAATTAATAAAGCCTGTCTGTACCTAGAGAAATCTGCTTGTCATAGGGTTTATTTTTGCAATTTCAAAATAATGGTCAAAATTCTTCCACCCTCCAGTTTCTTAATGGGTACTGCAGTGTGTGTAAGAGTTCAGGTGTGTGAAATTATATTGAATTTCTGTTGAATGTCTGGTTAGTTTATAGTTGAGAAGGTGCAGGTCTACATATTCTTTATTTCTTGTGGAGTAAATTCTGTTTCATATTATTATGTGAATAAATTAACTTAAGAAGGCAGCTTTTCACTCTCATGTTCACTTGTATGGGTTCTTTTTCCCCAGTAATTCAAAACTGAATCGGAAAGTGAACGAAACAGTTGGAAAATAAATGCAGCCCTCTGTGTTCAGCTGGTTGTCTGCAGGACAGTGGACTCTGTTTAGATGGCAGAGGTTTCTGATGGCTCAGGGCCAGCGTGGTGCAAAGTTGGTGAGTCAGGTGGCAGCTCTGAGTCACTCCTGAGGCAATGTCAGAGATTTCTTGTTCCATTCTCTTTTGTCACAGGTTTAGGTGAGGGCTGCGGTGTAACTGTGCTGCCTCAGCATTCCAGGCAGGAGGTGGCCAGTTCGTGTGACAGAGCAGAGGCACATGTCACACACTCGAGCTGCTGGTGGGAGTGTGAGCTGCAGGAACATTTGGCAGGTGGGAAGGAGTCTGGTGTCCCTCTCTCCCACTGCTCTGCTGCAGCGAGGGCTCTGCAGCTTTGTCTCTGGATGCTCTGGGGAGAGCAGTCCCAGATACTGTGGCACCGTGGCAGAGGGTTCAGGTTACCCCATGCCTGCTCTGGAACAATGCTGCAGTTGTGGTGAAACTTGAGGCCAAGTGTTGCATTTGCTGCCTGTGAGCTGCATGACACTAGGGATCTGTACTGCCTGGTACTGTTCAGCAGCAGCTTACACAAGAAAAGTCATATTTTTATTGGTATAGGTGTATCAGTACTTTGATAATCAAATCACCAAGGGACTTAACCAAATTTCTCCTCACTATATGGTAACAGAACTGGCAAAAGCTGTTGTAGTCACTGAGAGCAAGTTCAGGAGTCCTGGCTGTGGAAATACAGAATGTTATGCAACTTGGTAACTTCACTTTTAAGGGTTATTGGACAAGCACATGTGCTTTGTGTTCCCTGTGAGATTTCTAGCAGAGTTCTACAAAGAAAACCCCATGGCTTTTTTTTTTTTTTTTTTTTTTTTTTTTTTTTTTTAAAAAGGAACATTTAGAAACCCTGTTCAAACAGGTTTTAACTTGTCAGAAACTTGAAGGTATCAACTTGGCCTAGTGACCAAGTTCCAAAGCCAGGCCATCATCTCTCTTTAGTTCTGTTGAATTTCCTCTTCCTTAAGCAGAAACTGCTGATTCTTATTTTGCTGAAAGGTTCCTGCATGTTGTCATCCTGCACGAGGGGGTTCAGCTCAAAGCAGAACACAATGTTTGTGTGTATGGAGGGAGCAAGACCAGGTGGACTCCTCGTTGCAGTAACTTCTCTTTTAATACAAGATGTCATGTTAACATTTTTGCTGCCTGGTTTCCTGTCACAGACATGTAGGACATGCAGCAGGCAGGCTGGAACACCTTTGGACCCCCTGAGATCAGATTGCTGCCTGTGTAACAGTGTGGTGAGACTTTACAGCCACTTCCTTTAAAATTCCATTGCCATTCTTGGCTTTTGTCATCTTCTGCATGCATGACCTTAATGTGAGAGAGCTCCTTCTAAGCACCTTTCCACACATCAAAGGATAAGAAATAGTCTCAGAAAAAAGGGATGAGGGTGACAGATCTGAATGTAGTTGGGACAGCATTACCCAGATGTTCATTTGCATTAATTCAGCTGAGTGAGTTGTCACTTACTTTTACTTAAAAATTAAAGGAGAGAGCCTGTCAATTTCTTGCCAGTAACAGGAATATGACAGTTGCCATAGTCCTGTTTTGTTCCATGCTCCTTCCAGTTCAATTTTGGCCACCTAACTGCTCTCTAACTGCTTGGGAGGTGAAGTGTTGCAGAGCTGTTTCCATACACTTCACAAGCTTGATGAATTGCCTCAGTATGTAATAGTTTAATTTCTTTTTAAATGGTGAGCTTGTTTAGAATTGATTGTAATAGGAAAGCATTATAACACCTCAAAATTTATTTCAGAGGTAGGCACTTGGGTCCTCTGTTATTTATTCTGATGCTACATCTATGCAAAGAGAAAGGATTTTTAGTGTTTGGGGAAAAGGAAGGATTAAAAGGAGCTGTTGTCATGATCTTCAATAGAACTAGGCAGGGGAGAAGTTCTGCTTGATAAACAACATGTTTTCTTTAGTGCTTCTAATTGTACAATCTGTAAAGAGGAGGGTAAATTATTGGTAAAATGCAGTGAATTACTGCTTCTATTGTCATTGCAATCTCTCGCTGTTGTAGGCTAAAGCTTGTAATGAGACCTTGCACTCCACTCCCAGGTCTCACAGATGAGGGAAGCTGGTAAGAGAATTCTGTCAAGTAAACCAAGTTACATTGTGCTGCTAACAGTTACAATTCTGCATTTGTTGACTTCCAGTCTTGTTGCTGTCTGCTACCTCGTGCTATCTGCAGGGTACTAATGTGATAAATGCACCCCAGTCATTTACCCTACAATTACAGACCTTAGGGTTGACTTTTGGTTGTTCTGTGCATGTGGAATGCTCAGATTTGCCCAGAAATAGGCAGGATCCCATGTACCCTTAGCTGGGGGTTTTCAATCCTCCAGCCTAACTGCTTTCTCTTTTTAATGTGCCTGTAATTGTTCTTGTTTACAGGTGATTTTCTTGTGGTTCACGGATTTGTCCACCCAGACTGCTGAGCTCTTTAATGAAATGCTGTTTGCTGTTCAGTAATAGCAGATATTCTTGTAAATGATCCATCATATAATACACCCAGCAGAAGGGTAAATGACTGTCTAACATTTGTCCATTGCTGTCTGAATCTTCAGAAACTCCTTAGCTTCAGTCCCAGGATCATTTAGTTTTCTCTATATTTAAGATTTATTTTGGTTTGCATAAGCAACATCTTCAGGGCAGTGAACACTTGCACAGTTTTATGTAAGGGACAATTAGTTAACCCTCACTGCATCAGTTATTCTCCTGTTGCTGCTAAAGAGGTGTCCTGCTGATAACTGCTTTAAGAACAGCATTTTGTATTATTATTACAAGATGATGATGATTATCTTCAGCCCTGGAAGGGTTTGTCCTCTGCCTGGTTACCAGAGAACTGGGAGAGAGAAGAAAATCTTGGCAATACAGAGGAGGACTGGATTTGATGGTAGCATTTGCCTCTGCAGGCAGGCATGGCTGTGTCTGTCAAGCACTTGTAACAAGTTACTTCTTTAGACTTTCCTCCATCCCTTAAAAAACTTCCAGAAAGTTGCTGGTATTAATAAGGAAGAAAGAGGATTCTAGTCTTTGGGCCATGTAATTGAGTATGGGAGATAAGCATCAGTGAAAGCATTATGCTCTGTTACCTCACATACACGGATATGGTGTTCTCTTGTTTGAATATTCAAACAGGCAAGCTGGTGGAGTAATCCATCAAACAGGCAAATGTGACAAGCTGATGGATTTATTAAGAGTTGGCATGAGGTAGTTGTGGCCAAGCACACAGTGCCATCAGCACTCTCCAAGTGGTGCTTTTGTTAGTGCTCTTTCAAATGTGTTATTGCCGTTTTACAGCCTGTGGTCGCTGACAATAGTCTGTGTTATGTTGTGTAATGCTAGCTCAGGTGTTGGCTTTATGTATTTTCAGGGAATCTAAGTGATGGACATGTGACAACTTCTGTGTTCTTGGAATGTTTCTAAAGCAGAGCTTTGTGTGTCCTTGCCAGGCAGGAGCTGGTCAGAGATAAGAGCCTTACCTGCAGCACTGTGTGCAGCTGTGCTCCTGAGGATCAAGGTGCTTAACTCCCTTCTATGCTAATTCCTCTTGGTTGTGTTACCAGTTAGTGTATTACAGAATATTAGCTGATTTGCATAATTATTTCATATACAAGGTATAATTACTTCCAAAGCATTGGACACACTACTGCTTTCTCTCCTGAGGCTTTGCTATTTCAATGTGCAACTGTAAGTGTTGCAGTTGTCCTTAAATACAATCTTAAAATGCTGATCTGATTCTTTCAGATTTGTCTCCATTCAAGTTAAATGAATTTCTGTATTTATATGAAAATGATATTTTCTTCTAAAAGATGAGCCATTGGAGAATGAGTGAAGGATTGCTTCACAGGGTGGTAGGTTAAGAGTACAAAAACGTAATGATTGAGAATTGTGTGCTTCGTTCTGGAAGTTTTGGAATATCTTTTATTGATTTATGCTGAAGTTTGAGTACAACTTGTCCAAAGTCAATACAAGAATCCCAGTTTGAACTCATCTCCAGCATACAGAGTGTGACTTACCTGTTGCTTCAAATATGTTTAAATACTTTGCTGGCATGTGCTTGATGAGGAACTTCAGCTTCCAAATTACCACTGTGTGCTCTGAATTTAAATTGTGATGGTATTTAAGGAAGAGGGGCAGGAAATTAAAACTTCTTGAGAAGAGCCGTTCCCTTTAATAGTTTTTTTTCTGATATAAAGATGTACAATAGCACAACATTTTGTTAAAAGTTAGCTGTTTAACAAACTTTGTTTAAATACTTATCTCAATTTTTTGTATTCATAAGGCAAAACTAATGCAGGGCAAGAGAATGAAAAGCTGAATTAGTAGCAAATGTACCAAGTGAATAAAGTAGTCAGATTTGCAGTTGGTCTTTTTCCAGCTCCTTGTAGTGATCTGGATCTTACTGACACAGGTCAAATATGGACCCAGTTAGACACAAGGATTGACAGCTGCTGTTGTGTTTCAGTTTGGAGCAGGAGCTTTATTTACCTGTTCCATTTGGAGTGAAGAGCTGTTACAGAGCTAAAATTTGAACAATGCTTTAGAAGGAGTAGTTGTGTAGAAGAGCAGAACTCTCCAGAACAAAATGATCCTATTCTGCCTCTCTGCCAAAAAAGATCTGATTCTAACTGAGGTGTACTAATTTTTTTTTTTTAAGTTATGCTAAGGTAAGGTCATGTGAAATTGTTACAAGCTGGTCCCTTACTTCTTTCCAGAAAGCTGTATAGGCTGTGGTGCTCTGAGTACTCTTGGGTATTTTTTCAGTGCCAGTTAGGAAGAGTATTCATCACTTATTCTTGCATTCTGTGCTGTGTAATGATGGTGTTTGGCTTGCTGTGTGAGGAACTGGAAAGAGGAACAGACCCAGCTGGAAGCTCTTTGTCTCCCAAAAGGACTTTGTACATTATCTGGATTTCAGTAAGAGTAGTCCCCTAAACTTGCTTGCCATACAGTTGTGTTGCACATTTGAGGAAGCAATGTTGGGATGGGAGAGGAGAGGGATGCCTAAAGTTCTCATGAAGGTGGAGGACATTGGACACAGAGTGAAGTCTCCCCTTGTAGCTGCCCTGAAATCTCAAACACAGTCAGCACTTTCACCAGTAAGAAAACATAAGCCAAGCCATGAAACGGGAGTTTGTAGTTTCACAGTCGGTGTAAGCGTGGGCTGATGGTGAAAGAGGTTTCACAGCCTCCCGTCTGCCACAGCCTGCACACTTCTCTCCCTTTTGCTGGCACTTGCAGACTTTCTGCTTGATGAGAGAATCTCTGACTAACCAGTTGTTTTTGCCAATTTAGTTCTCCACTGGATTGGTTCCCTGGTATAGTTAACTCCATGGTCACACAAATATTTGTGCTGGCATAAAGGAAGGAATGATATTTGGGCAAGAATAAGTGGCTGGGGGCAAAGTACAAGTTAAGTGCAGTACTCCCTTAGCATGTGATTTCACAAGCAGGTTGAAGAGCTTTAAGATTATTCTTCTACTAACAGAGAACCAGCTCATTTTTATACTTGGCCATTCCTGTCTTTGCCTTCCTTGTGCTGCTGGTGTGTGGTTCAGTATTTGCTTGTGTCTCTTGCTGATAACAGCTGAACAAGCCCCCCCATGGTTTTAGGGTTCATAACTAATTTGGCCACAGGTTTTACAAACAGCTGCTCATGGCACCACAAACACTTGTGGTGATGGGGAAAGGACAGGAAGATCATCTATGGGAGCCTTTTTCCATGATAAGACATTTTTACTTATTTTTGTTACTTACAACTGTACTGTTAGTGGTTTGTTAGCTGCAAGTTTCAATTTGTTTAAGGTTGTTCTATCTCATGTATCACACCTTGAAGGTCCCAAGCCAACCTTTCTGTTTGTATCACTGTTGTGATGGGGAGGGTAAACATCAATATTTTGGTTCCACTCCTGGGTCACAAACTTCTGAGAAAGGGTATAAATTGAAATATAGTTTTGTGTCTTGTGTGGTGCTACTTTGAGTGATTCAGGCTCAAATTAATCTCAGGATCCAACAGATTTTCACATGAGAAGCTTTCACTTCAAATTCTGCAGCTTATTGTAATAGAAGTACTGGTGGTATATATTGGGGTTATATCAGAGTGGTGAAGTGGGTATTCCATGTAGACTGTTACTTTAAATAGATTAAAGTTTTCTAGAGGTGTTTGGGTGGCCACTAAGAAGGAAACTACCATTACACCAGTATTGTAAGTGTCCATTTATGGGTTATGAGAAAACCACCTCAAAGTTATTGTACTTTTTCCTCCCCTTATCCAAAGGGTGTGTCCTATCCCCACCAGTTAAATATTGACTGCCTGCTTAATAGCTATTAACTGGTTCATTTGGGGTACAATTAGAAATATTAGTGTATATTCTACTTATTTAATGAGACTGGCCTGCATTTTTTTTAATCTGTTGTAATAATAATGAGATCTATTGGGAGTTAGTTAAGGAGGGGTTTTTTCTCTACTCCAGTCTGAGTCAGAGCAATAAATGTGTTTCTTGGTGGTTACCCTCCCCATCCTGTCAAGCTGTTTAGAATCATCCTAATGTAGGTTACAAACTGTGCTCAGTGTTTCCTCTCAAGACATTACTTTATACTTAGTAAACAAGTACCTCCCTGTGTGGTTTTTTGGAGGTTTGTGTTTTGTATCCTACAAGACTATTCAATTGAAAGGTTCTCTGAAAACCATTTGGGATGAAGAGAAGAAAAAGGCTTTTGATAACCTTAGATAGTTTTCTTGGAGTTGCAGTAGGTGAATGCATTTTCTGAAAAATAAATTAGTCTTGGTAATTTACATCTGCAAATAGAGCTGATATCTTAAAGATTGCTGTCACTTTTAATTATTCCTTGTTTTGACAATTACTTAATTATTTAAACTGTTTCTCTATATGATCATGTGAAGTGTAGGGGAGATACTCTCTGTTCAGAGGTATTTATTGTCTGAATGAGTTAACTTCTATCACAGTGTTCTAGCTCTCCTTGCTACCAAACAGATGATTGCATTTCTTGAGACAGCTTGAAAATGTAGTGCTAATAGACTCCTAATTGGCAAGTGCAGTCTCAGCCTTTAGACTGCCAGTGTTGTTTTTTCATTAATTACACAGTAACTGTAACTCCCGTAGCTGCAGACATTAGCTCAGAAAAATCCAGTAATCTTACCATTAGTGGGTAAATAAATAAATAGTGCCTGTGTTGAGCCCTTGTGAAATTTGTTTGTTGCAAATACACGGTGTCATTTGAAATTACCATCTCTGTATGGACAGGAACCAGAAACTGGGTCTGTGAGACAAATGGAACAGCTCCTGTTACCTTTTTAGGACATGAGTTACTTGATCTCCTGGAGGAACCAGTTCAACAAAGGGATACCTATGAAAGGAGAGGAAACATCATTATCCTCCACAAATAAACATGGCTTGGAAATGTGAAAGTTAATTTGTCTGTAATTGACCAGACTCATTTCACAAAAGAACACGTGCTTCCTGTCAAAGTGCATGTTTTTGGGGTTTTTGTTTGCCAAGCTACACTTTTTAGTTAATGTGAGATACCAACTGAAAATTTTAATGAAATAACATTAATATGACATTGCTGTTGCAATGCTTATTCCAAATGCTGTGTTCTTACTGCTCGTGCCCATTTTTGGATACTCAGCTGTGAATAGCTCTGGAAGAACACTTTGTCATTAACTATTAACCAAAATTTCTTTGTCCAGCTGCTTAATACAGCAGCAGAAGGACTGCTGGGTTGTCACCTGCCTTCATGGAAAATAGAGTGACTAAAGACAATTGGTATTAAACAAGTTTAGTCTATTTAGTTTATGTTTATTCTTGGATCAACTTGTAGCAGAAGAAATGTGGTAATTCAGGTTTATTAACGGATGAAGGATCTGAAGTAGGGAAGTATTCGAGTTATTTTGGTTTGTTTTTTTAATTTAATCTCAGAAAACTAAATAATCCTTCCATTCCTAGGAACTGGCAGTTCAGGACTAAAGGCCTGAGGGCAGAGCAGGTTCAGGAAGGGGACTGTATTTTGTCTATGCCTGTAAAATCTTGGATGCTCCCAGCTTATTCTGCAGAATTATCACTGCATACTTGCCTTTACTCTTTCCACAACATAATGGGCATCTTTTGACATTGTCAGATTATGGTGCTGAGAAGGTTTCCCCTTGCACAGCCCTGCTTATGCTAAAGGTGTACAAAGTACTTGCTGTGAGACTTCTGCAAAGTCTTAATTGCAGTTTAATTATAAGATGTTGAATTTCTTGTTTTTCTCCTTAGCAAGGGATGCAGAGAAAGGTTTAGTGTTTTGAATAGCTTCCTCCTTGGGAAGAGGGAGTTTTGGAGGCACTGAAACAGAAGTTTGAAGTACCTTGATTGTGTGTTCTCCTCTGTCTGTGTGCAGTGGAGTCAAGAAATAAGTTTCTTGCATCCAGACATACTCCATGTAATCTTACATAAAGACATCTTCCTGATATTGTCTGCCATGTAATGGTCTTCTGGATTAGATTTCAGTATTGGGTATGAGAGGAAATTCTGCAGGTGAGTTAGAGCTATTGAATGTAGCAGCTACTGCAGCTCTTCATGGAATAATGGAATAATTCTTGCTTTCAGCTTCAAATAGCAAACAAGTAGACTGAAAGGAACCAATTTTGAGAAGAGAAGCTCATCAGCTTTTCTATAGTGACATTGGTATTCATTTTCTGGTTTTATTTTGATTATTTTCCAGAAGTAAAAGGTCTGAATTCTCGTGTTGAAGTGGTGCATTTTGGGGTTTTTTTGCAAACAATAGCAACTGTAGAATTAATTCTTGTAAGCTTAGAAAAAAGCTTAGTAAATGATAATGCATTTCTCTTTTAATATCCAGGATAAAGGTAGTGATCTCGAGTGTTTCCCACTCCTCCTGAATACTTCCTGCTTAGCAATTCTACTGCAGGGCATTTGCATAAATGAAGGAAAACAACTGCTTATGAACCTGCAATTTGATTATTTTGTATAAGCTGTTGTTTCCTCTTCCTTTTTCCTGCTCAGAAGTGCAGTTCAGCATCTGCCTCAGCCTTAGGACATTTTCCAGGGTACATGACCCTATTAAAAGTGCAGTTGGAGGTTTTCTAGTTTAGTTGCTTCACCTGCTGCTTGGACCATGCTTGTGTGGATGAGATACATGTCCCAGGCTTTCCTTGGTAGTACTTTGCTGCCACACAGGTGGAATGGGGAGCTGTACAGATCATGGCTGTGTAGTTAAAGGCAGGAGGAAGCTGCAAACCCTTCACAGGCAGTCTGGGTGTTAGGAATAGAGAGCAGCATGTGTTGTAGAAGGTTTGGTGTGTTCAGTGTGTGTGATTTATGTGCAGTTGGGATGCTGTTTGATCCTGGCTGCCTTGAGTCTAAAGGGCCAGGGAGAGGAGCTGGAGGAATTGGAGCTCTGGAGGCAACAAGGGTAACACTTCCAGAGTGGGACTCCAGACAGAGCTGTTCATGTTACTGAACTTTGCCCCCAATCTGATCAGAGAAGAACTTGTAAAGGTGCCTACTGTCGGCTTAGAGGAGTTACCTGTACTCAGATTTAGTCCTCAAAAATGGTCACAGAAGGCAATTGATACTGCAGAGTCCAGGGGTGCCTGGGATGTCACAGTGCCAAGGTGGTGATATGGCAGCAGAGAATGATCAGTTTGTGTTAAAAGCTTCAGTGCCTTCATTGTTTAAACTTTAATCAGCCCTCCCTGGTGGATTAGCAAGCATGTGTTTAGAGTAATGCTTAATTTGTAATAAATCTGGAATTAGGGCAATGTTTTAATGGTACTCAGCTTGCAGTGAGGGGATAGCTGAAACTGCAAGGATCATGAAGCATGGCCTGTTAATGTTGGGGTGTGTGGGTTTTGGCAGTATTGAACTCCATATAACTGCATGTTCATTCTTCTCTCCTCACCAAAGTCTCTGTCAACTGACAAATAATTGAAGCATTTCTTTGAGTAGGGAAAGTTTGGCTTATGTGGAAGTCATTGTGATTAGTTGCACTGAATGGATCTGTGCTCTTCACAGGTGCACTGACTCCCATACAATGTTCCTGCTTTTGCAAGTAAAATCTCTTGTAACTGTAAAATCTCTTGTAACCTGTTATCCATCTAATACACTTCAGGCATGTAGGGCATCAGGAGGTTTCCTTGGTGCATTACTGTGAGCTCAGAACTGTTACAAGCTCTTCATGGTGTCAGAAAACTCTGGTAGGAAGTTTTTTGGTGAACACATTTCACATGAGTAGTGAGTGAATGGTTACAAAGAGCACAGAATTGCAGGAGCTTTAGAGGGTGAGTGAGGCTTATCAAAGCAGTGGAACCTTTTGGGGATTATCTTAAAGCATTAATGCCACATCTTCTGAAATTGTGAAAACTTGAGGTACTTCCTAGTACAGAGGTCACTACTGAATGTTTGGGAGGGTGTGGAGTGTCATACCTACTGTTAGTATTATTTTTACTAATGAGGTAAATTATTTTTACTGTGAGGTTGGTGTTTGGTTTCTTTCATTTCCTCCCTCTCTTCTGCCTCCATTCAAGGTCACTCTCAAAATTTTTTGTGGTCACAAATAGGAAGTCTGAGGCACACAAGTGAGTTGAAGTTGCACGGCTTCAAAGCTCACTGGTGCCTCATGCTGAGCGGAGCTATGACTTCCTTGTCCTCTGAAAACTTCTACCCCTTTTGTTTGTTGTTTTGAAAGAAGGATAGGATCTTATCCTTCTTGTAAATATTTTTCTCTCAACATTAAAATATTGTGCCCCAGTCTTAGAACACTCAGTGACTGGAAGTACATTAAAAGTCTCTATTGAAGATTTCTTAATATACTTGAGCCATGGGCTTGAATGTGGTCTCTCAATTCTGTGTGCATACAAGGAAGGAAGTAGCACTTGTACTAATTTGGAGGAGGACTTATGGCCACACCTTGTGAGCATCTGAAACAGCTTTTTATCTTCAGGGAAAGTTAAACAAAAGTTATGTGAATGCTACAAAGCCCAGAGAAACTCAGTTGACTGGAGGGTGTAAACTATGGTGATAAGTGCCTCAGTCTCTCTCCCCCAAAATAACGTATTTAAATTTTAGTTTTATGTTGTAATTGTCTACCAGGGTTTATTTGGATTGACATTTTTGTGCTGATATTTTATTTATATAAAAAGCGTTCTGCAGAAGTGTTGGTTTGATTGGATTTAATTTACACTTTGTCTTACCTGGTCAGACCTTTGTTTCCAGCAGGAGTCGTGTTACCTGACAGGATCACAAATGTGGAAAAATTAAAGATAAATCACATGACAGAAAATTCCTGATGGCATTTGCTGATTCGTGAAGGTTGAAGTGCAATCTGAATTCTATTATGAGATGTAGTTAAGTGTAAAAAAAAAAATTTAAATTGTTGCATCTTGCTTGTTACAGAATAAAAAAACCTGTAGTGTAAGGAACAGAGTAGCAAAATAAGTGTGAGGACTGAGCAATAGCAAATTGAGTCATGTAATTACAGTGTGCATCTGGAGGTCTCTTTAGTTCTGCAGTTACAAAAGGTTACACAAATTTCATATGTCCAGTTCTTTTTGGACTATACAGCTGTTATTGTGTGACCACAGCGTGTTGAACTTTGAAAGAGATTAAATCCACAGGGACAGGAGCTGCAGGGCAGTGACTCCAATCTGATGTGCCAGATGGAAACTCACAAGAGGCAAGGAGACTGAAAACCTGCACAGGGCAGTGGCAGCATCATTGTGACATCTGAATCAAAACCAGAGCTGCTGTTTAGTGTGTAACTGTCCCACCAAAGTGTGGCCTCAAGGGCAGCTTTTTCCCACTTGTTTGTGAAATTGGTTTTCATGCTTAAGTTTAATCAGATTTGTCACTTAAAGAATGCTTTAAGTATAATTGTCCTCTAATTTCAACTAAAAATGTTACCTAAAAACTAATAGTGAAAACCAGTGGAAACACTCTTAGGGTGTTCTTACTGTGTAAGTTAAAAGGAAATGTTTTGATTCATTCTACTTGATGGAGCGTAGCATTTATTTTCATAAGTTACTTTTTAAAGAATGCTTTTTGAATTAAGTATTATAAAATGACAACACTATTAAGCCTTTAAAAATGAAACTGCAGAAATATTCATTTGAAGGGAAGATAGTCTATAATGGGTGAAGTTTAGGGGATGGTAAGTGAAGGATGTGAGGGTGGGTGTTTGGAATGAAAATTTCCCATTAAAAACAGGGAAATAAAGAAATGAGTGTGGACTTTAAATGAAGGTGCACCTTCTATAGAGGTTGGTACAAACCCACAACCAATATTATCAACATGGCAAAGTTCTTCATGAGCTTGAGAAGTTATTTACTCCCACATATTAAGATACATAAAGCAGCCATGTATCTGTTGGTGAACCACAAGGGATTGTTTTATATAAGAGTAGGAAAGTATTAACACTGACATACTGCAGGGAATCTGCAGTAGGAGAAGTGAAATCAGTCTTAAATCAAGTGGGGGAGGAAGTGTTTGTTCCTTGCACAAATACGCTTTAAAACTGCCATGTTCCCATTCTTCGTGTTCCCAACATCTGCAAAAAATAATTCAGCTGTAGCAAGCAATTACAAAACCATTTAGGATATAGTTTAGGATATAGAATTCTGCAATTGGGAACTTATGAGAGGGGAAACTTTGAAAGGGAAGACTTCAGTAAGGTGCAGTGTTGATACCTGTAAGTGAGAGGCCTGAGTTCTCTAACAGACTGCAATTTAATTTTTAAAGTCACTGGTTTTTTTGACAGTGTGTGTGGTGGGTTTGGGGCTATTTTGTTTACTTGGTAGTCTTTTGTGATTAGAAGTTGTAAGGCACAGGAAATAGCTTTATAGTTCCTTCCTCCCACAAGTTGTAATTCATTTGTGGCCACCAGGATGTTTTTCTTGGCTTATCTCTTTCTGTGCAGTTTGCCTTGCACATCTGCCACATAAATTATGAAACTGAACTTGGAGAGCTGAAAATGTATTTCAGATCCTACTGTACATAATGGAGATTGTATCATTGGTCAGCAGGAGTATGACTGCTCCTTGCATAGAAGGTCTGGAATAATACCTGGCATTCATGGACTAGACTGACTGGTGTCATCTTTGTCATGGTTCTGAGGAGTGGCTGAAAAATAAAGAACTTCAAACGGTCAAGTATCACTAATGTTGTGCTGTTACCTCTCTGTAACCTGAGGTATTTCACCAGGCATTTTGGCAGATGGGTCCCCATCTGTTTCTTTGTTGAATGTGGACTGCTGGCTTCCTATTTGGTATCCATATGTTTTATCTGTAAGGCTCTAAATCTAAGCTGCATGTTTTATAACAAAAGTGACATTACTGACAGGAGCAAAATGAAAATGCATTAAGTTTGTTACATGTTTTTTAGTTAGTTTGTCTACACCCAGCAAGGGAAGAGAGGCTGGCTGAGATTGAATACATGAGCTCACTGAAGGGAAAGAGCAGCACCATCTTTATTTTGGAAAGGGATTAATGTCTTCTCTGAATAATTGTTAGTAGCGTTAGGTGCAAGATTGCTGAATATCCATTGTATTGTTTGGGATAACAGGTGGATAAATGATGTCCTCTGTCTGTGAACCAGTCTGCACGTTGAGCTCTCTAAGACAATGAGTGCCACAGTGTCATAGGGTAGTGAAATCTTATCCCAAAATACATTTTTAAATCTGGTCCTGAAATGCATTTTTCTGTTTGACTTTATATTAAATCCTTCCAGTTTCTTGGAGCACAAGTTTGGGCCAGTGATGCTGTGAAATCCCTGAGAGCCTGAAGGAAGGGGTGCTCACAGAAACAAGTGCACTTGATGGATGCTGCCCCTGGTTTTGGGGTGCTGCTGCTCCGTGTCCTGGCCTCAGGTGGTTTGGGAGGCAGCGCTGTGCGCATTGGGATCGGTTCTTTTTTAGCTCACCAATTCAAACGCTCCGTTGAAAGTATTTCATGCCCAGATGGATAAGTATTAAATGATTTTTTTAATTGGCAAAAGTGTTTCTGGAAACTAATTAACAGTTTAATAGATGCCAAGATTCCTACACCTGGGAGTGGGGGAGATGTATCCTGTATTCAGGCAAGTTGTGTAGCTTTTTTATTTACTGTGTGTTCTCAGTAGTTTAAACTAACTTCTGCACCCAATTTCAAACAGGATCATTTAACATTAAAGCAACTTCTTTGCATTCTCAGAATGCTTTCCCTCTATTTTCACCCCTCCTTTACAGGAACCTTTTAATCTAGCTACTAAAAATAGTTCAGATGCATGCCTCATAGGAGTTGAATGGTGAGATTGAGGTGGTGTTCACTCCTCTCTGAGGTCTTCATCTTAAATGCCTTGTGTGTCTGTGGGTGGGGGTCTTCTAGATAACTGTGTTGTGAAAATATTGCCAGGGCCTGCCTTGTCTCTTCTCCAGATATTGAATGTTCACTTGGCTCATTATATAGTGCATTCAATCCTTCACTCTTTTAAAAAACAAATTCAGCTACAATCTCAATGTCTAGAAGCAACTCTACGTTATATTAGTGTCATTTTGCCTTAAATTGTCGATCCCTCTAGTGGTTTTTGGGAAATCTGAGCACAAATTGTTGCTGCTGCGTTTGGATAATACTCCTAAAACTTGCACCGTGGGTCCTGTGAGCAGTCACTCATGGTCCCTGTCTTGTCTTCATGGGTGGCTGCGGTGAGAGGGAGCTGTTGGGAGAAGCAGCTGCTGGAAGACAAAGGCAGTGCTCCAGCTGCAGGGCAGGGAGCTGGCTCAGCCTCCGGGTGTGAGTTACTGCTGCCTTCCTTAGGGCTGTACCTGGAGCTGCCCCCGTGCTGGTGATGCACCACCCCCTAGAGAATGCACTGCAGTTGTCCCCTGGCTTTCCATGGAAATGGTGGCATGTTTGTGTGGAGATAGGAAAGGTGAATAAATGAACCATGTGCATGTGTTCTTCTCTATTCAGTTCAAGCAAACTTTCCTTGTGCTGTAACTTATTGTTTTCTTGCCTATTTTATGCATTTCTGAAATGTTCTGGCTGGATAATGCAGTCCATTCAGTTTTAGATCCAAGAAGCACCAGCACAGAGCTGTGGAATTGTTTCCTTACTGGGGTTTGACCATGTGGACTGTAAGGACTGTTACTGTGATGATCTCCTTTGCTGTGTCACCGGTTGAGGTGATGAGATTTGATTCAGAGTCAGTAACATCTGTTCTGTCATGACCAAATTTAAAGTGTGCTTTGCCTTTATTCACTGTGAAAGTCACAGGAAACACAGAGAAAACTTTCTAAAAATAAGGAAACTGCTAACAAAATTACTAAAAGAATGAGATTAAGCTATTAGTATGTGAGACTGCCTATTGAAAGGATAATGTTAAACATGTTATTCAAAAGATAAAATCATGTTGTGTCTGGTTTGGCACGTTAAATTACAAAAGGTTAAAATATTTACTTCTTGTAAGACTTTGGCACCGCACTTCATAGTGCTGTACAGTAACAGAGCTTCTCTTGTTCTCTGTTTATCCAGACCCTGCCTGCTCTAATAGACTAATTTCTTTCTTTAAAAAAGAAATAAAATTCTTTAGTGTTGCTGTTTGTTTGGATAGCATTAATGTTCATACTGGATGTACGGTACACACACGTGAGTAAAGCTTGAATTTTTTATTCTTCTGCTCTTAGTCCTTAAGCAGATATTTGCAGAGTGATGTCTCATTGGAAACTGTTAATGGTGGTAAAATGTACAAAGTTTCTCATCTCAGCTTTTAGTATTTTAGTGTTCCCAGTTGTAAAATTAAAAAAAAGGAAAACAGAAGGTGCATAATCCAGTGGTGTCCTTGGAGTAATAGTTAAAGGCATAATATTATGCACATAGGAGTCCCATGTATACGTGATACTGTAATTGGTTTGAAATATACATTGAAAAAAATTTAACTGTGTAGCCAGATTTCTTGTTCCTGCGGCCGAGTCCCTCAGCACAGTGGGCAGCTTCCCAGAGGCTTGAGAAGTGTTTCTAATTAGGCTCACCCTGTCCAATCCAATACCTTTATCAACACTATAAAGAAACTGTTGTAATGTCCCCTGTCTGTGGCTTCTGGTTATTTTAGTTGTCATAAGATTAGACGTGGCATTTCACAAATCTTGTGTGGATCTGATGGGCAGAGTTGTTCTTGTGTCCTCGGTGACACCACCCACATCAAGAGCAGCTCTAATCCTGACCGTGCTTTTAATGCAGCCTCTGACTCTCGCCCCAGGGCATATTCAAGGCTTTTACATTTGTGCAGGAACATTGGCAGAGATCTGTTAGGCTTTCTGATTCCTTAATATGTTTTCAAGTAAGTTCCATTCTGAATGGATGGATAGATATTTATTATTCTTTCATTACCTTTAGTGTATAAATACCTCATTTTCTCATGCTGTTTATTTTTTCGAGTGCAGGTTAGCTGTGCACACGCTGTTGGAAGGTTTCTGCATGCTGGTGTTTGAGCATTCATACAAAATACTGAGTTTGTGGTGTTTGAAGATCTGAAAATTTGATGTATAACACTATTCCTTTCCTGATGAATGGTTATCTTAGGAATAGGTCTTCCAAAGAACATTGCTCCCAAAATCTGGCCTTGAAGTGCATGCTTCCTTTATGAGTTGTGATTTCAGAGTGGTGAGGGAGTAGAACACCACTGACCATGGAAAAAATGTGGAAGACAGAGGAGATGCTGGGGGGAGCATGAAGTGGAAATATCTGTGTGATGTTCTTTAGGGAAGACCAAGGGCACTGAAGTATTTACTTCTTCTAGTGCTTTATGCTGAATCCAGGATTCTCCCCAAAGTGTCAAATCACATAGACAAAAATTGTTGCACCTTTTCCTTTAGCAGGTTTGCTGGCAATGTATTTAAATCATTGCTAGGAAATGTTGTTTGAGGGTTAATTTTCGAGGAGACATTAGCTGAGGAAATACTCCTCCATTTATGTTGCTGACCATATGGAGAGCCTTGTGTCCCCACATCCATGTTTCCAAAGAGTTTCTGATTCAAGGTATATGGTGTAGGGAGAACTAGGGTGGGATTTTTTTTCAGTGTGGAACCAGCAATGATTGATGTGGATAATTAGCTCAGGCACAACAAAACTAATTGTAATGTTACCAGTTGGAAGCTATTACTAGAAGCAGTGCAGTTATAGTTGTGTATAAGTGATTGTAATCTCCTAACAGATAATTGACTTCAGTTAGAGCCTATGAATCTGTAGAGAACACCTTGTGGTCCTGAGCAATGAAAAATCTTCACTCTGAAACAAACATTTCAATTCAGGATGTAGTGTTTATTTAATTTTTTATTAGCCTCTGGGGTGGAAGTACAATGATTTTACTTTGCCAGCATAAAAGTCGTTTTAAAAAGAATTTCTTAGTCTGGAAGAGACAAAACCCATCTTTTTCAGTAATTTTTTTGCGGTTATTTTATGGGGGGAGGAAAAAACCCCCAGTGGTGATGAAGAACTAATATGTTACTGAGTACAGAATATACCTCATGCTCATCAGTATTGTCCTTCTGAGCGTTGCAGCTTGATTCATGTGTTATGTAAAATCAGAAGCCTGAGCAAAGTAGCCAGATTGGAGTCTGTTGGAATGAAACACAAATAGAAGTTTTCTGCAGATACATTTGTCACTTCCTAGTGGTCATGTGTATTTATGTCCACATTGTGGGTTATGTTCAGTGTCTGCTGATAGGGAGGAGGAAGACAGGGCTGCTCTTAAAGTCTGCCTGTTTTCTGTGTCATCTGTGAAGTGTTCCTGCAGTCTGTAAGGTTTTATTTTCATACAGGCCATCCACAAGCTAGCTTTCATTTTCCTGTTTCAAAGAAAAGTGCTGAGGACAATCTCAGACCCGTAGATTTTTATCCTCTTCGTGCCTGAAAGTTGAAGTGCTTTCCAACTATTGCAGCTGTAAAGGTTGAAGTGGCAGATACGTGATGAATGTTTTGGCTGTACCTTCACAGATTCTCTGATCTGAGTTTTATATGAGGAGGTACAGAATTTCTTGTCCTCTCTTGCTGCCTGCTTGTTCTCCCTAACACCAGCTAAACATCATTCTTACCTCAAATAACACAATTGAGATATGTTCAATACTGTTTTCCCCTCTCACATCTCTCTTCTCTCACCCTCTTGCTCTTTTTTTTGTTTTTTAATACTCCGTAGGGTATGACACCTGGACCCAGATAAATCTTTATCTCAAATGTACCAATCTCAAAATGTAACTTAGAACAAAATTTGAAGCTATTTACAGTTGATTGAATTCTTTGAAAAATGCAGAGAAAATTGTGGACAAAGTAGGAAGGATTTCAGGGTACATGGTACAACAATTAATTTCCAATATATATCACATGCTAGTTAATAAAATGCATGTAAAACATTTAAGGGGAAATGTGTCCTTTTTTCTGCTGCAGTTGGAGATAGTCAGGTATTTACAGCTATTAATGGACTTTATTAGCAATGTCCATTTATTCACTTGAGAGGAATTTAGTCTCAGACTTGAGCTACCTGTTCACTGTTGCTGTAAAACATTCCAGATGCAAACATTTAAAGCTGCAAGAAAATTAAAAGCATTTTGCTGACTGTCACAGTGTTGCTTGTTCCATAGAGATGTGACAGTGCACTCTCTTGGATTTTGAAAACAATTTTATTTTTTAAAAAAGAAAATTTTACTGAAATCACTTGAGAAGGGTATAATAAAGAGTAAAAAGAATCTGTTGTCATTAATCTGTTTTAATAGACTTAAATGCAAGACACAGAAGAATGTAACAGTTTGTGATGTTCATGTCAACCCCTTTATTGCTGTACCCTTATTTTGAATGTAACTTTCCAAATATACTTTTCTTGCTTAATATCTTTGTCCATGTCAGAAGTTTCTGTAGATGTTGTTGTCACGAGATTCCAGTGGTGCAGGGTCTCTGTGAAGGATTTGGGGTGAATCCAGCTGTAGTCTGGCAGATCAGGGGGGGCTGTAGGCCCTGAGAAGTTCCTTTCTGTCAGCCCCGTTTGTTTGCAGAGCAGCCTGTCCCTGCGATCCAGCACGATTCCCTGGAAGCTGCCCAGGATAAACTAATCACAGAGCCCCCCCTGGTGTCGGAAAGTGTCCTCGGATATTAAATTTATATCAATCACAGGAAGTCTTGGCAATCAAGCTAGTCACTTTTTCCCTTCACATCTGGACATAAATTATTTTGTTGCTGCAAAGGTCACAGGAATCATGGGTAGGGCAGGGAATGAGGGCCATAGAAAACATGGGAAAGGAAGAATAAAACTGTATTTCCACCTTTTTAGAAATGGTTATTTTTAAGTGACCTGGAATGATGCCAAACCATACAACAGTGAGGGATTTTTTTTTTCCCCTTGAAGTTTACATTTGTTACTGAATTAAATGTGGCTCTAAGATGCTTTGGTTTGGAATGGTTCATTCCATTAGATCTCAGCTTGGCATTTATAAAAGAGCTTTCTCCTAGTTGCTGAGAACAATAACTTCTGCAGGAGGGGTTAGAAGTCAAGCATGTTTCTGTACTTAGAGAGGCTTAACTGCACCTTTTTTCTCTTGGCATTACTTAATTTCCCTTGTTTTCCTTCCGTTTCCCCCTTCCAGCCCAGCTGCTGCTTTAGCCACGTGCCCTCAGCTCTTGCACAGCCAATGCTGCCATTTATTTTTGTACACTTCAATTTGCATCTCTTCAAGCATTTTCCATTCTTAATTTCTTTGCTCTAAGAAATTAAGGAAATACTTCATTTTATGCTTCCCCCTCCCAAGTCTCCCTCAAGTCTCTGAAACAAATGCTGGAGGAGGGGTTATAAAAACAAGCAGAACCTTTCCATTCAGTTCCCTGCCTTTCCTTGCTTTGGACAAGGGAACCAGTGTGCTGGAAAATCCCAGAGCTTTGGGGTTGTGTTTTTTCCACGCACGTGGGAAATAAAGATGGGATTGGTTTACATTTGTATGTGCAGTAAAGAAAATAGCAGAAACAGAAGCTTGAGGTGCATTCAGCATAAATGAATTTGTAAAACCTTAATTGCTGTTCTTCCAAACTACTGCTGTGTTCTTACATGCTTGTTGTAATATAGATAGGTTCTGTGAGCTTGCTGATTATTTATTCAGTCATGTAGCTTATGGTCTCTTTAGACACAAAGTTGAATAAAATCATACATCAGGATCTGACAGCAGGAATTCTCATGCTGAGAATCCAAGATTAAGTCCAGAAATTTTATTCTGTTTTAACAATTACCTTCTGTGTCCCCTTTCAGACTTAAGGGGATTTCATTCTTGTTTCTGCTGTTTATAACTCCCAGTTCCAAGATCTTTGCTATCCTTATGCCAAATAAAATTGAGCAGGAGTTGCTTGAATGCTGCTTTGTGCAAACTCCTACATGGACAGAGGGATAACTGTTGGGATGACTATTGAGCATCTTGATTATTTTTTTTTCTTTTTAGGTCATTCAGATTCAGAAGAGGTTCTTAAGCAGCAAATGCTTTCTCCACATTGCATTATAAATCATTAGATCTTTCCTACATTTTAATTAATTTGTCGTTGTGGGTTTGTTTGTGTTGAAACTACTCACAGGGGTTTTTCTTAGCTTCTGAATCAGTTATGATGACTTTTAAGTAAACTTTCAAACTTCTGACATGCTAGGTGTAAATGTGTTGTTTCAGTACACTCCAGGTGTGAGGGGAAGGCAGAGATCACCAGGTCTCCTTTCACTGATTTCATTGCTGCTGTGAGTCCTGATGCTCAGGAGCTTAGAGCAGTTTTCAAACGTTCTCACTGTGAGTGAGGTTTTAGGGCTGCTCGCTCACCTTAAAACATGAAGGAAATTATTGTGTTATCAAACACATCTAGATGCTTTTAGGGGCACAAAGGTTGCTGGGCTCATATGTTACCTGTTTTAAAGATTAATTAAAAAAGAAATCACATACTTACTATTTTAATACTAACACCACAGAAAAAAAATTTCCAAGTAAGGTTTTTTGTGACCTCTTGAAGAGGCAGCCCAAGCTCCTTGCAGTGTTTGCATTGCTGTAATTGTAACTGAGTGCTCTGCAGCTTCTCTTTTGCTGTTTTCCCTTAAGTAATTAAATTCAAGCTAGGAAACAGACTTTCTAGTAAATCTCATCTCCCTTACTTTAGTCTTCCATGTGATTTTTTTTGTGTTAGTTTTTCACTAACACCTGTTTGGTACTGATGTTCTTGATTTGCTCTTGTAACATTCCAAAAAAAAATTGCCTCTGATTGAGTTATAATGCCTCTTGCAAGTAATTCTGTACCATCACAAACCTGTAAGCAAACCATACCTAGCTGCAGAAGCCATCAGCTTTGACTCTGGTGGTTTGGTTTGCATTTTAATTTGACCCAAAGCCATTTTTACTGGACTGAATCCAGCTGTAATGTAATCCCCAGTTTCTCATCTGTATTCTTGAACACTAATAGAATAGTAAAACCTTCTTAAAGATAACTTAAATGTGGTGTATAGTGTCCTCAGGGTAACTTGTGCACTAAAGCTGTTTTCTTTCCCACTCTGTAGAGGTATCTCATTAAGTGAGATCTGCACTAGTGTCATTATTAAGTTTTCATGTGTTTCTCAGTTTTGATGCTAATCTTCATGTGTGTGATTTTTTTTTTTCCTTTGCAGCACCAATGTGGTTATGAATTATTCAGAAATAGAGTCTAAGGTTCGAGAAGCAACCAATGATGATCCGTGGGGACCTTCAGGGCAACTCATGGGAGAGATTGCCAAGTAAGTGATAATTTGACTCAGTGATGAGGAAAAGAAAGGTGCATTTTATATAAGAATGTGAAATTTGGTGGTAAATCAACTCTGTGGTATTCAGACTGATAATGCCAAAAAGTTGCTGTAAATAAAGTCTTAAGTTTTTTCATGCATAATCATAGAATGTATTGAAAACTGTCAAACAAAAAATGCAGCCCAGTTATCTTTTAAATTTGTGATTTTTTGTTTATGTATCCTCAGAATTCTTTCAATGTGGCTGACTTTCTTGGAGTATTTATTTTCAAAATGCTTTCTCATAACTTTTCCAAAAACAACAAAACATGTTGAATTCTTCAGTTTGTTTTTTTGTGTGTGTGTTAAAATCAGTTTGGAATTTGCATGTTTGATCAGTTGCAGTGGTTATTAGGGTATTCATATTCTGCATTATTTTCATTACAAATTAGTGAAGGTTCTTTTACACCCTCAGATTTTTAGAATTACTCTTTTCTTTTGTAGTCCTGGGATGTAAATAACTGATCTAGGAGTAAAAACAGGGGCAGCTTTTTCTGTTAAATGTCATCCCGTGTGCCTGGGCTTAGATCACTCCTGCCATCTACTGCCAGCCCTGAGTGTGAGCAGCTCTTGTGGCAGAGCCGGGAAAGCGACATTTCCGTGCTGGTTTTGTTCCCTTCTCTAGGGCTACGTTCATGTACGAGCAGTTCCCAGAGCTCATGAACATGCTGTGGACTCGGATGCTGAAAGACAACAAAAAGAACTGGAGGAGAGTTTATAAGGTGTGTAAGGATGGAGGCTTGGTGCTCATGCAATGTCCTGGTGGAGTTCTTGTTTAGATAATCCTACAGCACTTTCTCCTCTAGCAACCTAGAATTTCTTCCCTAACTGTTTTATAATTCTGGTGAAGTCAAAGGTGTTTTCCAAATGCTGTGTATGAAAAACCCAAGGAATTTCCTGGTTTAAAAGCATGTTAAGATGTTACTTAATGAACACAACAGAGCAATTCCATTTTGCTGCTATTTAGGTATTAGAGTAACACTCACAGTTTGAATCTACCCAAAGGAGTTGCTACAGAGCTCCATGAGAAGGAGATGTTCAGTTACTGTGCTATCAGGAGAACATTTTTGAAAGAATTCAGGAATATCTGAAATAAAATGGAAACTAATCTTAATTTTCTGCCAATTTGTAATGCTTTTAAATGGTAGTTTGCCTTTGAGTGGGCCAAATTTCCTTGCAGATCTTACATGACAGTTTTATGTCCTAATTGTGTTTTGGAAAAGATCAGAGTCATTTGCATTTTTCTTGTCTTTGGTCAGAAACTTTTTGCTCGAGATTGTGTTGTGCTGCACTTAAAGTAGTGTTCAATGTTCACTGAATTATGCAAATATAACCTCCTTTTTTAGAATTGATGTATTAGACTAGGTTATATTTTGGTTTTTTTGATGGCAGGATTGTAGCAAGACAATTAATTCTAAAGCATGGTTTGTGCTTTTCACAGGTGCTTGGTGTTTTGTAGTCATAGTAATTGTTTTCCCTGAAGTACAATAGAAATTAATATTTAATGCTATCACACATAGCTACTTAATGTTATAAAGACTCCTTGGAATTGCTTATCAGATTCAAATTGGTTGAAATAAAGTGATAGTTTTAGCTGATAAAGGCACTGCTTCAGAGAAAGTGCGTTATTTCTTTCCAGATACAAATCCTCAACATAAAGAACTGAAATTAAAGTATTATTTAAACTTCATTTGTTTTGTCACTTTTCTAAAATGGTCCTGAAATGCACTTTTGTATATCCATTGAAACCTGCAGAAGGCTTCTTAAATTCCTATGAGTTACCTTTCAGTGAAAGCCATTGGAAAATTGTGAACAAAAGAGGCAAAAGAAAATGTTTCATTTCACAGGTTATCTTTTTCTCCTTAATTGCTACTGCTTTATCTTAAAACAAGCAGTAGCTGATAAAGGTAACTATTTGTGATTTAGTAGTAACAAGCTAAAGTTTTAAAAATACAGTTTTGATAGTCTAAAGAACAAAATATTCATGTGAGGAAAAAAATTTTTCCATGGGACCCATATAATAACCATTTATTTAAAAAGGGAAAGTTATTTACTAATTTGGGGAGGGGGGGTAGGTTTGGGATTTTTTTAAAAAAAAAAAGATAGAGTTTTTGTTCATGCAATCATAAGGTGCTTTGTATTTTTATAGTCTTTGCTGCTCCTAGCTTACCTCATAAGGAATGGATCAGAGCGTGTTGTTACAAGTGCCAGAGAACACATTTATGATTTGCGATCCCTGGAAAATTACCACTTTGTAGGTGAGCAATAGAAAAATCTTATAAGCAAATTAAAACAGTAGTTGGAGTTGTCAGTCACCTGAACCAGCTTAGAAGCTTCCCCAGTCTAATTAAAATGTGACTGTTGCCAGTTGTGTGAAGAGTGCAGAATCCAAGACGTGGGGCCCTAGAGTATTAATTAGTGAAGACAAGAACTTGCAGAAAAGACTGGCTAATAACAACAGAACCAACACAACATGAGTGTTGGGGTTTATATTAAAATATGCACTAGAGACTGGTCCCCTGTGGTGTCCATAAAGGAATAGCTTTAATCATAGGGGAAGAAAAGGTTAGAGCTCCAAAACACACACATCTGTTTGAAGCTGGGGTTTTTTCCACCCACCAAATAATATTTACAGTGCAAAGGCAGCAAGGCCAGTGTGTGTTTTGAATGTGAAAAAGGCTGGAAAGGAGCACATTTAGCTTATAGTACTTCCCAACTGAAAGCAGTTTTTCTAAAAATCACTTCTGCCATGAGACTGAGTTCTTGCAATGAAACTTGCAAAAACTGCGCTAAAAAGGGTGATGGTTTGAGGGGTTAAAATTGTTCAATTGGAGAATAAGAGTTCTGTCTCAGTCTGTTAATCTCTCCTGTGTTTAAATATACCATTCAGTGCAAACTCATTTATCTAAATTTTGTGTTAATTGGTCCCTTTTAAACAGATGCACTGGACCTCATGCAGTAGTCACAAAATCTTTGACCACTGTGTTTATGACTCACATTTTTTATCAATTTGGTGTTCAGTATTGCTGCCTCTCACTTACTATTTTCCTTTTTTCCTCCCCTCTTCCACCCATCCTCTGTCCTGCATGACCTGCCCAGATGAGAATGGCAAAGACCAGGGGATCAACATCCGCCAGAAGGTGAAAGAAATGGTGGAGTTTGCTCAGGACGACGATCGGCTTCGCGAGGAGAGGAAGAAAGCGAAGAAGAACAAGGACAAATACATTGGGGTGTCCTCGGACAGTGTTGGAGGCTTCAGATACAGTGAGTACTGGGCTGCCTGGGGCAAGGATTGCCAAACCACTGCTGCTTTCCCAAATAATCCTCTTCGGAGCCTTGAAATGCATCTGTGGGTTTTGTGTTTGTGTCCTGGCTTCTGTCAGATCTGACTTTAAATACAGGCACCAAGGATGTTTCTTCTTGCTCCCAGCCCCTGCCATAGTGTGTACAGGGATCTGAGCTTGCACTGACACTTCCATCTGATGTATCCCAGCATGCCATCCGTGATCCAGCTGCCAGTGTCTGTGTTTTCTTTGGCCTGAGTAAATCCTTGGCTGCTTTTAGTAAGGGATGAGTACCAAAGTCCCAATGGCACAAGGCTCTGGGTTGCTAGAAGTGATGATTTCTTTGAGAGAAGGGTTTGCTGTAAGAGCTCAGTAGTAGCTCTTCAGGGCTTAAACTTCACCTGTGTCTGATGCTTTCTGGGTTTTTTTCTCTTCTTCTCTGTGAGCCTTCCACTTAGATTTGATCCCTCCTGATTTTGACAGGTTGCTTCTCCATTCTTCCTTTTTAACAAATGCAGAGTAGTTAAAAATTTCCAAGGCAGGATATTTCTTGTTTTATTACATTCCTTTAGGCTTTTGCTGCCTGCTTGGAATTGTGGTGATTCTCTTTTTAAGAAATACTTATGAGTCACTGTATTTGTACTTTGAGTACATGTCCTTCTGTTCTTTCACTGAGCTTGTCTTTGACTTCTCTGTGCAGAGTCGTGATCTATCCTTGTAGGCTGGATAGAATCATTTCTTCATGTGCTCTTTAGGTATCATTCAGGTTTTTTAATTTAAAGGTCTTGTTTCTTTGTCTTGTATTTATTTTTTGTGGTAAATGGTTTTGAATTATTCCTTCATTTGTTGAGTAAAGATAAAAAAGTCTTTCTAGCAGCACAAAACAAACCCTCTCCCCGGTGAGATTTCTTATCAAAAAGATTCTAGTTATTTAAATACAAAATGCTTGCATTAAGATTTTTTCATTAGTTTATTTTGTCCTGAAAATACTGAACTCTTACTTGGTGTCTGTTTTAATTTTAAAATTTCTATTGCACAGGGAAACCTCTCTAAAGGAATCTGCATTAAAATGCTTGAGAGCCTGACTTAAACTGAAATAAGGCCGTTTTATTCTCCTGCAAAATTTAACAGCAGTACATTTCTGAGCAGTGTCTCCTTTTCCAGTGATAAAGATCTCACTGAGTATCTCATGGATTTGTAGCAGGTTCTCTACTGGAAAAGTTTTATGTATCTAAACAAATATCATTAGAAACTTGCACCTATGTCTTTACTAAGAAAATACACCTTATATGATAGGAAGTTATCAGACAGGTATAATTCAAATTTTGCACCTTGTAGTGCTGTCATCATCATTTTCTTTTTATTAAAATGGCATAATTGAATATACCTTGAACATCACATGAGCTGCAATATCATTTGTATGTAACTTGAAGTAGGGATCATTTCACTGTCCTTCCTTTCTGCTACTCAATTTTACTCAGCCTAAGTAAAAAAAAAAAGTCACTATTGTTTCACATATTTAAAAGATGTACAAAAAATGGCTTGTTTCATGTGTATGACAGCCTAGAATATAAAATGTTTGCCTACAAATGCTGTCTAGAGGCTGAGCTGGTTTGGTTTGCTCTATACACCTGTATTTGAGCAGAACATTTGATATAAGGTTGTAATACAAGTTAAAATGTGCAGTGCTTCTGATAGTCAAGTCTTTGTTAAAATGTTGGTTTTCTCATTTGAATTAAACTCAGGTTGGCTGGGTGTTTATAAATAAACAATACTTTACTGTTTTAGACCTCCTGGATGGAATTGTACAATAAATGTGCTCAATTCAAGTGAAACTGGCAGCTGTTTGTAATCTGAAATACCAGTATGGAGGTCTGGAATAGTAAATTAGAAGAAAAAGGTTTTGATTTCTTGATCATAGTGCTCAGGAAAGATGTTCAGGGTATTCAGTGGCTCCTGAAGAGGTGAGTTGCTTTACTGCCTTTTCTTTTTTTCATCTTTTGGGAAATTTTTAAAACTTTTTTTTAGTTGCTAAGTGTGGAAAATGAAAAGTTGTTATGCACATTCTTTCAGTATTTTGGTACTGTGTTTTTATGTATTAATGTCAGTGTATAAAACCCCCAGTGATTTACCTGTGATCACACAGCCCAGCCAGGAGTGGAATATCCTGCAGTAAGGGGCTGTTCCAGAAGTGCCATGTGCCCTTCCTGATCTGGTGCTCCTCCAGCAGAGCCCAACAGTGTCCTGATGTGCTGTGCATGAAGTTGTAATTGTCATAAACAAAAGTCTTTGAGTCTTCTTTCCTGCCACTTAATGATGGCCATTCCATGCCTGGCCTTGGTGCCGCACTGAGGGAGCTTTCAGTCTGCTCTGTAAACTTGTACAGCTCATGTGTGTAGGGCAGGGCGGCTTGAGAGGGATTCCAGAAACACCACAGGCTTTTTTTTTTTGTACCTTTCATAGTTCTTACCTGTGTCTTACCAGGTGAAAGATATGATCCTGAGCCCAAGTCAAAATGGGACGAGGAGTGGGATAAGAAGTCAACGTTTCCTTTCAGTGATAAGCTGGGGGAGCTCAGCGACAAGATCGGCAGCACCATCGACGACACCATCAGCAAGTTCCGGAGGAAAGACAGAGAAGACTCTCCAGAAAGGTGCAGGTACTGGAGTTGTTTTCACCTGAATTTATCTCTGAGGTTGCTCTTAAGAAGCAGCTTGGCAGCTTGGCATTGCTGGGAGTCAGTTACAATCTTCTGCCATTCTTTTTGTCTGTAGGGAGAAGCATATATGGGTTCAGTACCTGCTTCCTGGGCTTCTGCAGGTCCCCCTGGCCTTGGGGAACAGTGTGGCTCTGGCAGTATTTAACTGCTCTTGGCTGCCTTCCATTACTGCCCCAGCTGCTGGCAAAGCAGGGAATTTGGCTGAAATACCCTAAGCTTTTCCTTGTCTCAGCAACTCAGTGCTCATGTGCCAGTGTACTGAAAGCTGCCACTTAATGCTACAGACACTCTGAATGCTGGAGTGCCAAGGAAGAAAATTGAAATTGCTTTGACACAGTGCTGCTTCCCTGAGCTGGTCTCAGGAAGAACAGCCTGCAGGTGATTCCTTTAAAAAAAAAAAGTCAATTTCAGTTGGGGCTTTTCAAGAAAATTCTCGTATTTTACGTCTGGTCATTAAATTTCTTCAGTAAGGGAGAAAATCTACGCTGCTTTGGCTAGAGGGAGAACTTTTCATCTGTCACACTTCAACAGGTGCATTGAATTTAATTATCTGGAGATCGAGTTTGTACTTAACAGAATCTGAAATTGCTGTAGAAAAAGTGCTCAAGTACAACTGAAAATTCAAATTGAGAATCTCAACTGAGATTTGGTTAATATTTTTTACAAGAATATCTTTAGATAGTCACACATGTATATGAACATCAGAATACACATGCACACATCTGTGTGATGCAAAACTAAAGCAATTTTGCACAGAAACAAAAAATAATAATAATAATGGAACATTTCTGGGGGAAGGCCCATGTGGCCCTCTTGCTGAGGCATTAATAAATCATGAAACTGGTATTCTTTGCACACATCAGGGTTCCCTCTCAGAACTTAATATCAATGGAGTACAAAGAGAAGGGATCAGAAGAAAAGTAAACAATTTCACATGTAACAATGGTACATTTCTGTGTGCATTTCTGTACTTTCAAAAGCAACTTGTCCCATGATGTCTGCAGACCCCACCAGCCAAGTTTCACATACGGGATGTACAGTAGACTTTTTTTTTAAATCTTACTTCCTTTGTTTTATTTCTGAATGGCTCCTGTCTCTTACTTGTACTGGATAAAGTCTTGTATTTTTCAGTAGTGTAGACAGTCCTTTCTCCAGTCTAATCTTTAGCAAAAGCAGCTTATTTTGATGACTCTCCACTGTACGTCTCTACCCCAAGTTACACTGCTCTTTGTCTCTGGCTAATATTACATTTTTCATTTTTGTTTTGCTCTTGTAACCCTTGTCTCTTCCGTTCGATTTTTCTCTCTTTTTTTTTTCTTTTTTTTTTGTCTATGTCAGGTAGGGTATTTGGCTCAAAATTTATAAAAGTGATAAACTTGGGACTTGGAATAAAAGGAGGAATTTTCGGGACATACATGAGCAAAGGCAGTTCGGTGCTTGCAGGTTATTCTGCTGCAAGAAGGAATCCAGGCTGCAGCATTTCAGCTTCTCTAACATTGCTTCAAATCCCAGCCTGGAATTTCTTTTTCTTTTCTTTTGGCATGGGGATCAAATACCACAGAAGGGATTTTATCCAAGGGTTTGAATGAGAAGAGGTTTGTTTGTACAATAGCCATCAGATGATCTAAGAAGATTGAACTAAGGTTATAGAATGTCTGTATTTATCCTTAAAGATACTGTAAATATGAGCATGCCTTAGTGCATGCTCTATTAGCAAAATGCTATATTTAAATATTAAAACTGAAGGTGGCATGAAATTTTAATTATCATATAACTTAGGTTCAAAATAACATTCTTTTGTAAATGCCTCATGAAATCTCTGCGTTTGTGTTTTCACACTTCAGCAATTTTTTTGTAGAAAAAGCTGCCAAAAATGTACTGGCTTATTTGTAGCCTGCTGCCATATAATAACAATTAAGTTGCCACTTCACTTGGAAAAGTGACTAAATGGTGATACTCACTCAGCTGGCAAACGTGCTGTTATGTTCTACTGTTTCTGTCTTAATAACTTTATAAACCATTATTGCTTGAGTACTGTAAGGCCAATAAAAGCCTTGAAGCACAAAGAATAAATGTGTCTTACACATCTTACCTTGTGGCCAATAAAATTTGGAAGCCGTGGTCTTTACACACCAGCAGAACTTGGCCAGACTTGTGGATTTCTAACTTTACTTACAAAGCCAGTGGTTTGCATAGATGGAAAAAAATGCTTGAAGGAAATAAGAACTTTAGCAGAGAGCTAAGTGATGCAAAATGTTGAGTGTAGAGTGGATTTCAGTGCAATTGCTTTACACAGTGAGCTTTGGAGAAGCCAATTTTGCTTTTTTACCTTTTTTTTTTAATGAAAAATTCTAACTTTTTTGGGGGGAAATGGATTCTTTTTTCCAACAATATATCCCTGTGCAAGTAGTGAAAAGGAGAAGCAATACCCCATGGGGTGGGAAAGCCTCTGGTTTTCTTTCTTAGTGCTCATTATTTCTTAGGTGAATAAACCAGCTGCTGTCCTGAGTCCAGCACTGCACCCTGAAATTCTTGGTTCTGAATTACCTGCAGACACAGAGGTGTTTCTGAAACACTGCAGTTTTTTCCTAAGAATTCTTAAAACTGTTAATCCTTGTTTCTCCAGTACTCAGAAAGGTTAATGCAGGTAACAGAATAGAAAGGAAGCAAAGCTTCCAGTACTCTTCTGAAAGGAGGCAACAGCCATGTTTAAAGGCAATTTATATCTAAAGAATGACTTTTACATTGAGGTGTAATTTAGAGATACTTAGTCTCAGTAAACTGTTTTTGTTTTCTTAAGGGTTGTTAAAAAAAAAAAAACACTCACTACAAAAAACTTAAGGCAAAGGAAAAGAACGTGTGTCCATACTTTGGTTTCTCAAAGTTGTAATTATATACTTTCTTTGCAGAAGTTTTTTAATTGTGTGGTACATTGCTATAATTTTATTTTTAAGTTCTCTGTGCAATTCTCAGATGAAGCACTGCAATTTTACTGAGGACAGTAAACACACTTACTGCAAACATTAATCTGTAAATTTTTTTTTGTTAATGTGACTATTAAGGAAAAATAAGAAGTGGATCTCCAGAGAGAGTTTGCAAGCAGTACAGGTTGTCATAGAAAATTGAGTCTTGTAATATTTATTCTCCTTTCTGGCATATATATTTAATTTCTTTCCTCAGAGCCTTTAGTCATTTATTTTCCTGTATATCACCTAAGACTGATTTTTTCCATTCTTGCATTAGTGAGATTGATCTATGGCAGTTCTGTATCAATCAGACTTTGCTTGTCACTTGTTTCCTCAGCCCACAGAACACTCTTGGACTCTGTAGTGTGGACAAGAAACTCACAGCAGGTATTAAATACAATCCGTGGAGAGACTGAGCCTTAGTTGTGTTGTCCTGCTCTTGGATGCTTCCAGCAGCATCCTCCACCCTCCTCCAGGGCTTTTGGGATGGATGTCCTGTGCACAGCACAACAATGTGCAGATCCCTCTGCTCTGGGAGCTCCTGTTAAAATCCTGATGTCACAGATGGAAGTGTGGCTGTGCTCCTCTCTGGGGGTTTGCCCACACAGGTGGGGCAGCAGGGTTGTGTTCACACAGGGTTGAAGTGCTTTGGAAAAACAAAGTGAAGTGATGCCATTTGAGCTCCCTTATCTCTGAAAGGCTGGCTCAAGCCAATGCCAGGAGCTGCTGGTTGGTCAGCAGCTGTGAAATTTATCTTTTTAACAGTAGAAGAATTGCAAAAGGGAGTGAGCATTGGTGTTGAGTGATGTTACTGAACTGAGGCATCCCCAGTGGTGAGCAGGTAGCATGCACAGAGGAAATGGCACATGCAGTGTGTTCCCAAAGAGCCACCATTGTTAGCAGAGAACAAAGGCTCCCCCCCAGAGTATATTGCAGTTACTGTCACATTCCCTCTGACAAAGGGACAGCCTTTCTTAAATTTTTCAGTTTTAGTATTCTAATGCATTATTAAAATATAAAACCCCTCCACTTTCAACTCTGTTGCTAAGGGAATTAAGATTTCAAAATACATTCCAATGTATTTAAGCTTTCTCTACAGCAATTCTCACTGTTATGTACAAATCCTGATGGAAACAGGCAACGTGGCTGGTGATGGGGGGGAATTACTTTCTTTGTGAAAGACTTAAAATGCAGAAGTAGAAAATGTAGCAAATTATTCAAATAGCTTGCAGCAACATCTAAAAAGTTTTTGCCTAAAAGGGTGATATTTTTATTCTTTTACATTTTGAGAACAACTGTGCGTGCTCTGATCATGGTAACATTGCATTGCATAATTCTGCAAGCATTCTTTTCCCACAAACATCTTAAAGAATATGAAAGCTTGTTTCCCTGGAAAGGGAAATGAGCTGAAATACAAATGGAGTTGTTCAAACCCGAAAGACAGCACAGACTGTGGTTCATTGCTTTCTGTCTCTTGCTGTAAGTACTGAGCACACCTGCCAACTTCACTCCTCTGTTGCTGAAGTGTTACATAACGTGTGGGGGAGTTCCTGTCACAAGGTAATTCATTGTACTGGGTTTAAACACTTCCTATTATCCTCTGTAGTGGACTTGCACTTCATGTTTAACAAAACAACCTGCTTTTTTCCACTGCATCTCTACAACAGGTGCAATGCTGTGTGGTGTGATGTGTTATGTAAGGGTGAAACAGTTCCTCTCTCAAATGTAGGAAAAAGCAGCATTTTTATCATGAACTGTTGCTACAAGAAAGTGCAGTAACCAAGACTCTTGTAGCTTAAGCCAGATGTACTGAGAAGTCCATCACAAATGCTGTGCTATCACTTTTGTTTTTCTAGTGACAGTGATGAGGAAAAATCAAGAAGAGGCAAATCTCCCAAAGCTGAATTTAAAGATGAAGAGGAAACTGTGACAACAAAACACATTCATATTGCACAAGCTACAGAAATTACCACCATCAGACAGAAACGCTCAGCAAATCCTTCCAAAACCATTGACTTGGGAGCAGCAGCTCATTACACAGGAGATAAAGCAAGTCCAGAACAGAACTCTGCTGCTCATCCTGCACAGCCTACAACAAAGGTGAGAGGACAGCACATCATTTTGGAAGCTGTTTTCTTCTATCCTCTAAGAGAATTTCTAATTTAGGGTAGGTTTTGTGATGCAGCCTTTAAGCGAGCTTTTTTATCAAAAATGTTTAGTTGCACTTACCACAGTCTGTGGAACATTATAATTGTAATTAATTGTGATTGCTTTAAGGGGTAGAATTTTTTAAATGTAGCAATTAGCATGTTTTGCTCTCTTCAGGACAGCAAAGAGAATTTTGGCATGAAGTGTTAAAGACTCTATGAAGCTGCACACTTACTGAAAACTTACCAAATTCTTCAGTTATAAAAAACTGAGCCTTTAGCTTTTCAGTATTTGATTTCACAGTTAGCCACATCGTCATTGGCTTTAAAGACAAATCTATTATCTAATCAAAGCAAAAGCAAACAAAACCCTTCAAAACCCCAGAAAACTTACTAATGTGATTTGATTAATGACACCATGAGTTGAGATCTGGTGTAATTTCTTCTCCAGGCTGCTGTCCCCTCTGGCAGCAAGTCCTCTAATGACCTGGTGGACCTGTTGTTTGATGGAGCCAGCCAGCCAGCTTCCACAGGTAGGTTTGGGATCTGTTCCAGTTCTGGGGAGAAGCTGGTTTGTTGCTAGAATAAAGTGGATAAACTGAGAAATGCATGCTTGAAAAAATACAAAACTGCCTAGAAAGAACCATTTGTTGCAAGGTACTGTGTGTGCTATTGCATGGGACTAATAAATCTGAGGAGCACAAAGATTAACTGCTGGATCAGTCTGTCAGAAACTGTGTATGTAATGCAGTTATTTATAATTAACTCTAAAAGCAAGTGCAATCCATTTGTATTCAAGCATTTCTCAGTGCAGTTCAAAGGCTGGGCAGATGGATTATCTTCATGGAAGCTTTCATCTGAGGTATATGGCAAACTTGTTTCTTTGTCTTATTTTCTCTGGGCACTTGGTTGATCCAAACCCTAGAACCAAAACGAAATTACTACATAAAAGTGAAATTACTCATTTTAAAACACATCCTTCACTCTCTAAATGTGTAGCAAATCTGTTCATCTTCACATGGATTTACCCCTATGCTCCCAAAATGCAGATTCATTTTAGGAGTGTGTTAAATTTCAGTGCATTGCTATGGGATTGGTAGGAGTTCAGAGGATTGGTGCTTTGCTTTTAAAAACCTAAGACTTGAAATTTAGAGTTGTTATTGTGCTTACAGGTTCCTGATATCAGTGGGTTTGTGGTGGAATGGAAGAGAAAAAGAACTTCTGTGTACTTGTGGTCTGATGGCACAGTTGGGAGAAAGTGAACTGTGGCATGAGACCACTTTGAGTAGCAAATAAATCCAAACATTTCCTAGAGAGAAACCTTTCAGAGACCTTCCCTTTGCAATGAGGAATGTCCCTGATGGACAGGATTGTGCTGGCCCTGCAGAGGGGTGTGAGACTCACTGAGCCAAGGCTCTGCTGGGCCCTTGCTTTAAAGACAAGGTGAAATGACAGAGGCTGCACCAAGGAGGGGCAGTTCAGATGGCTGCAGGCCATGGCTGTGGCCCTGTGGGGCAGGCAGGGGTCTGTAAGGACTGCTCTTGCTCACCCCTGACTGAAGCCACACCATTGCTGGGGGTGTTGTAGGGTCACACCAGGGATTTGATTGTCCTGGGTGACCAGAGCCAGTACCAGGATCGTTCTGTGTGACACTCACTCCTTTCATCACTACCCTACCCCCCTGGCAGTGTTTAATACAGTGTAAAATGTATCAAAACTCTACTGCAGGGGAGAGAAACTGTCATGGTAATTTAGTATCAGACATCTGTCTTAATATTTTCTTTCTTGTTTTGAGTAGATCTTTAAAACTTTGCTCACTTTTGTTTTTGGGAAAGTAGACACTGTTTTATATCTGTTCTGAAATGAGTTAATTCCTAGAGATTAAGAAATACAAGTCATTTCATGTGTCTGTTTTTATGCACAAATGCATAAATTTAAGGAACAACTTAATTTTGTTCAATTTCCTGTTTTTTTCATTTCACGTACAAAGGTGTTCATTGTACACCAGTGTTACCACAGTTCCATGAAAGTTTAAGATCCTGGATCAGAACCACTATCCCAAGTCAGTACTGATTTTTTTTTCTATCTAGTTCTTGTGGCAGAAGAGATTGGAACCTTTCTTTTTTTATATACAGTGTGTTTGTTTTTATTTTTATAAAAATAAGATCTCATTGAGAATAGATGTTTCCACTTCAAAGTGAACCTGCCCATATTTCAAACAGAACTATGGCAGCTTCTATATTACAGTGTATTTAAATCTTCCATCAGCTTGGCTCATTGCTGTAGTCAGCTCTTTTTTCTTTTTTTTTAATCTTTTTTTCTCCTTTTTCCAAAGCAGCATTTAGAAATGGTGCTGAGAAGAGGCACATTACCACTGGTCCTGCTAAATAACCTCTGGTGACCTGAGCAGGCAGATGGAAAGGGTTCATTTGTAGTGACAGATCTGGTGTGGGAATCTTTGAGGCTTGCTGGTGTTGAGAAGATCAGCGCTGTCCTTCACGTGCAGGTCACTGCTTATGGCCACTGCTCCTTGCAGCACAGGCTGTGGGAACGTTCCCAGTGTCAGGCAAGGCAGAGGGAAAGGGTCAAATGCAGCCTTTGATGTGTGCTGTGAAGGAACTGGCAGGGAAGTGATGTCAATTCAGGGAACTTAGGGTTTGCTTATCTGTGTATTTTCAGGTGCAGAGATGTGAAAGGGTTGATTGGGCTCAGTGTTACTCTTCACTGGAGCAACACAGTTTGTATGTGAGGGGGTGCTTCATTGCCATAAAAGAGAAGATGTAAAACCCCTGGTTAGACCTGTGGGAGGATTTTTTGGTGCTACTGAGCTGAGGTTCCTTAACCTTTCTTTGGAGAGTTACTGCCTCCAGCCTGATCTGTCACCTCTCTCTGAAACTTAGTTTCACTTGAAAACAGGCAAGAGGTGGTGAGGAAAAGTTAAACTTGACTGAAGATGTTAAGAGGTTATTTTGGGTTTGAACTTAGTTCTGTTTTCAAAATTAAATTAATCCCTAGGCACTGTCAGGCAGCCCAAGGATAATGGGTGTAGCAGGGAGCATTGATTTTTATTTTTTCCTTCGAGCATGTGGTCAGGAGTGTGTCATCTGTGTTGCTCATTCAGCATATAAACTCTCAAACCATTAACCTGTTCTGAACTCTGTAAGTGCATACGTGGGGGAAAAATTACTTGAAAATGTTCATTGCAGTAGACAGGGTAAACAGGATCAGATCAGGTTTTTGGTTTGATATTTCCCTGTCCCTTTTTCATTCTCTGGTGTCAGAATAAAACCTGCGTATAAACACGAGATGCTTATTAGATCACTTCAGAATTTGTGTTGAAGAAATTTCTTAGCTTGATATGAAGTTGTTTCCCCCTTGAAAAGGTGTTAAAAGAGCTTCTGTAGTGCTCTGTCTGAAAATTCAGAGACCATCCTTGCTTTCTCTGCTCGTGTTTCATATCCTGCACTACACGCTCAGCAAGAAGATGTTTCCCCTTGGAAGAACAGTCGCCTTCCTGGCAATGTCTGCAGTGAAATAACATTAAAAAGAAATACAAGTACACATGTATTAGGAAGTGAATGGTTCCTTTTATTACTGCTGGCCATTTATTAAAAAGAAGATGGTTCTGGTTTAATTAACCCAGTTGAGAGCAGCAGATGGGGCAGAATGTCTTGCAGCGATAAGACAATTCCGAAATGGCACCAGATGTTGGAAGCTGTCCCTGGTGGTGTTTGAGTGCAGCACAGATGTTCCAGTCCCACCTGGCTGCCTCCTAAGCACTGCAGGCTAAGCAGCTGTGATGTAACCTATATAATGTACGCAGAACACTAAAAGCAAAATAATTGAACTGCTGCAGCTTCTTCTGAGAGGGTGGGACTGCTTGGAGGTGAAATCTTTGAGGACAAACAAATAAGGTCAACTTCGTGGCTTCCTCTGGTCAGTGGAATCCCTGCCTAAAAGCCATACCAACCATAACTGGGTGATTTTTGTAACTTTTCTGAGTTCATTTTAAAAATCAGCTTTACAATATGGTTCTTAAATCTTCTGCTTTTATACCTTGGCCGTATCTTTTTAATGAAAAATTGTTACTGTGCTGCATTCCAAAGTTAATAATTTATATGCTGTATACAAATGTCTAGTTGGAAAACTTAATGTTCTTGCTGTAGAAAGGAAGCAAACTTATAAAAAAATGAACACAAATGCAAGCTCTGTCCTTGAAATCCTATTTCAAGATCAGTGCAGAATCATTCATGCTTTAAGTAACACAAAAACTAAATATAAGGTGACATGTAATTTTTCATGGGAAGCATAATAAATTAACTTTTATACAATAAGAATATTTGGCCTTTTCATATTATGCTTCCAAATTTTTAATTTTACAAACTCCCAAACTGGTAGCATCACTCCCTAGTTAAAAACTTGTTAATCTTTTTAATATCTTTGAATTTATTTTTAGAGGTGACAAAAACTTGCATGTTTTAGTTCTTCCCGTGGAAAACAAAGCTGCAAGGTCTGCAAGGCAGTTGGAAATAATCCAGTTTATTGTTGCTCAGGCTTGTATAAACATAGTCTGGGCATGAACAGGAAAACAGAGCTGACTTAGGGAGCAGAATCAATAAATCCATCGTGTCAAGTGCAGAACAGCTTTTCTTCATAAATCCCACATGCAGTACTTGCAATGGATCTTTGCACAGTCCTGTAACAGCTTTGGCTTCCCTCTGTTCCCAGGTGGATCAAGTGACCCATTTGGAGGATTTGCTGATTTTAGTTCACCTGCTGCTTCAGCGAGTTTCCCATCGTCGCAAGGTAGGATTGATTCAGGGATTGCAGTGCTCTGGAAGGGTGGAAGGAGGGCAAGAGATGCCTTGTGGCATTATTGAAAGTCCCTTCCCTTTCCAGGGTAAACTGTGTGTGTGTAACTGGACCACAAGTGCTCTGGGAGGAAGGAAGATGCAGCCTGGCTCAGTGCATGTTGCAGACATTTTACCTGCAGACAGACAAGCTTGTCAGGAGACATGGCCACCATCTGAAAAGGTTTCCCTTAAAATTGGACTGGAAATCAATAAAATATGTTTGGAAACCACCTAAAGTGATCCATTTTCCTTTGGTGGAATGTTTGTGGGATTCTGCAGGGCTGCAGACAGCCCTGGAGTGGGGAGAGCTGGCTGGCTGTCCTTTGTGAAGTTAATTTGAGCAGGAGAGTTGTTGTGATGGAGGGTTCTCAGCCAGAGTGCAGGATCAAGTACAAAGTGAGAAAACAGCAAAGAGGCTGAGCAGCAAATCTACCTGGGAGCAGCTTTTAGTCAGCATGTTCACATCTCCTCCTTTATTTTGCTGTAGGAAGGCTCTACTGGGCCTGGGTTAGATAACAGACCTTCAGTTTACTTGGTAGGAAAGAGCTGCTCTGGTTTTTTACAGGCTTTCACAGTCAAACCCAAGTTGTTTTGCAAACACAAAGCTGCCTACTATGCAAATAACTCCTGTGTTAATACAGTCTAAATTGATACAATCCTTTATCTGCATTAACATGATTAATCTATTCCAATCACCATTATGCAAGGGACAAGGAGTCCTGTGAAATGATTAATCATTCCTGAACAGTGTAAGCCCCTCTAGAAATCTTTTCCTTCTTGATTAATCATCTTTGAAGTCCTACTGAAGGGGCAAAACCTTCTCCCTTTTACCCCCACTACCATTATTGGTGCTCAGTGCACAGGTCTGAACACAGAAGGAGCACACTCAGCATTTACTTATCTATCAAGAATATTTAAAGTAGGTTTTAATTTTTAATATGTAATACTAATTGAAACATTCTAATATAGTGCCTCTTTGTGAGGAAGATCAAAGCAAATGTTCTAGCAAGGCCCTGAGCTAATGAATATTAGCCCACTTCATGCACTGAAGTTATTGGCAGTACTTGGATTTTGTGAACAAATTTACTGTTCTGCTATTCTTTAAATTGTAATGTGTTGGTAAAGAGAGATGACTGAAGGTTGAAGGTGTATGTTGATAAATATTTACACAAAGTCTAAAAGACTGCTGCAGTTACCCATGAGTGGGTGGAATACATTATGGAAGCAGCCATTGCATAGGGCAGGAAATAGAAACTGGCACTGGATTCATCTGTCCCAGCTCTACGTATTTGAGTCTTTGTTAATTCAGCTAAAGAAATCTAAGAGATTATTTAAATGTTCACCAGCACTCAAAGTTCATTTCTTATGGCAGCACTGTTTGTGATGTAGCTGAAGTACCAAAAGTGAATCAGTGAGAGAATCAAAAAGCTGAGCTGGCCAGTGGCCCAAGCGTGGAGTGTGTTTCACCGTGTGGCCTGGGAGCTGTTTACATGGTGTTGCTTTATATTCAGCATCTTCTGCAAATGCTGTTTTAAGCTTTTCTTCCCCCATCACTGCTGTGAATCAACACTTCCCTGTTAATAGGGAAACAGGTGTTTTGAGGGAGGGAACATCTCCTCCTGTTTGACTCCAAGGTTTGACACGCTCTCAGTTCACTGGTTTGTGTCACAACATCTGTGATGCTGAAGAGGTGCCCTTGCAGGTGTCTGCAAACAGCTCGTGCTGTTGGCTTTGCCTTCACAGAGAAATACAGAGAGAGCTCTGAGTTCTGTGTTCTGATTTAAACACTTGTCTCCAAAAACCCCATCTATTGAAATGGAACAGTGTTTTAGTGATGAACTACAAGAGTTCAGCAAAGCTGCTGCTGAGAGAAATGATTGATGCAAGATGGAATTTCTGCATTTAGTTCAGGAACCAAATCTAAAAAACATAATGTGTTTTACATGAGCACTTCATGGATGGGAAGTGTTTATTCTTTATCACCTCAAATAAGCTTTCCCTGGCAACCTGCTCTCAAAGTTCTGGGTTTTATTCCCCTTAGTGTGGTTTTATACAAAAAGCTACAGTTGTGTACAACCAAATTTGAATGTAGTTATCTTTATCATGATGGAATTTTCTTTATCCAGTTGCTTGTTCCTGACAGCTGCTCTCTCTGCAAATATCAGAATGCCAAGATAAAAGGTTGATAAATATTACCAAAGTTCTCAGTGTTGTTCTGACTGTAGTTTCCAGTCTACCCCAAGTTACCTTCCAGTTGTACTTCAACTGAAGCAAACCTGTCCCTGCTTGCCTGGCATCCACAGGTGACATCTTATCAAACATCTTCTACTTTCTGTGCACGGGTGTTTCAGATTTCCTTTCATACCTTGTTAAAATTGTTGGAATATTCATGAGAGGGAATGATGTCCAGATGGAGGTTCTACCTGCAGATGTTAATCTGGACGGGCACAGATCAGCTCTCATTTGTTTCAGTTCATGGAATATGGCATTTGCTCAGTGCCTTTCTCTAAGTCTTGTCTTTCTTCTCTGTTTTCCTTCCTCCCACACTGTTGCCTTTCCTTCAGGTACAGCAACAAGTGGAAATGGAGACTTTGGTGACTGGAGTGCCTTCAACCAAGCTTCTCCTTGTGCCAGTGCTCCATCTGGAGAGCTCTTCAGCAGCACGGCACAGCAGCCAGCTCTAGAGCTCTTCAGTGGCTCACAGCCAGCTCCAGGCCAGCCTCCAGCTGCTTCCAATTCTATGGATCTCTTTGATTTGATGGGACCCTCTCAGACAACCATGACCTCCACACAAAGCATGAATTTCTCCATGATGAGTTCCAATTCCGTGGGCGTCAGTTTACCCATGTCCAGGTCACAGGTATGCTGCTGTTACTAATTTGCTCATGAACTTTTCCTTACTCACAGCTTTGAAAATGAATCCATTCCTCTCCTGGAGTGCATTAGACCTTGTCACCCAGATGTGATCAGCATTCTGTCAAAAATGTTTCAGTTGCCTCCTAAACAGAAAAGCCTCTTTGTAAAGATGGGCTTCATTGCTTTAGGAAGTGTAGCTGCTTTTTTGGAGCAGTTGAGTTTGGTAGTGGAAAGCCATTCTCCACAGAATGTTACAGGTTTCCAGCCTCATGTAGGTGGAGGTGAGGACTGGTCTGTTCTCCAAAAGACAGAAATGCCTGCTGCAGTGGAGAGTGGTTTGGAAACTGTAATGGGTCAGTTTGGTATTAGGAGGAAAGAATCAGCATGTTTGAGTTCAAAACTGCTGCTGATCACTGTCACTCCACACTGATGTGGGATTGACCTCTGCTTACAAATACTCTTCTAATCTAACTGTGGACCAGCACCTGGCAGCCCTGCTTTGGAAGAGCTAAAGTTCGTGGCTTTGTGGGTTTTTATTATCTTCTGTGGAAAACTAAATATTTGTTTAGTCCTGTTTCCTACCAGTAAATTGTTTCAAGTGAATCCCAACAAACTTTTCTTTTTTAGCCTCTGCAAAGCGTGAACCCAATGATGCCGAAGTCTAACTCACTTTATAATGCAAGGACAGAGATGGTCCAGAAAAATGCAAGCAAAACTCTACCCTCAACTTGGTCAGATCCCAGTGTAAATATCAGTTTGGACAATTTAGTACCTGGGATGCAGCCTTCCAAGCCCCAACAGCCATCTCTTAATACCATGATGCAGCAACAGAGTAAGTGATCACTGCACTGTTTTGCACACTCAGCCCTATCTGTCTTCCATTGGCTGTCCCTGAGATCCAAGTCTTCTGTCCATTACTGTTTTCCTTCCTTTAGTCACACTTGTTTCATAAACCACTGTGACATTGTGGCACAAATGATGTTATTTAAATGCTGATTGGTATGTCAGGAGGCTGTGTCTGTGCAAGTTCTGCTGTAGAGCTTGCACCATTGCTGTATCTTGACTTCAGGCTTCCTAATCTTTAGAACTTCTTAGAATATTTATTGGTATGAAATCATATTCATACCTTCTATAGAAGTTTTGTCTTCACATAGAAAACCAGGAAACAAGTGCAGTAGAATCATTAAGGTTGGAAAAGACCTCAGAGATTGCTGAGTCCAACCTGTGACCCATCCCCACCTTGTCACCCAGCCCAGAGCCCTGACTGCCACATCCAGTCCTTCCTTGGCCTCCTCCAGGGATGGGGACTCCAGACGTCCCTGGGCAGCCCCTGCCAAGGCCTGACCACCCTTTCAGTAAAGAAATTCCTCCTGATGTCCAAATCAGGAAATAGCTGCAGGCCTGGCCATCGTATCCATGTTCCCAGCAGTGATCACACAAGTTTCTTAATCTACATGAATATTTTAAGTATGACCAGGTGTCACTGAGCCCCCTCAGTGTGCCCGGGGTTCCCCTGAGCCCCTCAGTGTGCCCGGGTTCCCCTCAGTGATGTTTTGCTCTCTCACCGCAGATCTGCAGCAGCCGCTGAATGTGATGACGCAGAACTTTGCCGCGGTGAACCTCAGCCCCCAGCCCAGCATGGTGCCGGTGCGGGCCCAGCCGGGCGCGCTGCTGGGGGGGCCCGTGGGGCTGGCCATGCCCGGGGTGATGTCGGGGACCATGGGCATGGCCTCCATGGCCCCCACGGCCATGATGAACCCGGGGATGATGGGCATGAACGTGGGAGTGCCGGCCACGGGAATGGGCACGATAGGAATGGGGGTGCCCAACGTGGCTATGACCTCTCTGACTCCCGGGACTGTACAACCCAAGCAAGATGCCTTTGCAAATTTTGCCAATTTTAGCAAATAAAGATTGTAAAATAAATAAATAAATTGAGATTAAAAATAAAATAAATGGGCAGACTGAATGAAGGATTTTTAGCTGCACAAATATAGCTGGGGAAGGGATGGGAAACACTGATCAATACTTTTTTTTTTTCTTTATCAGTTAAAGTGTCTACATAATGAACCAAAAGCTATTTTCTAAGTGTTGAAATAACTAGTGTTCAAATTCTGGAGAGGTCAGAGATTCTTCTAAGGAATGTGTTGGATGATTTTGCAAAATTATTTGTATTAAGACCATCAAAAAACCTTTCCTACGTAGAAGAACCAATTTTAACTTTGAGACTTGATGGAAGACTGGATTGGGGACTGGGTAAAAATGTTTGAATCTAATTTTATACTTTTCTTTTTTCTTGAAGAGCTTTGACTTTTTTTTTCCCCCTCTCCCTGATCGCTTTGTCATATTTGGATCATTCCTTTTACTACCACTGAGTCCACAATTGTGAAGTCACTCAAGTACTATGATCAGTTTTTTATAAGAATATATATTTTTGTCCAAAAATGGCTTACATATGTGACTATGGCTAATTCAAAGGCACCTGGAATGTATATATACTTTTACTAATGTTCCAGCCACGCTGCTGTATTACCCAATTTTTTATTGTGAAAATCCTCTCCCAGCAATTTGGTGATCAACAGATTTTTGGGGTCTTAACATGCTTCTAATGTTACAACTGATAGCCCGTGCAAGTCTGGGAGAAGCTTGATCCAAGACTGCTGGAAGGTTTCCTTTCAGAAAACTCCAGAAAATGCACTTTCTTGGAGTTCTTCTCCAGTGGCACTTGGCATCCTTTGTAGCACCAACTTCCCCGAGGAGCCACTGGTTTAGGGCAGCAGCAGCAGGTCAATCACACTTCAGTGATGTAAATCTAGAACCTAACTTAATCCAATGGCATTAGATCCTGACTTTTATACAACACTTGGTGATTCTTTTGTGTAAATATGGCATTAGCAGCTGTGGAATCCAATAGAGGAGTAAAAAAATATATATATTAATAAAGGAGACCTGTAGCAGTCAAAGATTTTACTGATTTACTGAAAGCAAAAGAATGAATTAAGATTTTTGGGGGGGTTGTTTTTCCTTCTGTAATTCTGCATTTAATTTCACATGAATCAAGATTTTAGAATCTGGAACACAAAGACATTGTTATATTCACAAGCTGGGAATATTGTTAAGAATACGCACTATACTATAGGTATGAAATTTATTGCCTCCCTTTTCTTATGTTGGATTTCTTTTTTATTATTAAATTGATAAAACTTTGTTTCCATTGTATTCATAATGTTCTGTTATACATAACATTAAAATGTTCATTAAAATCAATGTTGGTCTGCTTTTCCTTTCATTCCATTTGACGTTTATGAGAGCATTTGGGAAAAAAAATAATTATAATTTGGGCAAAGTAATTTTTATAAATAATTTAAAATTGTTTAATGACTTCTTATCTGAAGCCTTTCCTATCTGGCTCTACCGTTAGGAATTAAAAATGAAGCAGGCAAGATATCCTGACCCGCTCCAGCCTTGCTAATGCTCCATCTACAACATTTCTAATTAGGCAGAAATTCATGTACTTCAGCTAAGTGGTAATGAAAAGTGATTCATTTGCTGAATAAGAGATGAGAGTGAGTGTAATTAGCTGACTGCGGTTTTTAATCTTTCAACAATTCAATGTGTTTAAATTAGTTTCAAAGAATAGGAGCTTTCAAGTGTTGTTACATCAAAGTAATCAAGGCAGCCTTCAACGGCTGAGTAGGAGAGATGGCTCTGGTTCCTGTTCTGAAACCTTTACACTTACTTGGAATAATCATCTTCAAACCCTCTGGTTGGAGCAGATGGGAAGGCTCAGAGTGGTTCAGTGTATGCAGAGTTGTGGTGGGAAGGAAGTTCCTTCCAGGGCTGAGATGAGGCTGAGGAAAGCTAACCCTGGAGTTGATGTTGTCCTGTGGTGCTCGAGGGTGCAGTGCTTCTAATCCTCCTTGGAAGGTTCTGGGATGGACAGGATGAGTCTGTTCCTTGTGCTGTCCTTCTGAGGTGGGTTTGGCCAGTGAAACAACTTTGACTTGAAGGACATGTCCCTGTCCAGGCTGTTCACATCTCTTCAGAGGAGCCCCTTGGTTTTGCTTCTAATTGACATTGGTGATAACGAAGCAGATTTGTCAGGGGTTGGAGTAACTCCAGTGGAAAACGTGCTCGCTGTGGGGTAGGTCTGAGTCCAGGGCGCCCTGGCTCAGGGAAGAGCTGTAGGGGTGAACTGATCTCTGCCCATCCCATGAATCAGTGTCCTCCTTACAAAGCAGCTTTGTCAGCCAGCCAGGTCCTCTGCAGGTGGGTGAGAACAAAGTCCTTCAAACCAAAATAAACATCAGGAAAGAAACCCTGGGAAGTTTCCTTCAGAACATGGGCCAAGTGCGTCCCTGTGCATCTTTTCTGCAGTGATGGGAGCCTGCAAGTGTTCTCCCCAGTTCAAGCCCCTGGATCACAGGTAGCAGTGCTCAGCAGAATGTGGTTTACATCTTTATTTAAAGACTGAATATAAAATGGGTATTTGGTTAAAACAATATTGAACTTGTTTAAGATAAATACCATAAAGTGTTTCCATCTCTGGTATTTCAGGCATAAACAAAATAATATCTTTAAGCTAGAAATTACCTTTCCAGGTGAAAATACAAATGAGGTACTGAGTGAATGGGGACAGATCTACCAGTTACCACCTGCTGCATTATAGAATTTGAATATAACCAAAATCATGCTGCTGTGTTAATTCAACTGCTTGCTTCATTTTTGAGGCCAGGTCCAGCTGTACCTGTGATCTCTCCAGAAGGGTTTGTCTGGCTGAGTGTTGTATATCTGTATACAGAAACACAGAATTCAGTATATAGAATTACATGATTCTATAAATTAACTGTGTGTTTGGTCCTGAGAGTTAAACTTTTACCAACTCTGGATTCTGTAGCTTCTAAACTTCAAAAGAGTTCAATTAAAATGAGTGCAATCCTCTGTAAAGGTTTTCTTTACTTGAGGAGGGGAGAAAAGGGCAGCAGAACCCAACTGTGTTTGCGTTTTTTATAGAATCATTCCAAAAAATGCATCTTGATGTGTACAAAGGAGTAATAAATTCCAGCACAGGTGCAAGTTCAGTGATAACTAGAGCATCCAACATGTTCTACAAAAGAAATTATATTCAAAACAGCTAAACAAGGGTATTTATAGCAGCATCTGTTTCAGCTCTATCTGTCAGCTAAGAACAGTCTGACACAGCTTAGGGGAGGTGGGGGAGGGATTTATCAATGGAGTGTTTACATAATGCAGGCAGGCATTGTATACTCAAGGTGATACCAGCTATAACAGGATAACAAATATCTAAAGACACTTTTATTCTCAGAGGCCTTTGCTCCAGGAGTCACTCTACAAAATTGCCTCCATGTTCCTCTGTGCTCGACTGTAAACACACTCACAGCAGATGACATTTTATAGTGTCGTGGCTGCCTTCTGATTAAGGCTTTTAATGCTGAGGGCATTTTTGGGTTTAATTTTTTTCCTTCCTCACAAGTTTTATTCCAAGGTGTCACTGACTAAAATTTAGAATTGTTTCAGGTTTTCAACTGTTTCAGGATTTCAAACTCTTCTTCCTCTCCTGGGGATGGAAGTGCAGCTCCTTCTCAGGACAGAGTGGGGCTGGTGCTGTGTGCAGTTAGGCAGAAACCACAATCCCCAGGAACATTTTTTGCCCAGATCCCATGGACTTGGAGCTGACTTTAATGTTTTAAACATTTCCATGGGCCAAGGGCTTCGGGGAGATGGTGGTGGGAGGATGCTGCTGGTAGCCCTGCTTCTGGGAGCTGCCTTTAGAGCTCTGAGGAAAGAAGTTGCAAAGACATCTCGGTGAGCTGGGTTAATGTTGTGAGACTCAGAAGGATGGCCCCTGGAATTTGTAAGTCAATCTCTACAGCTTGTTCAATGATCTGGTCACAGTTTTATCCAGCTGGGATTCCGTGGAATTTTTCTTCTCCATGTAAAATGACCTTTAAAAACTGAGATGTGTCTCATTTTCATTTTTTATGTGTTTCTGCATCCACTATTCACCTAAGGAATGATAAGAGGTAAGAGAAAATCTGCAGAAAGGGGAAAATGAAGAAAGGTGTCTTTGCAGAACTCAGTGTATCGCTGGATTGTGCAGCTGGGGGTTCTTTACATGGAGTAATCCAGTCTCTACTTCTACGTAAATCCTTCATGTGTACAACACAGCAAAGGCTCAGCTCATCTCTCTTCTTAAAAATGTCTTTACTCCTCACTAATTTCCAGATTTTTTTTTTTTTTTTTTTAAATCATGCCATAAGGTACTGGCTCAGTAATTAACTGGTTCTTTAATCGAGCTACAATTACTTTGTTTCATGAGAAGGGAAAAAAAAAGAATGTATACCAAGACAGAGCTACTTTCGACATCTGGGAACCTTCTAACAGCTGGCTATCTAATGAATATGCATCTGCTTAAGAGGCTGTAGGCCATTAATAAACCAATAGATATAAAACAGAAACAATCTTTGTCAGCTTCAAATGAGATTGGATGCAATGTGCTGTGAAGTGTCACTGTCACATTGAATCGAGCCGGGGAGGTTAACGGCGGCTCCGCGCTACCGGCGGCTCCGCGGCGGAGAGCGGGGAAAAAGCGGCGCCGGGACAGGGCCGGGGCCAGGGCTGGGCTCTGCGGGTGGCTGCTGCCGCCTTTTGCCTCCTTATTTCTCCTGGTACCCGTTGGGTTTGAGGCACCGCTGGCCTTTTGTTTGCCACCCCAGCAGTTGCGTCTTTTTTGGGTTGACAGAGGAGGATGTGGGGTTTCCCACACTAATGATTCCAGCGGGGCGGAATCGCTGACGTGAATAAATGACTGGGGAGAAGTTACAGGAATGTGATAAAAACGCACCCATCTGACTGAAACCTGGGGCTTTGTTAGGAGGCTCAGAACAGCCCCGGAGCCGTGTTGTACAACAGGACTGTTGTAGGGTGAAATAAATCCACTTAAAACAGTGACAGTGACCTCATGTGACTGTGCAGGTATCTCTGACCCCTTAAGAGTTGTGTCTGTGCTTGTTCCAAGGCAGGAAGCTCATATGTTGTCCCAAGCTGCATTTGGTACCTTACAGTTGTTCTGTGCCTTTGTTTCCTGTGGCATGTCCCATAAAATGTGAAATGGATTTATTTTAGGGCTCTCCATCCCTTCTGCACAGCCTGTGTTAGGCCAGTGTGTCCTTCCTTTCAAGGGATGGTCACCCCATGCAGCAGCCTCTCTAGGAATGGTACCTAGGTGGTTTTCCTAAATAAAATCCATTATTTCAGCTCAAGCCCCACTGCTGGAACAGGGCACTGTCAGCTGCAGTAGAGCTGGGCTGCAGGCACTCCTGGGATGGGGAGGGGGGCAGCATTTCTTTTTGAGTTTGGGGACCTGGAGTAACAGTCTGGTACCTCACCTAGACTCTGCTTTAGAGCCAGATTTACACCATGTATGTGTCAGTTCCCAGGAAACTCTGTAATTTGAGATTTGGAGTTTTCTTTGCAGCTCAATTGTAAAGGGCAGCCTTCAGTTTAGCAGAAATTGTAACATGAAGTTTTTGCCCCTGGATTTACAGGTTTTTGTTACAAGAAAATGGAAGCAAGAGAAGTTAAAATGGGAAGATGAGTGCTCTGTAGTTACTGCAGTTCTTACTAGCAGCTTCTCAAGAGAGAGAAGTTGCACTTTGTATCATCACATCAATATAATTTAAACCAAAATCTGTTAATAAGATCGACTTAATTCCTAGAACAGTGTTTGTCTTACCCTTAGTTTTAAGACAGTCAACTACTCAAAGTCCCTTTCAGAATTGCAGCCGCACTGGTGACAAATTTAACTTCTCAGACTTGAAGTTTTACTTCAAGACTTGGTGTAAAGGAGAGGTGTAAACCTCTGCACTACAGCCGAGCATCTTCCTGGCTTCTGCAGGGCTGGGATTTTCTCTCCTTGCTTCGCCGCTGAGCTGCCACAGCCCCGGGGCAGCAGCAGGGGCTGCCCGCGGTGAGGGGAGCAGGTTGGTCAGTGAGAGTCGCCCACCGCCCTCCCCGGAGCTCTCCCTTCCAGCCCAGCATCAGCAGCGCTCTCAGATGCCGCGGGTTTATCTGTTTTGAGGCAGACAAAAGAGCACGAGGCAAAGGAGGGCTGTCCTTTTAAGTACTTTCACTTTTCAAGGTCATTTGTGGAGCTTTTATCAATCGGAAAGCTAAATCCATACAAAAAGCATGTATAATGAACCAAGCACATCTCAAACCTTATCCCTTCAGCTGAATACAAATTATCCAGGAAGGTGCTTCAGTGGCCACGTTCACCAAGTTCAGCATCTCTGTGAACATTTATAAAGTAAGCAGAGAAGCCACTACTATTGTGATTTGGCATCTATCAATTCCTTGTATTTTTTTTTCTGTAATTGATTTATTAATTACAGCATCTTAATGATCTATTTAAAATAAATAAACCATTTACACCATTTCAAAGGTATTTTGTGATGTTCAGCTGATATTAAAATAGCACCAGCCTTATGTGCTTTTTCAGCAAGTGACCTAATTAGTTAATAAAGTAATTGAATATTAAAAAGGATGTTGCAAGTGATTAAAATTTAAGAGCCTTCAGAACATTATTAAAGCTATAAATCATACATCACTGTTTTAATTTGCATAGCTACAGAATTACTAATGGTCCCACATGCATAAGCTACTTGGCAATTAGTCTTTTAACAAACTGTTGGTGATACTATAAGGTTCCCAAAATTTTCCCCCATTTTTGATTTGCAAACAAAATCCAGGATTGGAGAGCACTAAGGGTTAAATTCCTAAAAGTCAGGAAAATTGGTTCTTTCAGTTTTCTCTCCACCTGCCTCTGTTTGCCTCTTGTCCCTTCACTTTCCAGACAGGAGAGCACATCCTCCTCCCTAGTCCCCCTGAGGTGTGTAAAGGAGATGAGGAAGTGTTTGTTCCTACCTTGAGCTTCCTGAACTGGCCTCCAAATGGTTTTCCAGCCCAGTCTGATGTGCATAAATTTCCCTACGTGGTGCTGGGCCATTTTCCATCTTTCTCTCATTTACACACAACTGTCACAGAGCCACTTTCCTTTCCAGAGAAGTGGCACCGGGCAGACAAAGGGAGCTGCTGAGTACCGGCAGTCACACCTGAGCTTTGTCCCACGGACATGGCCTTTGGGATGTGGGAGAACCACACCAGGTGCTCGTCACCTTCCATTCCCTGTGCTGGGGCTCGCAGCTCATGGGAAACCTCAAATATCTGCAAACAAAAAAAGGGTTGGAAAAATGACGGGAGCTTCCTGCCCTGAAGCACGGGGCAGCCGCGGCGATGGGGTCAGCTGCCCACGGCCCTCGGCCGAGACCTCGGGCTGGCTGCAGGCAGGAAGGGAGACAGGATGACAGTTTTCAACTTAATTAGATACAAACTGCTCTGGCCGGATGAGCTGCCCCGTCTCCCCTCTCCCCAGCATTCAGCATCTCCGCAGCGGCGGCTCCCGGCCTCGGCAGTGACGGCCAGCAGAGCACGGTCCAGCGCGCAGGCAGAGAGCGGGGCTGTCTCTGCCTTCAGCACTCGCGGCCTGACAAGAGACAAACGGCGCTGGGGCAAAGGGAATGACCCGGTGTGCGGCGGAGCACAGCCCGGCACCGGCAGCTCCGTGCAGAGAGGGAGCCGGCCGGAGCTCCGGCACAGCCGCTGTGTCAGCCCCGCAGCCTCTCCCGGAGATCCCAGGCTGGATCGCACTGTCACCTCCCGCCCGGGGCCGCTGGAACGGTTTCTCTGCTCCTGTTCCAGGGCCAGACTCACAGCAAATGTGGGTGCCAGAGCAGCTGCTGATTTTCCCACCATTTTCTTTGAGCCAGGGTCTTCATAGAATCACAGANCTCCCCTCTCCCCAGCATTCAGCATCTCCGCAGCGGCGGCTCCCGGCCTCGGCAGTGACGGCCAGCAGAGCACGGTCCAGCGCGCAGGCAGAGAGCGGGGCTGTCTCTGCCTTCAGCACTCGCGGCCTGACAAGAGACAAACGGCGCTGGGGCAAAGGGAACGACCCGGTGTGCGGCGGAGCACAGCCCGGCACCGGCAGCTCCGTGCAGAGAGGGAGCCGGCCGGAGCTCCGGCACAGCCGCTGTGTCAGCCCCGCAGCCTCTCCCGGAGATCCCAGGCTGGATCGCACTGTCACCTCCCGCCCGGGGCCGCTGGAACGGTTTCTCTGCTCCTGTTCCAGGGCCAGACTCACAGCAAATGTGGGTGCCAGAGCAGCTGCTGATTTTCCCACCATTTTCTTTGAGGGTCTTCATGGAATCACAGGATCATGGAATGGTTTGGGTTGCAAAGGACCTTAAATATCATCTAATTCCAACCCTCCTGCCAACCAACCAACTTTCCACTAGACCAGATTGCTCAGAGTCCCACCAAGCCTGGCCTTGGACACTTCCAGGGATGGGGCAGCCACAGCTGCTCTGGGCACCTGTGCCAAGGCTACAACACCCTCACAGCTGAGAATTTCTCTCTAATATCTAACCTCAACTTACTCTCTTTCAGGGTGGAGCCACTCCCCCTTGTCCTGTCACTGCATGTCCCTGTCCTCTCTCTCTCTCTGGGAGCTGGGATTTCAGCATCCCAGCCCACCACAGGGACTGATGTCTGTGTGGCTCTTGTTCCCTTCTCCTGCCCTCACACCCTGCCCAGCTGGGTCGCTGCAGGTGGCTGCCTGAGTAAGCTGCTACCTTCTTCTTGTAAGCCCCAAGTCTTCTTTTTTTTTAATATAAATTGAGAAAAAAAAAAACCTTTACAGAACAGCATTCACATGCGAAACAAAAGACGTTGTTTCACCCAGTCAGCAGAAACCTTGGTGTAGTTTTGACTATTAAAGTGCTACATTAGGAGAAGAATTTCCTTTTTGGGCAGCAAAAACTTTTCAGGAGTTTCCTTTGAAGCCTTTTTTGAGGTCAGGGGCTGCAGCCTTTTGTAATTTCTCCATGCCAGCCTCCAGCAGTTTTGGGAAACCCTTAGACTGGATATCGTGACAAACAGCAGCTCTTAGTTCATTAGTTTACATCGTTAATAGATGTGAGGCCAGGGTGGAGGATGCTCTAGGCGAGTGATTCACACTCTGCTGCACTAAGGCTTGCCATGACTGCAATTGCCCAGACAGAACCACCCTTTTTTAAGGGTCTTTTAATTAAAACACCAGGCTGAGGAACGGGTGACTTCAGAGCATTTTGACCCAACAAGGAATGACAGGCACATGGCTGCTTTTAAAGTAAACTAATTAATAGCCACTATCTTATCAGTATAAAACTGTCAGCACATGAGGAGGGTGGGCAAACCCAGATGCAAAGCACTTGTAAATGAGGCTACACACGCACACACAAATGTTACTGCAGTACCAGCAACACGCCAAGGAACACATTTTGGAATATCCAGCTCCAAAGGCAAACAGGAGAGGCCTGGAGCTGATTCCAATTCACATCTCTGGGGCTGATTTTAGGGCAAGTTACATCAACAATCTGTTTCTGTGCACCTTGACTCCACCACCCAGTTTCATTTCAACGTTGCAACACCACCTGCCAGCCCTCACACCGTGGGACCAGAGCCCACCTGAGGTGACACACCCACCTTCAGACCAGCATACTCTGCCCAGTTGAAATACTAACTTTTTAAACCCCTGGTTTTCAAAACACCACAAACAGGCCATTTCAGAAGCAAAAACAACCCGTGCCCCTCACCCAAACACCCTCTCCTGATGCACAGGCAGTAACTGCTCCTTATTCCATATGGGATCCCTTCCCTGCGAGACACTTCTCCAAAAGAAGACAACTAAAAGCCATTTCCTTGCTCTCATTTCCAAGCCTCCAAGGCAACTGTAGGTAAGTTTTTCTCCAGTTGGTTTTTCCACCAACTTTGAGATGTTGCCTAACAGTTGTTCACTTTTCCCCAAAAGAATCAGCAAGGAGCCCTTGTTCCCAGCAGAGGAGTGTAAGACCAGGGACGTTCTGCTTTCTGGTCCAGCTCACAGAATGGACCCAGGCTGACTCCAGCCCTGCAGCCCCAGCATCACTCCGAGCTCTTTCCTCTGAGCGTGGTGAGTATCCTGTTTGCCATCCTTCCTGCTGCTCTCTGCCATTAGCATGTTAGCATCAGGTTTTCCACTTAAGCTCCCACATCCTTTTCCTGATCAACACGTTGTACAATTGTTCCATTGACCACGCTCTGATGGAAAAAATGTACTGAGCTTGAGCCTTGTCCCCTGAAGGGCAGGACAGCAAGGGGATGGTTTCCTTCTTCCAGCCTGTTCTGATGCCTTTACACATAAGTCTACCACAGCACCCTCATTCTCAAACAACAGTATTTTATAGGATTTACTTCACTGCATCATTGTGTATAAGTGATTTGTGATTTCTGCCTGTAAATATGTGACAAGGTAAGGATACCCACAAAGTCCTGTTTTGCAGCCTGGGCAGCACTGCCAGCAGTTGCTGTTTCCTGATGTGCTCTAGCAGATCCAACACCAGCTCCTGCACTCCTCCTTCAGCCAGTGCTTTCTCCAGCCACATCCTCATCCCTGGTGGACAGCCACAGGGCTCCTCTGCTCCTGTACCCAAAGCATCCACAGGAGCTCCCTGGCAGAGCTGTGCTGTTGTTCCTGCCTGGCCTGGCCAAAGGGAGAGATGATGCTGTGCAAACACTGCTCACACGGCAGGTAGACACAGCACCCGGGGCCTGACCTGGGCCGTGTGAAGCATCGAGGAGCACAGACACAGGCACACACAGACACACACGGACACACACAGGTACATACAGACACACACAGACACACACAGGTACATACAGACACACATGGACACACATGGTCTCTCCAGGAGTGGCTCCAGGGCGGTGTTTGTGGTACCGCTGTCCCTCCGTCCCCTCACGGCCGCCGCGGGGTTTCCTTGCCCGCTGCTGCCCCCTGGCGGAGCGCGGGCCCGGCGGCGCCGCGGCTGCTCCAGGCCGGGATGGGGATCGGGAGAGTGACCGGGAAGTGCCCGGGCCGTCCCCGCAGCCCCCACACCGCACTGCTGGGGTACCTCCGGTGAGCCCCAATCTCCCGTTTTTCCCGGCGGGAGCATCAGCGGACTCCTGCTCGTTAGATCCTGCCTGGAGCTCCCATGGCTGCGCTGCTCGGACCTAGGGAGAGGCCCTGGCTGAGATTGCCGGCGGAAGGAAGATAAACCTGAAGGGCTGTAGCACACGGGGCAGTGTTTGGACAACCTTTCTGGAGCATGTAGTGCCCACGGAAGGGAGAAATCCAGAGCCCTGAAAATCTCCCCCGCCCTTTCCCAGAGAGGGGGCCCCTCCAGAGCGGGAGCATCCCTCCAGCCTCTGCCTCCTGCCTGGGATGGGGTTCCCGGGAGCAGGGTCCCTGAAAGGTCCCTGAAAGGGAGCACCTGTTGATCCCACAATTCCCAGGTTGCAATGGGAATGAATCCTTCTATGCAAGGGCAGGGACACCTTTCACTAGCCCAGGTTGTTTCAAGCCCCCTCCAACCTGATCTTGGACAGTCCCAGGGATGGGGCAGCCACAGTTCCTCTGGGCAACCTGTGCCAGGGTCTCCCCACCCTCAGAAGGAAGAATTTCTCCCTAAAAAGACATCTCTGATCCAAATGTATCAGCATCACTTACCATGGGATTAAGAATGTTCCTGGAAGTCAGGTTCCCCCCCGGCTATGCACACACTGGAAGAGATGCTTGGATGCTGGCTCTGGGCCTCCCCAGTTCCTGGAAAACCATCTCCTGATAGTATTGTGGAAGACCACACACTAAGGTAACAGACCTTTGAGTGATCAGGTCACTGTGGTTACATTTATCAACATGAAGTTCACTTCCCTTCTGCATCCCTAAAAAACAAGTATCATGGTATTGTTATTTTGTAGATTAATACCCTTTTGAACACACAAATGACTGGTTTGTCCCCAGTTATGTGACTAGATAGCAGTGCTTTATTCACACCTGGGGGTCTCCACGTCCAGCACCTGTCCTAACCACAGCAGTCCCAGCTCCTTCACTGACACAATACACATCACTGTATTAGCAGAGCACAAAAAAAATCATGCTTTGAGGCAAACTGTTACATGGATATATTTATTGCATTGCAGTCTTAGCAATTTTAAATATAAACATTTATATCTGGAAAGCAGAATATTGCAAATTCAGTATTATCCAATATGTTCATAGCAGCATCAGCTTCCTAAGAAATAAAATGTTTAGGAAGATAGAGAAGGAATTACAAGTTACACCTTCATTTATCACCATCTGACCCAAACATGGAACTGCAGCTGTGAAACAGATATTGAAGTCACCAAATGTGACCTTGAGGACATCAGTGATTTCAAGACTGAAGAGTGTTTTTGTACCCGATTCCCCACATGGTTTTCGTGTGCCAAGGTGAGGTTAACTAACAGTCACAAGCCTGGAGAGGGCAGAGGGTCGATGTATCTGCATTACCTGACAGAGAGAGTTTTGATAACACTTGGCACTTGTACAGCATTTACCACTTCCCCAGCTCCTCACAAGACAGGCAAGGAGCGCTCTTGGATGTGTTACAGCTCTGGAGTGTCAGGGAGAGGGATGGGAGTGACTTGCCAAGGCCATTCAGTGAGCAAGGGGCAGTGAAGAGAGCAGAATTTGTCAGCCCCTGAATTCCAATCCCACGTCAGTCTGGTGGCTCATGCTGCTCCTCTGTGGCTCCCTAAGGAAGTTTTACAGGTGACTGAGTGGTTAACAAGTCCCAACCCCTGCAACTACAGTGGGTGTGAGCACCACTTGAAAAGAGGTCACCCCATCTGCTCCCCTTGTAATGCCCATTTTAGTTTTAGGGAAACCAAGCATTTCACTCATCTCGTCCTCTCAGAATAATGTGTCAGCTGAAGACACCTTGGCACAGCTACACTTTGCTCTGAAGCAGTGGAAATCAGAAGCAATCGCTACAGGAGCAGCTTTCATTTCTTTCCTGAGGGAGAGCACTGATCTTTTGAGAGGAAAAAAGGATGGATATGTTTTCACACAAACTGATCAAACGACTTTTCACTCTGAACGAATACAAGACTGACTGAAAGTCTCAGGTGCACTCATTTTTTTTCAACAAAGTCATCCAGGTGTACACCAGAAACCTAGAAGCTAATAAGAGAGTTATCCAGGAACATCAGGAGGCATTTTCCTTCCCTGACAGGCCTTCACTTCCACCAGCTAAGAGCAAGAGCACTTACAGTGACATCTGAAAGGACTTGTAAACATCATGAGACAAGCATCTCTGCTTTTTCCCCATTAAAGCAGTCCTTTCTGCTGCACCCCAGGAAGCCAACAAGGAAAACCAAAGCTCTTCCATCCCTGCCCAAAAGGGCAAATTTGCTTACTTCCTTTTTCTCCCACTGGGTTTCCTCTGCAAAACGTTAAGAGGCAGGATCAAACATGTCAGTGATTAGAGGTGGAACCTGGCAGAGATTCCAGGGGCTGCTCAGGTGCTGTGAAAAGCTCACAGCCTAAGGAAAGCTGCACTCAAGAGCTGGCTCAGCATCCTCCCCTTCATGTACAGAGCTCAACTGCCCCGTGCTGGCAGGATTGTGCTCAAGGCACAGGCTAAAAGCCCCTTCCCGTGTCAAGGAGTTATCACCACCCGAGTAATTCCTCTCCCCTCCTTTGTCCTTCCCTAATACCCCATCTAATGCTACTCTCTGCCAGTGTGAAGCCATTCCCCCTTGTCCTGGCACTCCAGGCCCTTGTCAATAGTCTCTGTCCATCTTTCTTGTAAGCTCCCTCCAGGTACTCGAAGGCTGCAATTAGGTCACCCTAAAGCTTCTCTTCTCCAGGCTGAACAGTCCCAACTCTCTCAGCCTTTCCTGGTTTGCAATACTTTAATTACTACAGAATTTCACAAATTCTGTAAAAACTTACTTTTCCAATACTATTTCTAGTCAGCAGCAGCCTTTCCTAATATTCTAACAGACTGTCTTAGGATTGCTCTTAGTAGAACCTTGAATTTTTTTAAGCCAATGTGAAGAAGCGAAAGCATGAACTGAAGCAGTTCTGGGCTGCAGATGCTGCAGTCCTCAGCATTCATATTTTACACTTGGCAGTGCAGGCAGGAGAGAAAACATCCTCTTAATATTGGCAGTATTTGCAGTTATGCTCTGAGGCAGACACTGGCATATACCTGAGCAGCTTCTCAGGCAAGAGCCATCCTGGCTGAGGGAATCACTGCATCACCTCTGAAAGGTGCAGGACTGTGCCTTCCGATTTTATCCAGTGGCACAGCTTGCAGTGGAAGTTGGTGCTTATAACTCTGATCTTTTTAATCAAAGACAGGAAGTTTACCTGGAATAAATATCTTCATGAACTCAGTGTTTTCAGTCTGCTGTCCCTGCTCCATTTTCCGTCAAGATTCTGGATGAAATCATTTCCACCTGTCTTACTTAGATCAGTGCCAGTAAGAAACAGAAAGGATGATTTTGGACAGAATATTGGACAGAATGTCAAACTCAATAAAAATTAGACAACTTTTTTCTCTGCCTCATTTTATCCTGCACATCTCTTCACCCAGTGATTCACAGGTGCAAGTGGGTGACTGCAACAACAAACTAGGAAAACCTAGCACTTTGTGAAGGAAAAGAAATAACAAAAGTATTTTTCAAAAGTTTCAAAAAATCAGTTTACTCCAATAAGTAATATTATCCAAGATAAATAATTTTTCTGACCAAATAATTCCAAAAATCCAAAGAGAACAGTATGAAAATCAAGAATAGCCAAAGGCTCTCTGGATTCAAAACTGGATGGGGTAACATTCCTTAGGGAAGGGTAAAAACCAGTGGGCACTCAGGCCTGTTCCTGCTGAGACACTGCCCCGCTGAGGGAATGCTGCAAAAGAAACAATGAATCCAAACACTGAGGGAGAAGAAGAAGATGGAAAACAGCACTCACTGATTAATTCAGTAATCACCTGCAGAGGATATGCTAAGCACTTCACCCTAGGTCAGAAAAAACCCTTCCAGGCAATTAACAAGCTGGACAAGTCAGTTGAGAGAAGGAACCAAACTCACACTTCTTCATAAGCATTTTTCTCCTTTGGCCTTACCTTTTCTACTACCACAGCCTAAGAAGTGTTTGAGAAAAATGAACCTGACCAAAAACATTCCCTAAGAAATAATCCCTGAAATGAGAAATTATTTTAAAACCTTCTCAAATGATTCCAATGCTTCTTTGAAGTTATTGCTCAAAACTGCTCCTTGCAGTAACTGGGTTCCTCACCCCAAAGACACTTTCAGAAGCACTGCTGAGCACCAGGCTGGGCAAAGCCCCAGAAATACAGGGCAGGTGGCAACCTGTGCATCCTTTCCAGGGAGGTTTTCATATCTGCCCAAAGCTTTTTCAATCTCACATTGCTCTCTGTTTCTTACTCTTCATTCCTTAGCACAAAGACTTTGGTGTGTCTGTGCTCACAGCACCACTGCAGCAACAGAGGAAGGCCTGGGAGCAAAAAGCTTTTTGAACAAAAAACTTTATGTTGAGTTTGAAGAAGGAAAACCATAGAAAGAAACAATCAGAAACAATTTTTAAAAAACCACTGAAAACCAAAGCTCATTTGTTTCCAAAGGGTGTTTTCTTTTTCTTCTTTTATTTTTTTTAACAGATTTAGAAGAATGCTTCAGTGAGGTAGAAAAATCCATTTCAGAACATGACATTCAATTTTATTTAAAGAGCCACATTATCTGAAGTATTGAACAAGCAAGTGACAACACACCTACAGGATCACTTGCTTCATCACAATCATGATGCTTGAAAGAGACAAAATCCATAAGATAGCATTTTAATAATGCATTTTAAAAATATACAATGCCAGAAAAAGTGGGAAAAGGAAGACATTTGGAAGATCTGAAGTTGTAGAAGAGGAAGCAGCAGTATTAGGAAGCAGCTTGGAAATAATGAGAAAAGTAGACAGGAAAGTAGGAAACAAAGAAAGAACCAACAAGTAATTCATTAAATCTAAATTGGAAGAGAGCAGTTTAACCAACTTCACAGATAAGAGGAGGAATATTTTAACAATGAGGTAGTGCAAAAAAAAGTAGATCAACCATAATCCTTAACCAGGTTTGCCCACCAAGGTGATGATTCTGGAAGAACAGGTCAGGGATGATATAAAAATCAAGGCACAAACTTAAGTCTAAGCACCAGGATTTTTCATAAAATGTAAACAAAGAAACTCGTAGATGTGAAGCAACAAACATCTGTAAGGTTTCAGGGGAAAACCCATTATGAAAGGAAACACTGAGACTTCCAGCAGCAACTGAGAACTTGAGGAAGTGTCAATTGACAAGGAAGGGCAGCAGAGCCACAAAAAAAGTCATAGTAGCTGCATCTTAGTTAATCCACAAGGCATAAACTAGGCAGACAAACAGAATTAAGAATATGAGGCAAAGAAAAGCAAGAATTCAATGAGCTGTCACTGTATATCAGTCTGAGGGTGATCTGACACCCTTTGGTCAAATATGAAGGAAAGAGCAGAGGTCAAAACCAGTGGCCTTTGGTATTAATAGAAAAGGCAGAGAGGAGCCATCCCAAACAGCTGAAATAAAAGCAAAGCTGCCAGAAAACAGAGAGGAAAATCCCCACAACCAAAATGTAAGGAAGAAAATATTCACTTGCAATAAAAGCTGCTGGGAAGTCAGAAGCAGAGATAAGCACCTTGTTTTTAGCTTCACATGTTTCTAGCAATTTGTGAGGGTTTTTGTTAGTACCTAGAAAACCAACCAGGAAAGGGTGCAGAAAGCCAGGACAACAAGAACAGTCTTTGTAAACCAGAGTTTAGAATGTCCTGAGCAGACAAAGTACTGACAGAAGAAAGCGGGGGAAAAAAAATAAGAAGAAATAAAAGGAAAAACTGCAGAGCACATGAACACAAAGAGTAAAGAAGGAAGGAGAAACAAGGACCTCCATGAGAAGAATCTTTTCAGTGCCTAGACTCAGTTCACAGAGGGATGGGATTACAGCAGTAAAGCAATGTTTCAGAAGAAGGTGTAGAGAGTGTTTAATTTTTTTTCTTTTCTTTTTTACCCTGGATGAAACTAATTTGCCTCAACAGTACTTTTTATTCTGTCCCAGGCTGAACTTGGCTTTGAGCTCATCAAGCCCCATGTCATGTGAAATGTTGACATAAGTTTCAAGCTCCCCCAGAGGCAAACAGCTGCTTTGTGTGTCCAGAATGCCTGCTAAATGATTTCTGTGATTCACCCAAACACCAGACATATCCCTAATGACCAGGCAAGCAGAATGCTGCATCTGCAGCAACAGAAATCCATGTCACCCACAGTACAACCACTCAGTTTGAGAACTCAGGGCATCTATATGCAATGTAAGTCCTGCTATAAAGCAATTTCCCAACTTCAGCTTAAACACACAGAGCTGCTGCAAAGCACAAGGCAGTTGAGATGAATACAGAATAGCAGCATGAAATCCCCTTTGACAACAAAGGGAACAGGCTACATAATGGAACAGCTTCATTTACCCTCAAACTTCTGCAGGTAGGTTTTTTGGAAAGCAGTTTATACCCACAGAACCCTGGTGACCTGCAATAATTCAACAGCCTTGCTAAAATGAAACACTGATGAGTTGAGTTTGACTTCTATACTTCAAAACCTCCTCAGGCACGTCTCCAAAGCTCAAATGGAATTAGATGATGAATCTCTCACATGGACAGGAAAGACCCATGAAGATTCCTGCTCCATGAGAACTGCTGGAGACACAGCTCTGGTTTCAATAGAGGGAGCCTGAAAGGTGTTTAAATACAGGACAGGTGTGCTCAGCACAAACACACCTGAGAGAAACCCAATCCTTGCCAGCTTCACTGTTACACTAAGTAGCAAGTGGGTGAAATATAAAAGGATAGTTTTCCATCTTCACCCACAGATAAACTCCAAACAGGGAGGTCTCTGGATCAGCTACATCATCTGCTTGCTGGTGACACTGCTGGTGACACATGGCCAAAGCACAGCTCTCTGTGAAGAGCCCAAGCTTTGATACAGGAAATAAGTTACAGTCCTGCCATCGCCCACATTAAAAGAGCAGGGCACTACAGAGCTAACTATGGCAAAGAGGCCAGTAGCCATCAGCAGGATGTGACTCCAATGTTTCATAAACTATTTCAAAATGACTGTTAGAATTATGTCTGGAAAACAGAACATCCATGTAACAGCAGCAGATAAACTGTTGGTTTCATTAGCAATTTCTTCTTGATATTACTCAGAATGTGCAAAAGAGCATTTCTGATTTATTGCAGGTCCAGATCTTATCCTTAAACATGTGCCACAAGCAGCTCCTGTAACAGAGTACACCAAAATTCTTACAATCCCCTCCATTTAGCTTCTTTGTAAGAAACAGTGGGATCTGTGCTTAACTCCCTCACATCACAGAAACAACTGCATTGCTGACCTTCTCCTGAGACCCCCAACAGGGATCTAAGGAGACTGCTTTGGCATCAAGCCCAGGATGCTCAAGATACAATTCTTTCCCCTACCTTGTGGTGGCAATGGGAAACCAGCCACAGTACCATCCTACTCAATGACAACTCTAAATAGCAATGGGAGCTGCAGCAGCAAGTCATGCTATCAAATAAATACTCTGCCAAAGGCTGAGCCAAGTCAATGTGCTAAATGGACAAGCAAGACATTCTCTCCTCGGATAAAGATCTGGTTGATGTGGCGTGTGAACACCTGCTGATAATCCACCTTGGGCCGCCTTCTCCTCTGGAACTGGCTCCCTGCTCGGGCCCCCCCAGCCCCAGCCCCCTCAGTGTGGGCAGTCCTGCTGCCCACATCAGCTTCACTCCTGTCACCTGGGCTCTTCTTCTCTCCACCTCTGCCCAAGGGTTTCTGCCTCTCACGCTCCTCTTCTGCTCTCCCTCGTCCACATCCAGCTTTCAAACTCAGCGTCTGAGAGTCATTTGTCAGGGCCAGCTGCTCTGAGACAGTCTTTGAGTCAGCTCCCTTCTTCCCCGAGGATTCCTGCAGCTTCAGCCTGTCAAACAGCTGGAAAAGGACAGTTGTATCTGTGACCACACTTGGAAAACAAGAGGCCACTTGTTCCACACTTCTACGTTGTATTTTCATGTACAATCCCAGATCAGCTCACAGGACACAGTGACAAATCTCCACCAGCAATAAAAACCATGTTTGCTTACCAAAGTCAAACAGTGACAGGTGAAGGAGTCTCTTGCATGGTCATGACTGTCTTAATGTGAGCACCAAGGAATTTAATTTGGGGAGCAACACTGCTGTGTGGTAGCCTTTAACTTTGGTCAGGAGAAACAGAGATGCCAAGTTGCTCCTACAGCTCACTTTTCCCCATGTTCTTTTCATGTCAGTTTTAGAGATTTCCTTCCTTGTGTCATGAATCCCTAAGATAAGGGGCCTCCATTAGCAAAGTCTGTACACTGAAAAACTGAGGGATCTTTTGTGCTCCCCAAAACAAACTAAAAGAGGACGTGTGGGTGTTCTGGGAGGGGAGCAGACCACAAACAACAGAAAAATAATGAAAGCTACAGCAACAGACCCAAAGCACTGTATGAACTCATTAATCTAAGAATACATGGTGCTGAAACTGGAAAAGAAATTGCTTTTACTCTGGCAGCAGACAAGCTTTTATGAAATAATGACAAATCAGATTTTTGGTTAGCCTCTCTCTTCCCAGCAACAGGATGGAATGCCAATGCTTATGTGAGTGAGCTAAAGGAACAATGACAACTTGATTATTTTTAACTAATCTTTAAAAAAAGGAAGGGTGGGATCTATCAGAAAACAGATTTAAATGGCAGGAATTTGAAAGCAAACTCCTCACAATGAAACAGTTTAAATGTTTTTGTGATGCTTCTCTGATGTCCAAAAGGCCTGGAGCTGTTGCCATTCAATGGGCACTGCCCTGTCACATTTTTTTCCCTTCATTGTTCAGAAGTTCATCTATCATCTCTTCAGTTGTCAGTGTGCTAAAGAACTCTATTTGCAGCTGGATCCTAGAGAGTGGAGACCTTTGGAGATCTTGGGCCTCACAGTTCCCAGACTGGAAGCTCAAGTGACCAAAGAGCTGAGTTGTTTCTCTGGCTGCAGACACAGACTGTGCCATGAGGAACTTCAGTACCAGAGGAATGCTCTGCCACATTCCCTGGCAAGACAAACATGGACCTGATCAGCCACAGGTGCAAAAAACCACACAGAACAAATCCCACATCAAAACCCACAGAGTGAACTTCTAGAAGCTCAGCCCATTACCTTAAGCAGTGGCAACAACTCTGATCTGATTCTAAAGTAGAGCTTTAGTAATACCGAACTACTAAAGCACTTTCAGAAAGATCAGAAAACATTTGGGGTATTTTTTTGCTCAGTTCAAGTTATTTTAGAGTCATCCATAATAAAAGGAGGTAAAATATTTCCAATGTAAATATGGGCTCCAAATCAATGCTCCCCTTTTATTATTTTGAAAAAGGAGATGCTAATTAGAAAGAAAACAGGAGATGTCACCTACTCGGGTCAGTGAGAGCTGAGGTTCTGCATAGAAGGCTTTGCCCATTACTGGTTTCCTGTAAGTCTCATCCACATCTGTCAGGGCCTAAAAAAAGATAAAAGAAACAGAAAGATTGAAATTAAAATAAAACATGAAGCAGCTTTGGACCAGCTTTGTGTCAAAGAATTATGAAATTATGTTCTGAGAGAAAATCCATTCCAGGAACAAGCTGTGCTTTGGAGCTGGTTTGTTAATCATCTAAAGTGTACTGAGGTATAAAAGCAGCAGCAAAGTTCACTCTGCATTACTTGCAAAATCTCTGTGATCCTTGCCTGCAAAAGCCTTCCCTCCTCCCCACTTCCAAACTTTTCACACATCCAGGCTCACAGATATCCAACAGCTGCTTTTCTATCTACTGTCTTTAAGATCTTCAGAAGGTAGAAAACAGGGAAAAGCTTTTGTCACTGGTAGCCCAGTGATGTTAGTGAAAAAAATCAGAGAAGCACCCACCACTATAGAAAGATTGGGTTTTGCAGAGAAAGCTCTAGAAGCTTCTGGTATTCCTCATATTCCACCTCCCCGTGTTCTTATACAAAACTTCTGAAGATGTTGGGAACTCTTCAAAGCTTCTCTCTCACCTAAAACCTCTCTAAGATGCTGGGCACCTCCCAGATGTACCAGTCCAACACCAAGTACCACTTAAGTCTGAAACTCAGCACTCGGTACCAGAGCGAATTAATTTGTGAACCAGAAAACCACATTAACCTTCCCCATATGTCATTTGCTTAAACCAGTTGCAAATTTCAAGTTTTCAATATAACAGTTACAAATCAAGGGATGGAGCAATAATTACCATATTCCAGAACTTGTCAAATGCAACCAAAAACCCTGTGCAGACCCCACGAAGCCCTTTGAAAGTGCGGATGTGGACGTTGATCCTGACCCCGTCGCGGACGCAGCGGTGAAGTTCCCCCAGGGGGCTGCCCTCATGGACTGCAACACAAAGAACATCACCAATCTTCACCAAAATCTGCACAATCATACAACAGAATCACAGGATGGCCTGAGTTGGGAAGATTGATTAAAGATCATCTTTCAACTCCCTGCTGCAGACAGGACAGCTTTCACTAGACCAAGGCTGCTCAAAGCCCCATCCAGCCTGGCCTTGGACACTTCCAGGATTGGGGCAGCCACAGCTTCTCTGGACAACCTGTGCCAGGGCCTCACCACCCTCACAGCCAAGAATTGCTCTCTCTTATCTAATCTAACCCTACTTTTTTTTCAGTTTGAAGTCATTCCTGCTTTTCCTGTCACTAAACATTCTTGTAAAACCTCTCTCTTCAGTATCTATCTATTTAAAAACCATGTAGAAATCCACTCTATGTACAAGCATGGCAGAGCTTGGCACAATACTTGTGCTCACAACAATAGCAATGAAGAAGCCCCAAGCACTGTAGCACACTGTGGTTGCCATTACCAGACCACCAAAACTCTTCTTACAACAGGGAGAGCCAAGGCTTCAGAAAATATGAAGGTTTTGCTTTACATAGCCCACAGCCAAATCAACCCTAGCTGAAAATCTTTTAGGTATATTTCAAAAACATGCCAAGTAATCCAAACTGCAAATAAAAGTGGTTGAGAGGGAACAGAAAGCTCATGGGGGCAGAGTTAGCTCCACAGAAAAGACAAAAGCCTGGTTAAGGCTACCTCAGATTAGTTACGAGCTGCAAACAAAGAATTGTAGCAGATTTGTTCCTTTTCTTTACAAGGGGATTTCTGAAACAATGAACGACTCACAATCCTTCAACTTACTAAACTGCACCAGTTCAAACTGATGAAAAAGCATTGTTTGAGTTAAGATTTCAGCAGCCAGCTGAACATTCTTCAAAGTCGTACAAGCCTTTGGCAAGGAAATAAAATTACTCTAAGGAGCAGCCAGCAATTAAACCATGCTAAACCCCAACTTTTTTATTATTATTTTAAAATAATGCTTTTACCAGGGCAAAAGTGAAGGAATTTGGTAAAATGTACAGCTTGCCTGGCTCACACAAGCCTCGTCTGCACACCAGAAATCTTTGCAAGTGTAACTTTTCTAGAGGTGTAGATATTATTTACAACTTCCACCCACGCCTTGGTAGCCATCTGCTTGTGCAAACACAGCCCCAGGATTGCTGTAAAATTCCAGTCAGGGAAAAGACTTGGTAAAAAATCTCACACAGTTCTCCACATTAATAAAATGTGTGAGCCAAAGATGATCTCTCACCTTGTGCCTTAGGGAATGTGGATTCAAGATTTGCACACCAGAAAATGCTTCCTGTGAGTGCAAAGTGACTGTGTAAAACAGCTGATCTGCAGCACTGGGCTGCAGGGTAATTCATGGCCACAGCAGGGAAATCTATATCAGTTTCCTCTGAATTAACCTAATCACATTTATTTTGTGAGATCCATTGTCTTCTTGCCAGCACTCTCCAGCTGGATAACTGCAGGAAATTGGTTTCACACCGAGCATAAGCTGTCTCAGCACCTCCCAGCCTTGCTCAGGGGGTCTGTCCATGAGCCTCTGTGTCTCCTTTAGCTGAACTGATAACAAACATGTTCTGGATTGTCAGATCCATCACAGGAAGCACAGATGACACCATCATGATATCAAATTGATGGTTCCAATCAGAAAACAGTATTTTTTCTAACCAACCCTGAGAACTTACATAATAATTTAAAATCCAGACTTATTTTTAGATTTTAAGTTTCAATATTCCCTTTAAGTCAGAACTCCATCTACAACTTTCTACAGAATTCTACATCCAACCCTTATTTCCAACTATGCCTCTGCCTCTCAGCACCCAGGAAAACACTACACAGCTCCACCAAATCTACACTCTGCCCACTTTTCCTTGCTGTATAAGGTTCTGGCTCCTCCATGGCAAACCTCCAGCTTGATCTGAGCAGAAGGGCAGAACACATAATCCAAAAAGCCTTCAACAACCTGACATTCTCAGATAAAAAAATAAAATCAGCAACGCAAGGCATTTATTTTGGGAACACACCTCCTCTGCAAGCACCAAGGGCTGCAATGAGCAGGCTCTGCACACAACTAAATCTGCCTGTGCCTTCTGTGTTGTTAAGGACCAGCATGAACAATTTTTCAATGGATAGGAAAAAGGGTTACCTAGCTGGTACTCAAAATCCAACCCCTACCTGTACAAAATAAGCACATGCTTAATACCAGGACTCTGAAAAATGACACAAAAACTACTGTAAGCAGAGGGCAAGCACCCTAAAAAGGTGAAAATAAAGATCTAAACTCTGGATAAGTTCAAGTCCTTGTCCTCAGGGCAGACTCTATTAAGAGGCAAGATTAGTAAAACCTCAAGAGAAAAGTTGAAATAACTCAGAACACTATCAAACACCATTCCACCTGCCCTGCACATGAATTCTCTGTCCCTTGGTGAATGCAAAGTAATAATAAATAGCTCCTCCTGAACTGATCCAACACAGTCCATGTTCCAAACACCTGTGGTGCAGACATCCCCCCAGTTACAGGGAAAGGACACAATTTTGGGTATAAATCACTCTTAAAACACGCCAGGCTGCTGAATAGCACTTTCTGTATCAGTTGTGACACTCTTCTTTGAAAGAAGACATGGATGTGTGGATATTAAGTATGTGTACTTAATGGTTCTTAAGTTTTACAGAGGTTTTTTTTTTTCTCAATTTTCATCACCAGTGCAAACTGAGATATTTTTTATTAAGATCCAAAATAAATATTTAAGGTCAGTTTTCTGGAAATCCTGTGCCAACAAAACCTCTGCACTTGTGCAGAACACTAAGTGTGATACTTAGGATCATGCAGCATCTATAGCAATGAACACATTGTGTTTTAGTGTCTGAGCAAGAAAAAGGTTTTTGCCTTGGGCATTCAGAATTGCACATTTTGGGCTTTGTTTTTTAGGAAAAAAAAAAATTAAGGTGATGCTGAAAAGATAATTTGATTCCAAAACGAACCTCAGTAATTTTAATTAAGTCCACTAACGTTACATCTCACCTGACAGAAATGCCATTTGATTCCTGGTGTGGGGGGCACAAGCAGCACCTCTTCATGTTTAGGGGATGTTTACCCTGCCTGCACACATAACATTTTTACAAGAAATATGTATCATCATCATAGCTGATGAATTTACATCACAGCTGTCTCGCACCTCAATCCACTATTCAGCCATCCTGTTACCAGAAATGCCAGTGTTTCTGCAGGATGTTTGGTTAGCAACTAAGTAACAGCAGTGTGTTACAGTCTTAGCCTGTGGTTATAGTTTAACTACACCCTGGACTGAGTCAAATATGATCCTGAGATTAGCTCAGGTGATTAGAGCATGGTGCTAATATCAGTCCCGGTTTAAAATAGTACTTTTGAAAATACAGCACTGTCTCATCCTTTTTCTCCTTAAAACCAAGAGGATGTATGTAATTAACCAATTAACAGAGCAGAACATCACCACAACAGAGTCAGTGTCATCTCTGTGTGAGTAGCTCTGTGAAATGCTGTTCCTCATTCCTGCACACCATTTCAGAAAATCACAGAATGGTCTGGGCTGGGAGGAACCTTAAAGCCCATCTCATTCCAATCCCCCTGCCATGTGCAGGGACACCTTCCACTACACCAGGTTGCTCCAAGCCCCATCCAATCTGTCCTTGGACACTTCCAGGGATGGGGCATGGAGCACCCTGGTGTAGTGGAAGCCACAACTTCTCTGGGCAACCTGTGCCAGTGCCTCTGCACCCGAGTGTCACTTCCCATCAAAGGAAAACATTCTCCTCACACCACCCACCCACCCCCCGTTGTCACCCAAACCCCTTCCGCCAGCCATCGCTCTCTCCTCACCCCAAAACTCCCNGCCCGGGAGGGACCCGGGTGGGACCCGCGGGGAGCACGGACACCTCCCTGGTGCTTCTGGTACCGGAGAGCGTCCAGCAATAGGCCGCGAAGGTGGTGAAGGGTCTGGAGCATCTCTCTTTTATAAGGCACACTGAGGGAGCTCGGCCTGCTTATCCGAAAGACTTAAAGGAGGGTATCTAAAGGGTGGTGCCGAACTCTTCGCGGTGACAGGATGAGGAGCAGTGCACTAAAATACAAGAAATTTCACCTCAGCGTGAGGAAAAGCTTCTTTACGTTGAGGGTGGCACAGCAGTGGAACAGCTACACCGGGAGGGTGTGGAGTCTCTTTCTCTGGAGATATCCCAGACCCACCCGAACACGTTCCTGGATAACTTGCTCCAGGTGTCCCTGCCCTGGCAGGGCGCTTGGGCTGGATGATCTCCACAAGTTCCTTCCAACCCTAACAAATCTGTCATTATTTTCAGTTGCCCCCTATTGGTGCAACCCTCCAACCCACTGCAGCTCACTCTGGGGACCATCCCTGGATCTGGGACCAGACACCCCTGCCCCAGGCCATGAAATGCCACCTGGGCCACAGGCGGTTGCAATGTAATTTGCAGTTTAATGCACAAAAGGATACACAGGGCAGAGCCATTTCACTGAGGAACAGCAAGGAAACACTTTTTTATAGGTTTTACTATAATGATTCACCACCTCCATTAATGTTTCGTAAAGGGTTTCCTGTAGCTTCAATGCTTCTTGTTACAGCGATACATCAGCCACAGGTTGTTCACCAAATTCAGGGGAAACCTCCTTCTTCGCTGGGTCACAGTACAGGACTCCTGCAGTTACAGAAATATGTGTGTGTTATGTGTGCCACCAACACCAGGCTGCTGCTTGAGCCTTGGGAGTAGTTATTTTCCCCTACAGCTGTGGAGTCATATACCTGTACACCTCATGCATGAGGATACCAACAGGGAGGTTCTTTCTCTAGCATTTATCCTAATACAGATTAAAGGCCATGGTTGCACAGACAATCCTTATCTTAGTCTGCATCTGCATGTATGGATGCATCCAACAGCTATTTTGACTTATTCCCTATTTTATAAGAATGAGTTAATTAGAAAACACTATGACCTAATACAGACCTGCTTTTTATATACACACACAATGTACATACATAAAGATATTGTAGAATGTATCAGGCAGCCATAATATATAAAATTACAAAACCTACATAATACTTTCCAAACATAAATAATGGCTGCCAAATTATTTTTCTAATCTTTCATCAGTTACCAGGCTGAGTAAATCCAGCTGGTACTAGTTCTGGAACAGTTGCTTTGTATGTAATGTTTGAAGTCAGGCATCATGCAGTAACACGGAATTTCAAAGCCAAGTAAATTGCATTTGTGTTAGAAGATAAAAAACCAACAGACAGAGAAAAAGTTCTTAGGGTAAATTCTGAGTCATTCTCTCACCATCAAGCCACATCCTCTTCCTAGGAATCATGCAGCCCATTCTACCAACTAAAACCAAAATACATTCTCTCATTTCATTTGATCAGTACAGAGAAGCAGAGGGGAAGCCCTGTGCTATTATAAACTCACAGACTCATTGCCTAACCTGGAAACCTGAAGTTTACATCAACACCTGGTTAGGGTTTGTTGTTTTTTTTTTTTTTAAACCCACCAAAACCACATTGCCTTAAATGTGCAAGTTCTTCTGCAGGAAGGGGAAACAGAACAGGCTGATAAGGAAATTCACGGGAATCCCAGTACTGTCATCTTCCGTCACTTGATCTTTTCTTTCTATTTTTATGGCCAGTCCCAACTGCTGAGCATCTCTTCGTTAGCAACAACTGGCCCAGTTACTGTTCTGGGATGTTTTTGAAACCAGCTTGATTAGAAGTAGTAATAGCCATATAAACACCTATCCAAATAGTTGTATTTCTACACTGAAATAGGTTATTTCCCTCAAGTTCCAGTTACACTGGAACAAGCTCCGATCCATTAGCAGAAATATTTCTGCTCTGAGAGGTCAATTTTGACAAAGGGTCTTCAGTGACAGCTAAACCAGAAGAGAACTGTGTATAGAGCAGGGAACACACACTCCTCCCTTCTGTCTAACAAATATGGATGGGCAGCACTGCTTTGTCGTTCCCAGGGAGATCAGAAAACAGCAGCACAAATTGTTGTTGGCTCCTTCTTTGCAGGCACCTGGAAAGTTCTGCTACGTTGTGCTCTATTTTTTATTTTTAAATATGCTGTGTTGTGCACAATAGGAGACAGATGAGGTCCCAGGCCATGGAATATGAAGAAAGATGTCTCTCCATGTCCTAACAGCATTCCAGCCTTTACAACATTATCTTTGTTATTAACTTCACTGTTTGGAACTGTCACCACTTATTAGTACAAGTCCCAGGAATGAGAAAGGCCACATAATAAAACACAGCAGGGAAGGTACTATTATTTATATATTTTTAAAAGTATAAAAATCCTGTACATGTGACAAATATTTGTAAAATCAACCATAGAAAACTGCTGAGCTACTTCATTGCATTTCAGTAAGAATCAGAAATCAGGCAGCTGAACAGTTTGTCATTCATCTGGCTAAACACACCAGCCTTGAAATTTAATATTGAATCCCAATTGGATCTCTGGTCCATCTCACTCGAAAACAAAAATCAAAATAATAATTTTCTGTTCAAATATGTGGGCTTTCTTACAGTTCAGTGGTACAATAAAATACCTCATTGTTTAAATGCTATAGAAATACAGGAAATTTCCATACTTTTTTTACAAATACATATGTACAAGGCAGGAACAGTCTTAATTCATGATGAGTTCTTAGCATTTAAAATACAGTATGATTTTAGCTTTCCATATGGGCATATCCTTCTATGTCAGACAGCACCAGTGTCTTCTTTTTAGGCAGCAACAGTGCTAAACCCAATGTAGGTGCTGAACAGGGTTACAGGTGAAACTCTGCCAGCCACCATTCGTATTCCTCACTTGCCAACAACCAAGGCAGGGCAAAATGTGAACTACCAGTTATGCTCATCAGAGATATCAACTATCCTCAGCCAGAATCTCGGGATATTCCTCCCAGAACTGGTCCCCAATGATGTCACAGTGCAGGGGAACAACTTTAGTCTTAGTCCGGGTCACTTCCACTTCTTTTTCTTCTTCTTCCTTTGGCAGTTTGATTTTCTTAGTGATGACTTCATTGACCTGAAAATACAGCTGACACATTAGCAAACGTAAAAAACTCCAGGGTGGATTCAAAAATTCAGATAAAAAAGAATTTAATAAAAACCACAGGACAGGAATTTCCCCCACTAAATCAATGATGCAATTGTAGAATAATGAACATTTTCAAGTTACCTTAAAGCAGAAGAGGACTAAGCCAACTATGAGCTGAGCTACCTTATTGAACAGAAGTTTGTAATTCCTTTGCCATGGACAAACTTGGGACCTAATCCTGGGAAGGGCCTGGCCCCAGTGATGTACACATTGTCATCTGCTGATACATGTTTCATCTCAATGGTCATAATTTGTATCTAAGCCAGACTTCAGAGACTGGTTTTTATATTATGCTCATAGAAACAGCTCTCAAAAACATCTCCAAAACAATGACTCATCTTACACATAATTATATGGCAAATATAGTTAATTTTAAAATATATTTAATCCTAGACACACACTAGACACACATGTGGTGCTCTTACAGTACAGTCTGTCTGCCACAGTGTAACTATTTAAAATATGAGCCCAAAGCAAGTGGCAATATGGTTTTTTACCTTCTGCCATATTAGGACAGTTCCTTTTCTATACATCAAAGGTTCATTGTTGTAGTTGATGCTGAATTCAGAAAATAAGATTTCGTTCTTATCTCCAGCCAAAGTTCCCTGAGAGGAAAGAAAAATACTCTTAAAGAAAAGAAACAAATTGTATATCTAGGATAGAGGAGGGGTGAATACTAGAAGCAAGACAGACATTTGTAAAGGTTTTTCACCTTTAAGTCATAAAGTTTAATGGCTTCTCTCAACAGAGGAATTAATTCCAACTGCCGAGTATTAAAACTGAGAGGGTTTTTATTACATTTTCAAGACAAATGGAAAACAGTCAGCAGATTCCAGGAGAAAGCAGGAATAATCTGCTGAAGTCTGCACAAGGAGACAAGACACAACAGAAGGGACTGGCAATCAACAGGACCTGAATTCTGCCACAGTTCCTCATGTGTTTGGATCCTGAACATTTTATGACATTTCTATGACTTCTGAAATTGCTAACTAAGAACTTAAAACTCTGCTAATACTTGACCAAAATTACATTATTTGCTAGTGGTACTAATACCTGAGCAACTGAAGAAGTGGTTGACTACACCCACAAACTTATTACAGTGAGAATGGACAAGCCAGGACTGCTGGGCAGGCAAGGCACTTTGAAAACCTTATGATTTAATTCTTAGCTGTAAAAAACTTCAGCAGACTCTTACCCGGAGCCTCTCCTGTGCTTGCACTGGTGTCAAACCACCTCGCTGTACAAGCATCCAGAACACTGTATTATAAAGGTTATTAATATGGCCTAGACAAAACACAGAAATGAGTGTGAGGACAATTATTTACCAAATCTGAGTGACTACTTAGGACAAAACAGCTTTATTTCCAGAGCTGCATCCAAGAAACAGCCAAGACTAATGGGGAATTAATATAATCAATTTCTAAAGAAAATACAATGTTTATAATACATTTTTAAGGTACTGTGTATCATGACTAGAAGACAGATTTTCTAAGTGAAAAGGGCACAGCAGATGCTGAAGGGTGTTTATGTATAATGTAAATTATTTTCATTTGACAACAGCAACTAGGTAGTGACAAAGATCTAGAGACAAATCCAGTGGTCTGTTCTAACATGGAATATTCAGCACTTTTGATTACTACCTGCTGTGCATTTGAATATTCACATCTCTTCATTAAAGAAGATTACCTCGGCCAAGCCAACTCTGAACATCAAAATTAATTTCTTAATTTTATTAGCAGTTCTAATATTTCTTGTGCTGAACTCACTCTCAGGATGCAATAAATTTAGTTGTAGCTTGACCACTCCAAATTTCAGCCAGTATCCACATAAAGCCCAGAACAAGTGTAATATTATTGAAAACTACCATCCTACCTGCTGTTCTTTCACTGACAACTGTATAAACAAATACACCAGCAGAAAGGGAATTTCTGTTCAGAGGAAGTCAACTTAACTGCACAAATCTCTCTTTTCTAGGAACACTTACAATCTGCTTGCCTCCAGCTGAGGTAGTCCTTCAAATTCTGGTTGCTGGGATATAACACAATTCGTCCATCAAATCCTGGTGGGTACAGAAGCTGCTGGTCCTTAAAGTAATCCTTCCAATAGAACACGTAACTTGAGGAAAACTGGGAGACCACATGAGTCATGAACTTACTTGCAAACACAGAACAAGAGAAAAAAAGAAAAAAATACATGAGTGTGATTATATATCTGTGGTTATCTGAGGTATCAGTAGTGATAACTCTAGTGGAGAGCAGCATTTCTTAAATAATGGCCAAATAGATGAGGAATGGCACAGAGACTTTTGAACAACAGAGGTACTGAGAATTGTAACACTTTCTTAAAAGAATGTCTGTTTATAATGTTTTGATTGTTTATACAATAAGTTGTTCATATAACTTTTTTACAAGCTCTGCATTATTGAACATATTTTCCTAAAAGATCACATGTAAAGAATCCACATGAAAAACCTGAACTAACTGCAGTGCAAGCACCAGCCCTCCTCCTAACCTGTGTGTGTAGGTTATCTGAAGAAGAATTATAAAGAGATGTTAAACACAAGTTCACTTCAGTATCAAAGCAGCTGTTACCTTGCTCTTCTTTTAAACCACCTGCTCTTCTTTTTGAAAACAAAACTATATTCATCACTCTGTCCATAAGCAATAGCAATATCCTCCAGTTCTTGCATCACTGTCTGGGCACACTTGGTCATCAGCTGGAGAGCACGGTCATCATTTGGCTTTTTGAACTCATGCTGCTCAGAAAACCTTCAAAGCAAAAATAGTTGCATAAGAATCCCTTAAAAAGCTACTAAAATGCTCACCCATTCATTTTCCTCATATTTGCTTAATGTGAATATTGATTTCCAGTATTCTGTCAATACTGACAAAAGAATTCCCTCCAGGTATGAAAAGCAAGAACAAAAATCCTCATTATTCACTCTGGACAACCCATTCTCTTTCCCACCAGTATCTGACCCTAACCAGTCTTTCAAAGCAGTTGATTTATATATTTTAATTGGAAATGGATAACAAACGCTACTTTCTGTAAACTCCTTTTCTCACAGGGTGTCTTTAATATTCAGCCCAATAAGGGCAACGTTATCAATAAACTTGTCAAAACTCAAAAGCTT